>JBBYHO010000010.1:14905051-14919497 GCA_038382025.1 Adansonia gregorii | reverse complement strand
AGGCTTAAATGCAATTAGTTAAGATTTCTTTTTTCAATTAGGTAACTGCAGTAGTTACAGATTCTTTAATTTGATTCTACTTGTATGTTCATTTTTCCCATTAATTCTGATACGAACTTGTCATTTCATTTCTAGTTATGATTAAATTTTACATGGCTTACATGGAAGTCTGTGAATTTTATTGCTGAATTACAATTTCATTTTTATCTCAGGGGCGGTTATCCAACTTAAAACAATGGTTGGAGTACTTTCAGCAGATGAAAGTTTTTTTAATTTGATAGCAGAGAAAATGGGGTTCTTGCAGCGAGTACTTGTATATGTGGTGTCAATTATTTGTAGCTTTATTGATTTAAATTCAAATGTATATGAGAAAGTTCAGATGTACAGTAGTACCGAAGATTTTTCTGTAATTGGTGCTTTGTCTTCAATTGACCCCTCTAATAGTTTAAAAGGTTCTTTTTCTGAAACAAGGCTACATTGGCATCAGAAGGCAGTTGTCTCAGTGATGGAAGCTGGTGGCCTTAATTGGTTAGTAGGTAAGGTAGGCATTTTTGTTTTACCATTATACATAACTTGTTGATATATGATCCACTTGCTATCACCACAATATGCCTTTTGTTTGGTAAGTGAAAAGCAACAGAAAGCAAAGATACCAAGGGGCTAGAATATGGTTATTTAGGCTTATGGTGAAAAGTGAAAAGTTATAATCTTAAAATTGGTTACTGAGTTGTTACACTTCTTTATTATTCCTTATGATTCATTGGATTGTTCCTTCTCAATGCTTACATATTCAAGATTGATTTCTTTTGAGTGCTTTTTGTTATGCCTGCCGCACTGATCTTCTCTCCCTCTTGCTCTTATTAGCTTTTACCTCGCTAGTATTAATTATTTTTATCTGGTTTTAATCATTTTGTTTGCCTGTTGCAAGTTGCTTATGTTTAATAAGACATTCATTATTATAATTTGTCTGCTTGTATTCTTAATGTTATAGTCAATCGCTGGGCCATCCTAAATTAGCCTTTTACAATATTGGGGGTGTATAAGACTAAATTGGGTTGGCATGTTTGGTTATATTGTTATCTCTCATTTTCTTCTTTCCAACGGACAGTGACTTGCGTACTTATGTTTTGCTGCTTCTGGGCATTGGCTTCATCCCTAAACCTCAAGGAGTCTTAAATGGATGGCAGGATTTGGATGCCCTGGGGCGTCGACCTGACATCATGAACGTAGCTTAAGGGTGTTTTTAGTTTCAATGTTGAAACTAACGCATTATATTTATGAATATGTGTTTATTTGTATTTGATTTTTTTGTTCATGGAAGCTGCTTGTTTTTCAGAGTTGTTGCGTGTCATCAGAAGGTTGAATATGAAAGAACAGTGGACAGATATGTCACTTCAGTGCTTGACTTTGAGAACCCTCTGTTTTGCATTACGTGATAATCCACGTGGTCAACATCATTTCAAAAGCATTGGGGGCCTTGAAGTTCTGTTGGATGGACTTGCACTTCCATCAATTAATATGTTACTCCTAAAGAGTGCCCCACATCTTGATGGGCAAAGGTACTTTTTCTAATTTGTTTTGCAAATTCACATGTTTCTTGATATTATGCTGTGTATTTTTTGAACGAGATATTATCTTCAGTGTGCTCGTTGAAAAACATTAGGTGCCATTTAGTTTGGTTGTTGTAAGACGAAGATCTAGAACGTTTCTGATATTCACCTGGTCACCTTTTAAGTTTCCATCCACTTCATTTCTAGTCCACCTTGTTTCTCGGTCAATTGAATATGTAACCAAGTTAAGCATATCAGGTGATAATTTTTGTGGCTCAATTTCTGTTGTTTCCTGTCCCCCTCCCCTCCAATGTTTAGAACTTGAATCTTTTATTTAATTTGTTTGCATGCACGCCATGTGAAGTTGTGTTCATGTTGTATGAATAAGTTACTTACCAGAAAATTTTTTCTTTATACTTGCTAAATCCGGTAGGTAGAGCCAAAGTAATGGCTAAGATATTCCATCCCTAGGCTGTTTTCCTTGAGTATTGGTTTTGGCTATGTGATCGCTTTTTCTTCAAGTTGTTGAAGAACTTCTATGAAGTGCAAGAAGGAACTGGGATTAGCTTAGTTGGCTTGTTCAATTAAGCCTTCGTTCGAGAAGCTCTCTGTTTCATATGATTTCATATTCTCCAAATCGGTTTAGTGTTGCTAAACTTTGCTTTCTGTCTGGTAATAGCTGGGTAGGTTATCTTGATCTCTGGTCGGCTTATCTTGGGATCTTATAGCTTCTCTGCGAAGCCAATGCACAATGATCTTGCAACGTTTTCCTATTGGTTCATTCCAGTTCCAAAGCCTTGATGTTCATTTTTTTTGTTGACTTGATTGTGTGAAGAAAATTAATTGTCTATGAATCTGAAGAGGAATCTTTTTTTCCTTATTCTACTTTTTCTTGATCTTGTAATCTGGTGGTTAACTTCTATGCAGAGAGCAATATACCTTGCCGAAAATTTTCGAGCTCCATGTTCTTTCTTTGGAAGTCCTTAGGGAGGCTGTGTATCCTATATATTCTTGTATTCAGAATCTTGCATTCAGTTGCATTTTTTTTGCAATTTAATGCTTTAATTGTTTCTTTGTGAAAATGAAATTTGTGAACCATGTATGCGAATTGAAATTATATTAATCTCCTGTAGATATAATTGTATCTGAAATAGGTGAATTTCTGCTATCATGCTGAACCTGTTGATTTTAGGCTTAAGTTGCCTAGTCACATCATCTGCCTTTGACACTAAGGGCACTTTTACATTGGAAATATTGTCTTAAATTGCAGTCTGATTTTGTTTAGTGCAGCAATGTACAATGCATTATTTTTCTATCACTGTTCCCCGAATGTTCAATAAGGTTGATCTTATTTATCAAATGAAATCAGTGTGAACAGGGGTTTTTTGTTTTGCATAATGTCGTCAGTTGTGCGTGAATATGTATTAATGACCTTAACAAGTGTTCAGTTTTGGGAATGTGAATAACTTACAGTTTCTATGTGAGAATGGAAGAGTTCATAAATTTGCAAATAGCTTTTGTTCACCTGCTTTCATGTTTCAAGAGTACAAGCAGCGGATGAAGGATTTAGTTCGGCAGGATGGCACTCAGACATCCATTTTTGACTTGAAAAATGATTATAACACTGAAAGCTATTTGGCAGAGCCTTCTGCTCCTTTACCTGAGATGGCTTCTTGTCATCAACTTTGGAATGATTGTGTTGTCAAGTTGAGCAGGGTACTTTGCTTGTTCCTTCTTGCTCCAGAAGATGTTAAATTTCATCAGGGCCAAGCAACCTCTGGTCGGATTCCCATGTCAATTTCTTCTGTTTATGCTGAACTTTCAATCAAATGGGTCATGAGGGTTCTTGTTACAGTTTTCCCATGCATTAGGGCTTGTTCCAATCAAAATGAATTTCCAACCCATTTACGGTAAGGTTATTCTATTCCTTTCCGTTTCTATTGTAGTTGTGCCTTGAGGAAGTCTGCAAACTCCTGCAAGCTATGGGTCTGTTTCCCTTTAGCACTTTGTTCTCTTCTCCTCGTTTGTAACCTCTTTCCCCCCTTTCCTTTGTAGGATCTTCATCAGTACCTTGCAGCATTGTGTTCTTAATGCTTTCAGGAAGGTTCTCATTTCATCGGCTACATTGCTTGAGGTGTTCCGCAAAGAGGGAATATGGGACCTAATCTTCTCTGAGAACTTTTTCTATTTTGGATCAGCTTCTGAGGAATTTTCTGAAGAGTTTACTCCACACCCTGAGGGCTTTTCAGAAAAACTTGACAAATATTTTGCTTCTGGGAGCAATACTATTCAAATAAAATTTGGTGGGATTGAAATTATTCAGATAGAAGTGATTTCATTTGTGGAGTTAGCTGCAACTTCTAATGGGAGCGTCCATAACTTGGTATGTTCTTGTCACATCTGAGATAACCTTTGTGCAACAATTTATCTTCATTGTGATTCCTGCTTGAATAAATACTTTCTTAGCTAGTTAGTCTTGTCACATCTGAGATGACCTTTGTGAAACAGTTTATCTTCATTGTGATTCCTGCTTGAATAAATACTTTCTTAGCTAGTTAGTCTTGTCATAATGAGTTGCTCTGAATGTGGGAATAATGTAGATTTAAGATTGACTTGACATAGGTGATTATCAAGGGTGAGAAAGGGCAAATCACAGGTGTTATGGGCGTTATCAGAAGTCTGGCACTGTTATGAAAGTATCTCTGAAAATTTTGTAGTACTACCCTTGAACTTTTCATCCAGTGGTTGTGTATTCATATTTCTTGCGGAATTCATGAGGGTCCAACTTGGATATAAAAATGCTGAAACCACAATGTTGGACATAGCCAGCACAATGATAGTTCTGGAAATTTACCTTAATGTTTTCTGTTGAAATAAGACTTTTCTATATATGATGTTCTTCAATTCAGTGTCTTTAGCCTTTTTTCTTGCATACGCTGTTAATTTCTTTTTACCTCTAATTCAAAGCACCGTGCTGATTGAAAATTCTGGGTTTCTTGTGTCTCCCATATTGTTAATTGCTTATCATATAAATAATTCAGCAGAGTTTGGTGATATGGAAAATAGAATCCTAATGTTTCTGGAGGATGTATAGCATAGGCATTTCATATTCTTAAATTAGAGGTATTGACAAAGTAATAAATATGTATTTGATACCTTCATATGGTTTTGTATTAGTGGAATCATATGATAGTTTATGATGTTTATATGTGGGTACATGTTTAATTTTCTTGATATATGTGCTTATACGTGTTATTCCTATGAATGTTCTAGTCATTCTATGATTCTAGCAGTAATCTAAAAGGATTTGTTCTGGATTCAATTGTAAAGTTTTTTTTTGTTTTTTTTTTTTTGTCCTTGGGACTTTGCTTACTTTTCACTCTCTCCCCATGTTGTCACAGCCTGAATTGTCTGCTTTATTAGAGGCCCTTGAACAATCTGCTTGTAATCCTGAGAGTGCTAGTGTTCTTGCAAAAAGTCTGCTTCGAATATTACAGCTTTCATCTGAGAAAACTATTGCTTCCTTTAAGACACTCAATGCAGTTTCCAGGGTTCTGAAAGTTGCTTGCATTCTAGCCCAAGAATCCAAAAGGTTGGGAAATATGAGCCCTGTGATTGATAATGATTATTTAGAAGGGTTTCAACGTCATGGTCACCAGAGACTTGATTCAAATGAAATGTCCCAAAGTTGGACTAAATGCATGGAAACATGCATGGAACTCTTTATGGAATTTTTCTCCATAGCAGATGATGCTAGAAGTTTGGTTTTGCATGATTCTATCTGCATTGATTGTTTGTTTGAATTGTTTTGGGAAGAAGGTTTGAGAAATCATGTTCTCAGATACATTCTTGACCTCATGAAGGTATGTTTTTTTGGTACTATTTGAAAGCTTTTTCTGGTCTTTTTAAATATTAACTTGTTAAGTAGACCTGTTTTTTTTTTTGCCCCTTTCATTTCAGATTGCATCCCTATTTGAAGAAGATCGAAAAGCAGTGTTGTACGTGTGTTCAAAATATTTAGAAACCTTCACTCTTGTAAAGGAGCGTGAAAAATGCTTTGCCGAACTGTCTATTAATCTATTGCTTGGAATGATAGATGTACTCCAGACTGATCCAGTGGTATGTTATCTGTACTGCTTACTTTGACATGCCCTTCTCTAAAGTTTGTTTCTTTGGCAACTTGGCCATTGAGTTTTATATTAGTGTTTTATATGTTTCATGCTTAATCAGTATTACCAGTCCTTATTTCGAGATGGAGAATGCTTTTTGCATGTTGTCTCTTTACTAAATGGCAATCTTGACGAGGCAAATGGAGAGAGGTTGGTTTTGGTTGTTTTACAAACTCTTACTTTTCTGCTTGCAAGGAATGATGCCTCAAAGGTAATTTTCATTCATTTTTTCTTTATTCAATCCTCATTAGTTTTTTGGAATAGTTGAATGCTTTATCAATGTTTATCCTGAAGAGTGCAAACAAGTGGTCCTTTTTAGTGAAGGATTTGCTACAGTATTAGTTTACGTCTTTATTGCAGCTTTTAGAATGGCTGCCATCATTTTTTTATCTCCTAATATATGAGAACACTGAAAAACTTTGTAGCTGGTATAACTTTGCCTAAAATGTAGTTTAACGTTCAACAACGTGCTTGTTTATCTCAGGGATGCAAAGCCCACTTTGCTTTAATGCGGTATTATTCAATTGTTGTGGAATTGATATGGATTGATGCATTTGGATTTCTTCAGATTTAGTTGTCTGTGCTTGTTTGTACTTGTTTGTGCTTGTCTGTGCTTTGGTGGTAAATTGAGTTTAGTTTTTTATGCTTATGGTGTTTAGATTTTAATCACATTTGTTCGGGTCATTTTAGGGAATTGGTTGCTTCTGTCGTGCTTTTAAATGATACCAATCTAAAATTAGGTTGATGTTTCCTTTATTATTGCAGTTCTAAGACTTTTATTGGGTCTTGGTTATTATTCTTTTCTTGTTCTCATAATTTTGTGATTTTTTAAATCCAATAATTAATTATACAGGCAGTATTTAGAGCTCTTGTTGGCAAGGGTTACCAGACATTGCAAAGTTTGCTGTTAGACTTCTGTCTATGGCATCCAAGTGAAGCACTTTTAAATGCACTTCTTGATATGCTTGTTGATGGAAAGTTTGAAACAAATGGGAGCCCTCATATAAAGGTGATTTAATCTCCTGAAAAGTCTCTTTGATCACTGTCACATGCTTGCTGTCTGGTCATGTGAACTGATTCATGATCTCGTCATTTTCTTCATTATGCTCAGTTTGTCAAGTTGTTGTCCCTGATTTGTTTTTTTTCTTGTTCTATTTTGATGCAGAATGAGGATGTGATTATCCTGTATTTGAGTATTCTTCAGAAGGTTAGTAATTCGTTTTCTTGGTTGGTTCTACGCTATTTGATGATACTATCTTTCTCCAGAATCTGCAATAGCTGATTCTTACACTTAGCCATTTGAATATTGACGTCATTACTTGCTATTTTTGTGATTGGCCAGAGCAGTGACTCTTTGCGGCATTATGGTCTCAGTTTGTTTCAGCAGCTGCTTAAGGATTCCCTTTCCAATCGAGCTTCATGTGTTGCGGCAGGAATGCTTAATTTTCTTCTTGATTGGTTTGTCCAAGAAGGTGATGACAGTGTCATTTTGAAAATTGCACAACTGATTCAGGTTATTGGTGGCCATAGCATATCTGGGAAGGATATTCGCAAGATCTTCGCTCTCCTTCGAAGTGAGAAAGTGGGAACTCAACAGCAGTACTGCTCATTATTATTGACCACTGTTTTGTCAATGCTAAAGGAGAAGGGACCAACTGCCTTCTTTGATCTCAACGGGGATGATTCTGTGAGTCCTTTTGGGCTCTTGGGGAGAATGTTTCTGTTGATATTCGTATTCATTTTAGTTGAACCTGTTGCATTTAATTATTGTTATATGACTCTAATTAAAACCTGGTATTCATATTCCTACCTTTTTTTTTTTTGGCAGGGAATTATAATTAAAACACCCATGCAATGGCCTCTCAACAAAGGTTTTTCTTTTTCATGTTGGCTTAGGGTGGAGAATTTCCCCAGGAATGGAACAATGGGCCTTTTCAAATTCCTGACTGAAAATGGAAGAGGGTGCTTAGCAGCAGTGGCAAAAGATAAGCTTATTTATAAGGTGAAACATATGTAATATGTTTGTGTCTAGGAAGTTTCTCCCAAAGCAACTCTTATTCCAACATTCATTGCATGTATATTCACCATTAAATAGAAAAGCAGTGCTTCCTTTTCCCCTCCTCCTCCCCCTCCTCCAAATACTCAGACACACAAAAAACAACCTGTTTTTTTTACTCTCTTTGGCATTACTGCCAATTTCATGCACTTATTGATATATTTCTCATGTCCTTCACAGTCTATCAATCTGAAACAACAGTGTCTTCAGATGCACGTTAACCTAGTCAGAAAGAAATGGCACTTTCTTTGTATCACTCATACAATTGGAAGAGCCTTTTCTGGAGGTAGCCTATTGAGATGTTATCTTGATGGTGAGCTTGTATCCTCTGAAAGATGCAGGTATCATGCCACCTTTAAGCTTTCTCAGTTTGCATTTTACTTTTTATTATTAAAAACTTTTCAGGAGTGATATATTTTCCTCAACGTAGTCACCCTCCTGACCCTCATTAATTCATATCTCAGATATGCAAAAGTCAATGAATTATTGACTAGCTGCTCCATTGGTACAAAAATTATCTTGCCTCCAAATGAAGATGATCCTCCAGAGTTCTTCAAGGATTCATTTCCTTTTCTTGGTCAGATTGGTCCAATTTATTTGTTTGGTGATGCCATTTCTTCTGAGCAAGTCAAGGCTGTTCATTCCCTTGGTCCAAGCTATATGTATTCCTTTCTTGATAGTGAAGCTACAGCATTTGGTGATAACCCATTGCCTAGTGGAATTCTTGACACAAAAGACGGACTTGCATCCAAAATTGTATTTGGACTCAATGCACAGGTTCTTTTCCCTCCCTTTCAGGGAAAAAGATGCACACAAGCACACACATCCCTGTCTTAAAGGTAATTACGCCTTTTTGTCTAGCTGAACCCTAGATGTTGATTCCTATTTTCAGGCAAGTGATGGCAAGACATTATTTAATGTCTCACCGTTATTGGATCATGTAATGGATAAGAATTTGTTCGAAGCTAGTATAATGGTTGGTACACAGTTATGCTCTAGACGCTTACTCCAAGAGATAATTTACTGTGTCGGAGGCATATCTGTGTTTTTTCCACTTATCACTCAGTCTGATAGATATGAGAGTGGAGTTTTGGAAAGTACACTGCTCTTTCCAGTTGCAAAAGAGCGTCTGACCGCTGAAGTTATTGAGCTTATTGCTTCTGTCTTAGATGAGAATTTAGCAAATCAGCAACAAATGCATCTTCTTTCTGGATTTTCAGTACTGGGATTTTTATTGCAATCAGTCCCACCGCAGCAACTCAATATGGAAACACTGTCTGCATTGAAGAATTTGTTCAATGTTGTATCAACCTCTGGTATATGCGATGAACCAGATCAAGTTGTATTTATGTAGCAACTATTCATATTCATATGCTCACCTAAATTTTCTTTTTAACTTTTGTAGTTAGTTTGTACCCATTTAAGAATATATCTCATTTCTTTTGATTTTTGTGTTTATTCTTTAGGTTTGGCAGAGCCGCTCATGAAAGAAGCTATGTCTGCCATTTTTCTTAATCCCCTTATCTGGCTGTACACAGTTTACAATGTGCAACGTGAGCTGTACATGTTTCTTGTTGAACAATTTGATAATGATCCTAGGCTGCTTAAAAGTTTGTGCCAGCTCCCACGTGTTATTGACATAATACGGCAGTGTTATTGGGATAATGTGAAATCTCGATTTGCCATTGGAGGCCAACCACTTTTACATCCTATTACTAAACAAGTTATTGGAGAAAGACCTGGTAGAGAAGAAATACATAAAATTCGTCTTCTGTTATTAAGTCTTGGCGAAATGAGCCTCAGGTATGTATTCTCAACTGAGTGAGGGCATCTGGTGTTGCCAGATTTACAGTATTGGATCAGCTATTTCATTTTTAATTGTCATATACAGCACATTATCATATTATTTAGTTTTCTTAACAAAACTATTGCATTTTGTATGCAGACAACACATTGCACCAGCAGATATAAAAGCACTTGTAGCATTTTTTGAAACAAGTCTTGATATGACATGCATTGAGGATGTTTTACTTATGGCTATACGTGCTGTTTCTCAAAAACCTTTGCTTGTATCCTTCCTCGAACAAGTAAATCTGTTAGGTGGCTGTCACATTTTTGTCAATCTCCTGAAGAGGTATGATTTCTGCACCAAGAGTTAAATGTGCAAACTTTTGGCACGAGAAACAACAGTCACCTTTGTTTCATTGAAGAATGATTTCTTGCTTTTTTCTCTTTCAATGGTTTCTTTTGTTTTATATTACTTTTACGTTAATCTCCATATAATGTATTATTTTTACCATTATGCCTTTTTACTAAGGGTGGGTTTTCTTAATATTGACAGCCTTTTTGGCCTACTGTGACTCTCTCTCTGAGGAGAAATGTCAAGATAAATTGTCTTTTGGATTTTTTTTTGAGGGGGGGGGGGAGGCGATGGGTTGAGTGGTGCTGTGGTCTTATCCTTGCTCGGTGTTTCACTATTATTGTTAAATAAGTTATTTTTCTTTTAAGAAAAGATGAATAATTTTGTTGAATCCTTGAAAATTTTCTCTAGAATCTTCGGATTTTGTTCCACTTCCTTTAAATTTTAAAACCTCATGTTCTCTTTAATATATATTTCTATTTTTCCACTGGTCTGTTATGACGTTGTGTACTGGAATTTTGTTAGAAAACTTTTTAACCATTTTTTATTGCTCCAAGTGCTTATTTAGAAGATTATGCAGTTGCAGGAAAATGTTCAAGTTTCTGAACCAAGTGCATGCTTAAGTATTTTTTACTCCATTAATTAGCTTATGGTTTTCATAAATTAATGTGTTTTCATTCCTCTGAATAGGTTGAATTCCTTTGACTGGAGTTGATAAAGAGATCTGTTTTAAATCAATGGTTAAGAGTGAATGTCCCTTTAGTCACCCTGTGGTTGGTTTTGTGTAGGGAATATGAGTCCATCAGATTGCTTGGCTTGCAGTTTCTTGGAAGACTCCTGGTTGGCTCGCCATCAGAGAAAAAGGGGCCAAGATTTTTTAATCTTGCTGTCGGAAGATCAAAATCTCTTCCAGAAAACAGCAAGAGAATCAACTCAAGGATGCAACTACTCTTCTCAGCTATATCTGACAGGTTGTTTAACTTTCCACTGACAGATAATTTGCGTGCAACCTTGTTCGATGTTCTTCTAGGTGGTGCTAGCCCCAGACAGGTGATCAACCAATCATGGATTTTCCCTCCTTTTTCTGTTAGTTTATTATGCTTTAACTAGTCTTTCTATTATTGTCTTTATTGTCTGTGGTCGTGGTAATTCTCTGATAATATTCCACGTTACCTGTCTCTTGAAAATGTTTGTTTACAGGTGTTACAGAAAAACAGTCTGGTTGACAAGCAGAGGGGCAGAGGAAATAATTCTCACTTTCTCCTTCCTCAGAGCTTGCTTTTGATTTTCAAATTCCTATCCAGCTGTGAAGAAGCATCTGCAAGAATGAAAATAATTAGTGATCTGCTTGAACTTCTTGATTCAAATCCTCTGAATATAGAAGCGTTAATGGTACTGTATACAATTAATTCTTTATATGATATATATGCTGTGTAAGCTTGTAAAAGGACTATCTAATTGTTCAAATTTTGTGACTAGGAATGTGGCTGGAATGCTTGGTTAACAGCTTCTGTGAAACTTGACGTTGTAAAAAACTATTCGTCTGATTCAAGATGTCAAGGTGACTATGAGATAAATGAGAAAACTCTTGTGATGAGGGTATTTTCAGTTGTTCTTTGTCACTATATACAGTTTATAAAAGGTGGCTGGCAACAATTAGAGGAGACTGTGAATTTTCTACTTCTGCACTGTGAGCAAGTATGTCAAATTCCTTGGTTTAATTTCTTAAAATTGTTTACTTAATCTACTCTGTTTTTGAGAATTTTTTTTAGCTCATTGATGGATACATTACTTTAATTTCTTTTCCTTGGTAGGTTGGCATACCATGCCGATACATGCTTTGTGACATATATGACAGCTTGATTCAAAGGCTGGTAGATTTATCTGCTGAGGAGAATATTTTTAGTTCACAGCCTTGTCGAGACAACACATTATATTTTCTGCGCCTGTTAGATGAGATGCTTATCTCTGAAATTGGCAATAAACTTCCGGTACCAACTTACTTGAGAATGCGACTCGACTATGTTTATTCTGGGTTTACCTGCCCTGCTAGGAAATGATTTCTTCATATATCTCATCGCCTCAAAATCCGTAACATACCTACCTAAATATGTGCATCCACATATAAGAGGAGGAAGATTATGATAGATGATGGGGAAGAGAAGGCGCACGTGGTCCTAAAGCTTTCTCATTTGATTTTCTCTATGCATGTCTTGAAAGAACAAAGTGAAAGTCAATTGATTGAAACTGTAGTTCTTTTACTTTATTTGAAATTGGAGCATTCTAATGAGAATTTAGAAATACTTATCCTTCCATAAAAAACTAATCAAGACTCGTCTTTGTGCATTCTCACTCCTATAAACAAACATATTACAACATTCAAGTATTTACTATGACTTTGCTTGCCGTTTTCTACTTATTTAGCTTGTTATTCCAAACTTAAGAATGATATTAATTTGTTAACTCCGTTTCTTACAGTTTCCAGCTAGTAGCTCCGAGTATCTGAATTTGTTAGAGGTAGAAAGCCAGAAAGATTATACCACTGTGTTGCATGAGCTCTTGCATGGAGAATTTGATGACAGAGTATCTGGGTACTGCTGCTTGATTTTCACTCATTATCTCTGAAACTTTACTTCCATTATTATGTGTTTGTGCCTTAATTGGGATGAAATCTATTTAGGCTGTTGAGATTCAATGATTTCTTCCATCTGTTGTCAAATACTAATTTGTTTGTCACTGCATTGTGGTTTTGCTTTTATTTTGTATGACATTGGCTGGTTTCTTTAATCCTTTTTTAAACTTTTTTAAGCGGCTGAATCACTTGAAAAATTAGAGTTAATTGGCTGTTCTACTCTTTTCCCCCTTTCCCTTATTTCGTAAATCCTCTTTGGAATTGTTTCTTTTATTTTTTATTTTTTTGCTTTTGCCAAAAAAAAAAAATTTATTATTATTATTTTTTTACTTCAGCATAATGAACTTCATTAATATGGCATGAGTACCGATTTTCAGTTGAAAAAGTTTTATCCCTTGTTTTCTGCATGATGTAAGATTCTGCACTGTTATCGTTACGTAAAATCGACCATTCAGTGTAGAATTTCAATCTATTGGAATATCTATTGATATGACTAGGAGAATTAGAAGCATGTGTTGACTTAATACAATTTTAAAAAGTTTTGTATAAGCTTAGAATTTTCTTGTGATGATTTAGGTGCCAGCAGTTAGCATTTTGTTCTTTTATGAAACAGCATAAGGAATATCATGTTGGCTCGGATTTCATAAAAAATGGATATCTGTATTAAAGTATAAAGTTCATGACTTCCTTATGTACAATGTACTCTTAATTGGAAAAGTAGATGCTGCTTATTATCTCTGTACACCATCCAAAACGGTGTTTGAAATAATGCACCGTTATTTTTGCTATGAGGTTTATAATTGAACACATCATGCGGACATTTATGAAGGCAGTATTCTGCTACCGTGTAAGATGTCCACTAGAAAGTAACTTCATCTTTCCATGTTAATCTTTCCATTCTCAGAAATCTGCGGGCTTCCAGGCAGTCAATGACAAGTGAAGATGACATACCTAGTGATAAGTGGTGGAACTTATTTGACAATTTATGGGTTGTTATCAGTGAGATGAATGGAATGGGTCCAAGCAAGATGGGCCCTAGAAATTCAGCATCTGCCGGTCCATCTTTTGGCCAGAGAGCACGTGGCTTGGTGGAATCTCTTAATATTCCTGCTGCAGAAATGGCTGCTGTTGTATCTGGAGGCATTGGCAATGCATTGAGTGGAAAACCAAATAAAAATGTTGATAAAGCTATGGCTTTAAGGGGGGAAAGGTGTCCAAGAATTGTATTTCAACTTTTAATCCTATATCTCTGCAGATCTTCCCTAGAAAGAGCATTGCGCTGCGTTCAACAGTTCATCTCACTTTTGCCTTCCTTTTTGGCCACTGATGATGAGCAAAATAGGAGTCGACTGCAGCTCTTCATCTGGTATTATCGTTTATCTTTTGCCCAAGTTTCCAGATTCTGTGTGTCATGCATCTAGTTATCTTGAGTTTTAAGGAAAGATATGGATTAGTGCTTTCCATTCCCTTATGCTTGTTCAATGAAGCGTGACAATAAAATAACATGGTGCTCAGGTCTTTGCTTCTTGTACGATCCCGGTATGGAATGTTAGATGATGGTGCTCGTTTTGATGTAATAGCACATGTGATTCGAGAAACTGTCAACTGTGGAAAGTCAATGCTTGCTACTGACATGGTTGGTAGGGATGATTCATTCGATTCAAGCAGCCACTCAAAAGAAGCAGGCTCCATTTGCAATCTAATTCAGAAGGATCGAGTGCTTTCTGCGGTCTGTTCTGAAACTCAATATCATCTTTTGTCTTCATTAAATTTTTTTTTTTTTTTTTGCTATTTTAGTGAGATGGATCTTTCATCTTATATTTATTATATTTCAAATGGTGGACAATATCTTGGAATCAAGATGTTCCAGGAATGTTTTGCTATATTCTAAGAGTGACA
>JBBYHO010000010.1:14876124-14900016 GCA_038382025.1 Adansonia gregorii | reverse complement strand
TATGTTTCTATTGTTTGAGATTCTGATAAAACTATAGATGAGATGTTATATTTGGAAAAAAAGAAAATTGTTGAACCCCTCTACTTATGTACATGATTATAGATTAGGTTTAGGTGTATGTGGTGGTTATACTTTGGAGTGAAAAGCCACATAAGCGGATAAACAGAACAAGCATATTTTTTTCCCTATCTAATAGGAAACAATTTATTTTATAATTTTTCTTGATATGATAATGGAGATGTGTAGCCTAACAATGATTATGAGTAAGATGGGTAATTGTCAAATCTTACAGTGAGAGGTTTTTTTACAAAGAATTTCAGCAGTATAGATAAAGACCATTGGAAAACGAAGAGAAAAGAAAACCTTGCATCGTTTTTGCAGAATAATACGGAAACAAATGAATGAAAATTCTTGGGTGGACTGCAACATGAATTAATCTGTAACCCTACAAAGTTGAATGTCTTATCACTGGAAAAAAGAGCAGATGATGGTGGGAAAACAATATGCTTCAGTTTTTTTATAGTGACAATGAGATGAGGGGCGAACTTTTAGGAGTTAAGCTCCTTAATTTGTATGAGACTTTGTGAACTAGACTTGCTTTACACTTTTAAGATTTCTTTAGTAACTTTGACTGCAGTATATTTCCTTGTATACTTTTTTTTTTAAGAATTGCTTCTCTAGAAGTTAAGCTCCCATTGAGTCTTTGATTTGCTGAGCTGAAGAATCCTTGTTAATTTGAGTTGAAATTGTATTTTACTAAACATTTAGGATTTTTAAATCCTAAATGTCCTGCTGAAGAACTTATTTCTGCTTGTCTTTTTGTAGGGTTCACCTGAATTGTTCATAAGTAAAAATAGAGAGGCCCTGGAAAGTGAGTATGTTAGCTCAAATCTCCATCACTGGATTGATTTGGTATTTGGTTACAAGCAGCGTGGAAAACCAGCAGTGGAGGTACACCGTGGAAAGGACGTCTTTCAACACCCAAATATTTGAATTTTTTTTTTAATTTTCTTCCTCCAAACTGATCTCATTTAAAATAAACCTGTGTTGCAGGCTGCAAATGTCTTCTATTATTTAACTTATGAAGGTGCTGTTGATCTGGACACTATGGATGATGAGCTGCAGAGATCAGCAATTGAAGATCAAATTGCGAATTTTGGTCAGACACCAATCCAGATTTTCCGTAAAAGACACCCAAGAAGAGGGCCTCCAATTCCAATTGCACATCCTTTGTATTTTGCACCCGCTTCTATTACTTTGACATCTGTTCTTTCTTGTCTGAGTTATCCACCATCAGCTGTTTTGTATGTTGGATTAGTGGACTCGAACATCGTTATTGTGAACCAGGGTCTTACTTTATCTGTTAAGATGTGGTTAACAACCCAACTTCAATCTGGCGGAAATTTCACCTTCTCAGGTTCTCAGGTTAGTTCTTATTTAGATTGTTCTTTTCTTTATTAAATTAAATCATTCGGATGTCTTCAAATTACATTAGTTGTATTTTTGTTTGAGCTAGTTTTCCTTTGTTGTATTTTTGTTTAAGCTTGTTTTCAAACTTCGCAGGATCCTTTCTTTGGAGTTGGTTCTGATATTATTTCCCCTCGTAAAATTGGGAGTCCTCTGGCAGAAAATGTTGAACTTGGAGCACAATGCTTTGCGACAATGCAAATGCCGGCTGAGAACTTTTTAATCTCATGTGGCAATTGGGAAAACAGCTTTCAAGTCATATCTTTGAATGATGGAAGAATGGTTCAGAGCATTCGACAGCACAAAGATGTTGTCAGCTGTGTTGCAGGTATTTTTCTTTTAAAGGAGTGCCCTGAATCTTCTGACAAAAGGAATGTAAAGCTGGATTCTATTTTGTACAAAGCTCAGCTGGTATTCTTAGTCATTTGAAACCTTTTTTGAAATTTTTACCAGAGAACTCTTTAATGTTAGGCATATGGCATTTTTGGGATTATCTGTTGTGTGGATAATTTGATTTTGATGGTAGTGTAACTCCAAGGTTCAGATCCTGTTGATGCATAGAAGGAAAGAAAGAGAAACATACTTGAATGTAAAACGTAAATTATATCATTTTTTGAGATGAGGATGATCTGTATCTGCTAGATATATATTTTTTTCTTATGGATTGCTAGTTTGTGTTATAAGTGCTTCTCCACTCTTTTTTTTCTAACTGAGGATTGATAACCTGCTGCAGTTTCAGCTGATGGAAGCATTGTTGCTACCGGAAGTTACGACACTACAGTCATGGTGTGGGAAGTTCTTCGTGGCAGAGTCCCAGAAAAGAGAGTTCGGAATATGCAGACAGAAGTTCCCCGTAAAGACTGTATCATTGCTGAAACTCCCTTCCATATTCTGTGCGGCCATGATGATATAATTACATGCTTGTTTGTCAGTATGGAGCTTGACATAATTATTAGTGGGTCTAAAGATGGAACTTGTGTTTTTCATACCTTGAGAAATGGAAGATACGTGAGATCTTTACTACATCCATCTGGCAGTGCATTGTCAAAACTTGTAGCTTCTCGGCATGGGCAGATTGTACTTTATTCTGATGATGATCTCAGTTTACACCTCTATTCTATTAATGGAAAACATCTTGCCTCTTCAGAATCCAACGGACGCCTCAACTGTGTTGAACTCAGTGGGTGTGGTGAGTTTTTGGTTTGTGCTGGTGACCAAGGACAGATTGTTGTTCGCTCTATGAACACACTTGAGGTTGTTCAAAGATATAACGGGGTAGGGAAGGTAATAACGTCCCTAACTGTAACTCCAGAAGAATGCTTCTTGGCTGGGACAAAGGATGGAAGCCTTCTTGTGTATTCAATAGAAAATCCTCAACTACGCAAAGCTAGCGTTCCCCGGAATCCGAAATAAAGTTTCTTTAACAGTCTAAGCTATGATTAAGGATTGGAATGACTGTTTTGACGATTGGGGTCTGATCAGTGACACTGATCTCAGGTATTCTGCTAACTAATGTTATTTGTAGCCATTACATTCATTTTAATGCAATGAAGTTAATTCGTTGCTAACTTTCATTCCTCAAAATAATATTTTAAATATGTTTATAGCACCATGTTTTGCAAAGTATGCCTGATAGTAATCTATGTTCATATTAACACTATATATTTGTATGCATCCAAGAAATGGCATAAGAGAACTTAAGTGATTATTTTTATTGAAAATATATCTAGGAATTTTTAGAACATGTTGGAATGTGTTAAAGAGTTCGCTGCTTTTCAGAATTGATTAGACATTGGCAATGGTGGCTGGGAGAGAAGGTGGGCGACTTCCCTGTTAGCGTAGTCTTTGCTTAGCAAAAGTCTAAAATCAAGGAAGAATTGAATGAAATTTCTTCCAATCAGATTGGTACATGTAACGGCCAACTTGGCTATATCTGTGCATTGCAAAGATGTTCAGCCGGATTTGCTTCATTCCTGCAAAAAAGTTCAGTGAGACCCTTAGAGCGCCAAATCTTAGGCAAAACAGGAAACTAAATTTAAAAAAAAAAATAATAATTTCAGAATTTGAGCTCAATATTAACAGGAAACTTAACTTTATTTCAACAAATATTTGGCATTTTTGTTTTCTGTTTTCGTCATTCTCATTTGTTTTCCCTTTTTGACAGGAATGCATGTGAAAGTTGTACCCTTTCCTCCGTTTCCAGATGTTGGGGCCATGTTTCAGCTATATATATTTAGCACAGGAAGATGAAGAATACTGATTAATCTTTCAGCGCCATCCAAGCATTATATTATCCAACCTACAGGATTCTTAACCTTTTTACCAGCAAGAAATAGGAAGGGAGGTAAGAGTTGCAAGCTTTTAGAAACTCGATTTGTTTTTTTTTTTTTTTTAAGTTCACTGCAAGGAACTGAGGCAGAAATCGGTATATTAACATTTATATATGTAACAATATTCTCTGACTAGGTTAGGTTTCAATTCTTTTGTATAACCAATTTATTTTCCAAATAGCAGTGTCAAAAGTCTCAACCCAAACTTTGTACACATAGGCTACAGTGCCTGATTCTAAAGATGAGGAATTTAAACAGTCTGTTCTAAGATCAGCTTGGCAACATATTCAGGTGCTAATTTGCTTTGAATTTGATTTGACATTGGCTTCAATGTCACATGTTATTGATATCCTTGGGCATCTGATCTTCACTGGTTTCGAGGAATCGTTCTGGTTCGTCTTAAATAGTATACGTCCATTTTTGCTGGTATTATTGTTTTCTTTGGTTTTCGTAAAGCTCATGTAAAAGATTGAACCAGTCGGATTCAAACTGACCCAAACTTTTAAAAGCAACATCACTCTCTTGACTTTAAGTCCGGACCGGACCTTGCTTGAGTGGTTGCTGCTGGTTACGGGTAACTGGTAGTTTGAGGGAATATTGGGAAGTTTTGGAGAGGGTTCTTAGGGTTGAAATGAAGGAGATTTTGTGACCCTTGAGAGCTAAGAACTTGGAGAGGCGAAGGAAGGGAAACGAAATGGGCCCATCGCAAGCCATGCAAAACATCACTACGTGCAGAACTCGTGTTCTCTATTTAAGTAAGTCTAAGGAAGGCTTTGAACTAGCAATAGTACAAGTAACTTGAATTTTTTTGCTATATATATACACACACAAGGAGTACAAAATTTTGGAACCAAAATGATTGAAGGCCTAAGAAACGTTAATGCTATATACGTGTGTGTGCGTGTGTGTGTAAACTTGGCAAAATAATTGAGTAAACCTCCAAATCTCTAATCCCTAATAAAAGCTCTTTTAACTCAATATAAATGCAAGGTGAAAATTTTCTCTCGAAGGCCATAGCCATTAGAAAAGAACAAGTATGAGATGCAAAAACGGTGTAGTGCTGACAAACCGCCCTCACATTTTATAAATGAAGATGTTTTTTTTTTTTTTGGTTTTTAGCTTATGTCAGTAAAGAGTGATGGCAGAAGTAATAGAAGTACTACCACAATAATTTTTGCATGAGCCATTACGGAGAAAAAGGTTTACTTAATTATCATTATACATATGTTTTTCATATGAAAGATTATCTTATTTATGGTAGTGAAATTTTTAAATTTTATAAGTAAGATTATTAGGATGATACAAATTTTTTAGTGAAAGTGTTTATAAGTTAGATCGGATGGCAGCATTAAAATTTTTTTAATTTTTTTATATCCGAATCAAGCAAAAAACTTGTATTATTATTTAAATATTATTAAAAATAAAAATTATTTTAGATTAATATTTATAATTAAATTTAAATAAAAATAATTTTTATTACTTGAATAATAATTAAAATCGAACCAAACTTATTTAAGAATTTTATACCTACATTATTCTAATATAAATTGACTATCGGATCTAATAGATTGCTCACTCGTGAACAAGTTTACCCTTTAAGCCCATGTGTATTTTAAAATATAAAAAGTTTAGTTTTAAAAAATAACAGGGCACTTCATTAGTAAAATTAAAGGAAAAAAAAACTCCGTTATATATATATATATATATATATATATATAAAATTGCAATTATAAACTTTTAAGGTCGTCAGCCTCTTGATACACTTCTCCCTTTTTCTGTGGCATATATTCCCTTCTTTCTTCATTAAAAACTCTCCCAAAAACCTAGAAAGCATTTGCCTTTTCACTACTATTTTGCTTCTCAATTAATTAATTAATTAGGGTTTTCTATTTCCTCCTCTCTTTTTCTTTTTTTTGTTTGTTTTTACTGTAATGCTTCAACATCCCTAATTTCTTCAATGTACAGTCAGTCTCAGCCTATGAACATCCACTCCCAGATCGCCATCACAGGCGCCGAGGATGATATTTCTGCCTCCGCATCCGCCGATAACCATCACAGTGTTAGTTACGATGCTCATCCCCTTGACGATGGCGTTGGAGTCGAGGACGTCGCCACCGATCCCATCTACGTCACTGCTGCCGCCGCTGCTTCCGCCTCTGACTTGGGCGTCGTTCAACGAGCTGACGGTGCCTGCCAACTCACTCTCACGTTTCGCGGCCAGGTCTATGTATTCGATGCTATTACTCCTGATAAGGTATCTTCTTTTTTTCCTTGAAACATTTTGTCAATTAGGCCAATTAGGGTTTGCTGAAAGGTTTAATTTTTCAAGAACGAAAAACAGATGGCTTCAATCGCACCCCTTATTTTAAGTTATCAAAAGCGAAATACTTCTAACCTTAAACGTTTCTATATTTTCCACAATAAAATGCACATGTAATGGATTTTCATTTTTCTCGAATTTTTGCAGTTTCATGCGGTGTTATTACTTCTGGGTGGATGTGAACTGACTTCAGGTCCCCATGGTGTTGAAACGTCATCAAAGAACCAAAGGGTAGTTCTCTAAATTTGTTGAATTTACAAATTATTTTAGTTTTTTTTTTAATTTTTTAATTTACCATTTCTTTTTCTGTTTAGGTTTTAGTGGACTTTCCCAGAGGATGTAATCAACCCCACAGGGCAGCCTCTTTAGATAGGTTTCGTCAGAAGAGAAAAGAGCGATGTTTTGATAAGAAAGTCAGATATAGTGTTCGTCAAGAAGTTGCTCTTAGGTGTGATATTCCTACCCTTAAATGCAGTTATATTAGCTGGATATGCTCGTAAAATTTTGAACTAGGAAAGTCGATATAGTGTTCATTCAATTGATACTAGCAACTTAGCATAGAACTAGTAGCAATTGGCTTTTGAGGTTTTCAAAATTACTGAGAATTAGCACTTTAAAGTATGTATGGTTTATTCTATGAGAGATATATTGGCTTTGCCGGGGAGCCAAAGAATATGACTTCTATCATAAATTTTGTACTTCTGCAAGTTCCTTTTCATTTGCTATTGGACATGATCTTTGCATTTTAATTTTAATCTTACCATTTTTTCATTTATCCTTACCGCATGCATCATTAATGTTGGATTAGCTCACTGTTTTTCTGAATGCTATCCAAGAATGTTATAATCCAAGGATCTTTATTAAGAGTGTACCGTGTTTTCAGCATTGGGAGACAATAAAATTAAATTATAATTCAGTTCTGAAGGGTGATACTTAATCATCGTTGCATACTCAATAGCCCAAATAGATAAGCTTTTATTAAAGTTGTCTTCACTGGTTAGGAGTTGTTTTATGATGTATTGCAAAGTCCTCTCGTCTTCTAAGGCCTAATATACTATAAAATTGTTAGCAAAACTATAAGGATCTAGGGACTGAAAATAGTGCTGAGAGATTAACAAATAATTGTTACAAGGAAATATTTCTTAGAGCCCCAGACTGTGTAAGGATGATTTTTAAGATCCATTTAGTTTTACCAATTTTAGTAATTAATTTCTGGATGGTCTTGTTGCTTCTGACTGACCTTAGCATTGTTCATTTTGCTACAAAATTATCAAACTCAATCAAAAAATTAGGTAGAGCTTAATATCGACTGGGAATGCACAGTGATCTGGAATGTCGATCACATCACTGTCCTTAAAACTATTATAAGTTCATGCAGTGCTTATCTAATCAGCAGACGCCATTACTTTGAAATACAGTTGGGGAATCTGTATAAACTCATATTTGTAATTATATCATCTATAGGAGTATGCTGTATGGTAATGTTATTTCAATTCACTCATAGTTTATTATATACATAAATATTGGTGATTTAGGGGATTTATATTCTAAACTGGAGACAAAGTTTAAACTGTTACAGTCAGGCAATTTTTATTGGTTCTATCTCTTTAAACTGTTTTTCAGTTAGACATACTTCTTATGTACAAGCAATGAATGAAGTGCAATAAGGGTCTTATGGAAGGGGAAAAAACATTAAAGAATTCAAACGATGGCGAAGAATACTATTTTCCTCAAGTTTAATTGGCTGGACTAGGTGCAATAAGAGAACCACATGGACAAACGGGAGAGGATACCCTTTTTATCCTTCTAGCAAAGTTTTAATCTGTAGCAATGGTTAACAGCGTAATCTAGAAAAAAGAACATATATATAATTGAGTTCATGGAAATTGAATTCTTAAATTCTTATCTTAGGGTGTTCCATTTAGCTGGAGAAAAAAAAAAAAAAACCTCATTAGGGGTGGTCTGTCCTTGTTGACAATTTTTTATTTGATCCATATGTGGTAAGTTCATGTTTCTAATTTCTTTGAGGGCATCAGGATGCAGCGTAACAAGGGTCAATTTACATCTTCCAAGAAGTCTGATGGAGCTTACAGCTGGGGTACTTCCCAGTCTGATGATAACCTAGCAGATACTGTGTAAGTTTTATTCCATCTTCCAGAGTGTTATTCTTTGCGTTTTCTTTCTATGAAGATCTAGTAAATATGTTTTTTTTCTTACCTCCGTACTTACTGCACTAGATTTCCTGGTAAAATATCTATATATATTATAATAATTGGCGTTATGGCATAATGTCATTTTCTTACTTCTGCAGATGTACACACTGTGGCATTAGCTCAAAGTCCACCCCTATGATGCGACGCGGTCCATCTGGTCCAAGGTCTCTATGCAATGCTTGTGGACTTTTTTGGGCAAACAAGGTTGGTGTCTCTGCTGCGATTGATGCTTCACATTTCTTTGCTTTGTCCATGCTACTTATTTACAGTTGAGAAAATTTTCTGCTCCATGATTTTATTGCTACATTTGCCACCATAGTTCTATTCATGTATTGAGTAGTTTTAGATGTGCAAACCACTTTTAGCTGCTCCTTGAAGAGTTTCTCAATTGGGATTGATTGCAATTAATATCGCAATTAAAAAGTTTAAATGGCCTGCACACAAAATGTTTTCCATCAAGAGAAGTATTTTGCTCTTATCAATTTTTAGGGGATGTAGATAACTCTTCCCACTGTCCGGGTTGGTGTCAATGGTATTGTTGATTCACAGATGGGTTTTGTAAAGGTCTGCCAATGTGGTAGGGACATGAAATGCTTTCCCTCCCACTAAACCCTCCCCATTGTTTATCTCTCCAGTATTGATTCCTTCTTTACGTTTTATCCACTCTCTCTCTGTGAGCATTTAATTTTTAAATTTGCCTCTAGTTTTGCATGTGTATCAAATGCTTTCCCCTTTGCTGAACATTCATCATGCTGCATATTCTGAGTTTTAAACAAACCGAACTTCATGCAGGGAGCTTTGAGGGACATTCCCAAGAAAACTCAGGATCATTCCCTAATTCCAGTCGAACAGGTGTGTTTTTCATAACATGTAAACTTGTTATTAGGCTTCTCGACTTGCTGTTCTAATTTACCCTCTTGTACGGTAACATAAATGTGGTTCTGCATTTTTTTTTCTGATATTAGGGAGAGAGTGAAGCAAATGACTCGGATTCTGGAAATGCTGTCCCTACACAAAGCAATGTAGTTTCTTTCTCAAACGGTGATGGCTCGGCTCTAATTACAGAGCACTAATCATCTGTGCCGTTATGGCCATTGTGTCGACTAGGTCTTCATCAGTAAATTTTTAAAACTTTGTCCTATATGTACAGATATCATAGTTGCCTTGATCAATATACGAGGTTTTGTCCCTCCTATTCCTTCAGTTAGTACTTTTGCATGAGATTACTACTTTTAATAGAAAACCCTGATTCCGGATGTATGAGCTGAAGCTTCCAACTCTCTGCCTTTCGGTAATTTTATAGGCCATATTTCTTTCATTCCCTGTTTGTCAAAACCTTGTTTTTTTTCTTCTCCTATCATTTTCCTAATCTTGAACCTGGTAAACTATAACATTACCTCAAGATACTAAAAGAAAAGTATATTTTTTTTAATGTTTCATTCATTGGAATGTACCAATTGTGTATTTGTGTCGTGTTTTTGTATTTTATCATGTTATTATCGTATTTAAGATATTTTATATTTTTTACATAAAATTTGATGAATGCATTAATAATTTGAATTATATAAATTTTAAAATATTTTTATATTCGTGGTGTTTCATATATTTTTTTTGGTTATGTTTTATGTTATCGTTTTAGTCACCTTTTTGCGTTGTGTCTAGTTTTGCTGGTTCTACCAGCCAACCTGACAATCAATTACTGTACTGTCTATTTGACCGGCACTACCTCAGGAACGCAAGATTGAGAGCTTCCTAGGTCTTATAATGGTGTAAATGTGTCATATTTTTATTATTTTTTATATTATAATTATTTTTAATATGTTATATATTTATATAAAATTTAATATATTAATAATTTATATTATATAAATTTTGATATATTTATATATTTATATTATATTTATATTATATTTTTTGTGTCATATTTTAATAATTTTTTATGTCGAAAATTACATGCATAAAGCATCTAATCTGACCTTGTTATATTTCTATTGAAAAAAAAGTTGTATTCATGCATTACTTTATTTTTTACTTATAAATGTTTATAAGTTGAGTCAAGTTCGATTGGGTTTAAATGCGATATTAATAATTTTAAATTTGTTTAAAATCGGTTTATTTTAAAATATGCATATGAAATTTTACCTAGTCCATCAATTCTATATTTTTAATTTATTTTAACTTTTTAAAATTTAATTTTTAGTAATTTAATATTTTTTATTATGTTTTAAAATATAAATAATTTAAGTTTTTTTTAATATTTATATTATAATATTATATATAATAAAAATTATATAATATGTAAATATAAAAATATGTTAGATTGAGTCAAGTTTGGGGTTTGAATTTTAGCATAAGGCTTAGCGCGTTCGTTTTTTAACGGATTTTATGTTTCTGTTCAAACTTGAAATTCTTTTTTTTATTTAATAATTTTCTTAAATATTTTTAAATATTAGATGAACTTTTAGATTTGGATGGAGAGGTAATATTTATTTACGTTTCATGTCTTTCTAATCATCATACAACTATAGTTAACACTTCTATACACTAATAATAATAAAAATAAACTAGCTCCTTAATATCAATAGAGAAGCCAATAACAAAATGCTTATTGAAGAACTGGTTAAAATTAATTTACAGTTTATAATAATATTTTAGATTAAAGACAATAATAAATAATTACTTGAATAGATTCTAATATATTAAAAATAATATTTTACTCGATATAGTAACTTCAAAAAAATAAATTAAAATGGTGATCAACAAAGCCTAAACAAAGTTATCAAATAAACCCACTTTGGTATCAAAAGTTTTTAGGCACCTTATTGCAAATAATCATTACAGTTACTCTACTTTTTCAAATAAACATTATAATCATTTATCGTTAATATTTTTAGACATTATATAGAAGAAAGATAGGACCATAACATACTTAAATATATGATTTACGTTTCAATTTATATTATATTTATAAATATATTTATGTTTAAAATTAATATATTTAATATATTTATCATATTTTAATTTAAATAACTAATAAAAATACATAAAATATGATATATATATATATATAAAATAATTTTTATCGAGTTATTAAATATTGGAAGCAATTTAACAAATTGTCATTGGGTCCCAGTCCCACCTTTTTCAAAGTTTTGTTATCATTTGTCACCCACAAAGCCCATGTGATCCATCAACTCCATCGGACCCCACTTTATCCCCTTGCATATCCGGACACCCGTACTTCCGCGCAACACACTAAAAATCCCCCCCCCCTTTTTTCTTATTTTTCATTTTTTATATATTATGGAAAATCGTAACTCTCGACAAGGCGACACATTCTCTCTCTCTCTCTCTCTCTCTCTCTCTTTCTTTCTCTCTCTTTTAATTATAAAAGAAAAAGAATTTCTAATTTGAGTTTCTCTAAGGAAACACGAGCTGACGCCCTCGCAAGTCGCAGCTCGTAATTTAGCTATATTTGGGGTAGTTTTCAACCTTTTGTTTTTCTTTTTTCCTTACGTATTCGATCCTACTTATTTGAGCTGAGGAAAGCTCTATTTAGGGTTAGGGTTTAGAAAATGAATAAGATCGTTGAAAATAATGAAAGAAAATTATGTAACCAGACGGAAGCTATGGCTGTTCAATGAAGCAGGTTATAATTGAAAGCCCAGGGCTTCGGTTTTCGGTACAGTTGGAACGGTGTGGCCTTGGTACTTGTCCCCCCCTTTTTTTTTTTTTGGTAGTTTTTATTATGGCGGCTGGGAATCCACAGCCACTTCAGGAACGTTCGTTTGAGGAGCACGCGCGAGGGACGATGCAGATCGAGGACGACAGAGAGTACGAAGATGACGCCTTGGATGACGTGGAAGACGTAAATGTCAACTCCGTGACTGTGGGGGAGCGCGGAATAGGAATCGTAGGGGGCGTTTTTGCTGGCGGTGGCGGAGTTGGTGGCGGCGTTGTTATGGCGTCGAGAACTAGCGAGCTTACTCTCTCTTTTGAGGGAGAAGTCTACGTATTCCCTGCCGTTACACATGAAAAGGTTTTTATCCTCTTTCAAATCAAAAAAATATCTATCTTTATTCTTGTTTTTGCAAAGTCAATTTGAATTTCGGACTGATAGATTTTTATTTCCATTTCCCCTTTTCGTTTTCTTATTTTAAAAGTAATGTTTCGACGTGAGAAATGTCACCAATTTATCTGGAAGAGCAATAAAGTGCCTTGATTTCTGAAAACTCTTAATATATGAAGTTTAATATGCAGAGGCCGAATTCATTTCTTGAGATATAGCTGACGTATTTAATTAATGATTCTTTCCCCTGTTGGTTAAAGTAATTTTATTAAACAGTTATAGACTAAATTATGGAATTAGAACAATCGTATCTCTTGCTGATCATCACTTCTTTTTTTTCAGCTTTTGATATGCAATCTGATTTCATGCTTTGTTGTCCTGTTCTAGCTAGGAATTCTGTTCTGATAATTAGTCTGACAGTCGGAGTCAAGTAGTCGAGCTGAAGTCTCTCAATCTGATTAGCTAATTATGTTTTTTCTTGTTCAATTGATTATATTGTATCCTTCATTAGTGAAGTTACTGTCCATTTACTATTTTACTATACGAGTCCTTAATGGATTTCGTGCATTAGAATTTTAACTTTTAACCGCTGTCTTCTCTTTTCTAGGAAGTGTTTCTTTATAGTTATTACGTGCTTCTTCTTAACCGGTCCAGTAATAAGTGATTTATTTTGCTATTAAGTTCTTTAGATTGATTTACTGGTTTAGAGTTTCTACCCTTTTTTCTGTAAAGAAGTACACTTATTTGTTGGATTGTATGGGACAGGTGCAAGCCGTGCAGTTACTCCTAGGGGGTCATGATCTCTCCACTGGTGTTCCAACGATCGAAGTACCTTTTGATCAAAATAATGGGGTATTGCTGATGTTCAAATACTGAGTATTTGTATTCCATTATTTGTATTTTGTGTTTTTGTTTCATAATATCGTATTGGGCAGGGTGTAGGTGATGCTCCAAAGCAGTCAAATCTTTCAAGACGAATAGCATCCTTGATTAGGTTCCGTGAGAAAAGGAAAGAGAGATGTTTTGACAAGAAAATTAGGTATACCATACGGAAAGAGGTTGCACAGAGGTATGATATTTTTTACTTATTTTGTTTAGATCCATAGTGTAACATTTTGAACTTATCAAACGGGCAGGATTGAAGTTGTCCTTTGATTAGAAGTTAAATGGAAATGAGAGAAGAGTAACAATTATCCAAAAACTGTAGGAGTTCAAATGTTATAGGCATTTATCATAGGTTGCCATTGTGGGAAGTGTGTTTAATTTAGGGAGCAGTTGCTCTTGTTCAATTTTGAATTTAAGAAGCTTTTATGTGCTCATTGTTCTCTCGTGAAAGAGGCAGGCATAAAGTAAGTTGGGGCTTTGATGCGCGCTGTTTGTATAGGCTATTCCAATTTTAAATTTCTATGTATTGATTTATTTCTTATGAGACTGATAGAATAGTCAATAGTGAATTGAGATATGTTGGTGAGAGGAGCCATATAGATTAGTATCAAATGTATTATTGTTTTATATATATATATAGACACACACACACAAGTGGTAGTGTTGCAGCTGATAGTCTGTTGTAATCTTCTTCTCCTTTTATCCTTGTAGGATGCATCGTAAAAATGGGCAGTTTGCATCGTCAAAGGAAAGTACTAGTACTTCCAGTTGGGATTCTTCACAAACTGGTCTTCAAGATGGTACTCCTTCAGAAACTGTGTGAGTTCCAAGCTAGCACGTTTTACTGGTTATGTTGAAATATTTATCATGATGAACCTTTTGAAGAATTTTGTCTTCAATTTTGTTTGAGTCTCCGGAGATGTCAACATTGTGGTGTTAGCGAAAATAATACTCCAGCAATGCGTCGTGGCCCAGCTGGTCCAAGGACTTTATGTAACGCTTGTGGGCTTATGTGGGCAAATAAGGTTTGTTTAATTTAGCTCTGAATGATGCTCTCTGTAGCGATGCTTGATTTTGGTAGTTTTGTGGCCTACAGCCTATTATTTCTATTTAACAGTTGGTACTGCATGCTTTTTCCCCCCATAGTATTCTTGATTAGGCATCATGCTGTGTATTGGAATAGTCTTTGGAATGTTGGTGATAATTTCCAACTATGCTTTTTTTGTTATGATTTATCATTTTCTGTAATTGTTTTGTTGAATGTACAGGGAACGTTGAGAGATCTTAGTAGAGGAGCAAAGAATATTTCAATGGACCAAAGCGAGCATGTAAGTATCATGGGAATATTTTCTATTTTACTTTTTTTTTTTCTACTTTCTACTTTGGTCAAGATTGGTTTAATGAATTATATAAATGACTTACAGGAAACACCGATTGATGTCAAGCCTTCAATTATGGAAGGGGACTTCTCTGGTAACCAGGATGAACATGTACATGCAAACTCTTTTTCTGTTTTATGACCAAGCTTACATGTTTCTTCCTTCTAACATGATATGAAGTTTATGCAGGGAAATCCTTCAATGGATGTCCCGGATGGATCCAATAATGCTTCTGTCAACCCAGATGTCAAAGTATGTTGTCAGATCCTAAGTTATATCGAATTTACATTTTTTTACTTTAAAATAAAATTTTACACTGTTCAAACAAAGCTGTGTTGATGGCTGTCATACTTCATTTATTTATCAATTCATGATGGATATTTTACCATAATTGTTGACTTGAAGGACAAATTCTTGTCTGCTGCCTATTGGATTCTTTCTTATATTTGACTGGGCTGCCCCTGCTGGGTGGGACTTCTATGGCCATAGTCCTGAGTAGATACAATTTCTTAAATCTTATATTTTGTGTTTTAGGTGGACGTTTATTTACATATCAAAGCAACTGACAATGATTCAGCAGAACTCGGAATTGAATAATTATTGAACAGATCTAATATGTAATATATTTTTCATTCTTGGTAACTTGTATTTCCACATGATGCAGGATTTGCACGAAAGTGCAGAAGATCCTACAAACTCTTTGCCTATGGGGACTGTCCATCCCTCAGCAGATGATGATGGCGAGCAGGTATAACATTACAGTTATTTAGAGAGGTACACAGTAATAGTTTTCACTTATGGTACTTGAACTTGGGTGAGAGTGTTGGATATGAGTAGTATAAGACACGGGTGTATTAAATTTCTTCTAAGCTTTTCATATATTTGGAGGGTCTTGGAAGAGTCATATCCCTGTACCTTTGTTCAAATATGTGTCAGACACAGATGTTAGGCAGAGCTACTTCAAGAAAAATGAAGAGTCAGAGCAACAAAGGTTTTCACCGCCCAACATCTTTTCTCAGTTCAGAGAATTTGGTGCTTTTGAAATTTAAAAAGCATCTGTTTCTTCATATAATGTAATTCCGGCAGCACAATGTTCTTGTTTAGATATGGTTCCGCCCTGTTATAGGTCTAATCTGAAATTCAAACATTTCGGTTTTTTGGTCCACCTTCAAATAAAAGTTCCTATTAAATGGGAACACACATGATCACATTCGCATCTTCTCAAATAACTTCAAAAAGGGAATTATACTAATTCAATTCAGACTGCATCTCATAATATAGTTTTGCCGATCTCCAGGAACCTCTGGTTGAGCTTGCTAATCCTTCAGACACAGAAATGGACATTCCTTCTAGTTTCGATTAGAAGGTCACGGTCAGCTTCGCTCCAATAATTTAAGGAGATGCGGGCATTAGAGACACCTTACACTGTTAGCCACTCTCGTGTATTCGTGCTTCGTACAGGTAAAATTTTATCATGTTCATATGAAAGTGAAAATAGCAGATTGTGAGTCGCCGTAGTTAGGAAACCGGCTTCCAGCTTGACATTGAAGTTGAACCCTAGGTACAGTAATCAGATAGTGACTGGGAAAGACATTGCTGCTGCTGCTGTTGCTTTCAAGCTGACATTAGAAACTCTGAAGGTTCCCCCCTACTTGATATAAGTGCTGGAATTTGTGTATAATTTTTTAGGAAAAACCGCCTGTATGCTTGCTTTCTACTGATTTATTTTTTAGGATTTTAAAAGATTATTTATGGCTCTGCGGTGCTAAGTTTTTGCTTGGCTGAGGGCTGAGGTTTTCTACTTCGTGGGTATCGTGACCTTAATAGGTTCCTTAACAATGCTGTTATAAACATTATTTCTAATTTTAGGTAGTTTGAACTTCGAAGTGGTGATTTTTCGACAGAATCCCAGAGGATAAAAAATTATATATATGTATATATTTTAAAAAATTTTAGCGGGTTGTTTGTTTAAACATAAAGAACATAATTATCCCTAATTCTATCTTTATTAATATTTTCTATAATTATTTCATTAATTGAATTGGAGTAATTTGATTTGAGACACTTATTTAATCCTTTTTGTTTGTGTTTTTTTTTTTTTTACAAAAGAAGGTTGCGGTTTGAGGTAAGAGACGAGATTGATTATATTGATATACGAATTTTAAATTTGTTTTGTGACAATTTTTTAAAGTAATTATATAAATTAAATAGATCAAATTTTAATTTTTGAAAGGTGTTTGTTACTAGCTGGTGAAATAGCATCTTGCATAATTTTCAATTATACGTAGCCTCCACGCTGATTTTTCAATTCACCTGTTTGGATATGGAAACTTTTAATTATACACAATTCGATTAAATCGCATCATTTCAAATATTAAAAAAAAATTAACAAAAAAAAAATCAATTTGTTTGCAGCCTAATGCCAACTTAGTGGGCTATTCTTGGTTGAACTAGCTCGGCCAAATAGTGGGTTACCTTAATGGACTAGGCTTTGTCTTGGTGGCCTGAACTTGTTTAACCTTTTACTTTTGTAATTCCAAACGCCGTCGTTGGATCCAGTCACCTACTCCGACCACTTTAAAATGATTATTATTCCATCGACAGACGTTACACCGCAGAACCAGACCAACCCGCGACCAAAGTTCCATCTGCGGTGGCTGCCAGCACTTTTATAATAAAACTATAAATAAATAAATAATCACAAGCGGAGAGAGTCCCAGTCTTCCACCAAACCACTCGCAGCCTCAAAGACATTACCAGCCCCCCCCCTTTTTTTTTTCTCTTTTAAACAGCAGGAAAACGCCGCAGAATTTCGAAAAGCGAGTAAATGGCGGTGGCAATGAGCCTTCGTAGAATCTCTTCCTCCATCAAGTCTCCAATGAGACCTCTCTTCAATGGCAGCTCCCTCTATTATATGGTCCAAAATTTAAACTTTATGTTTTGTTTCATTTGCTTCTTTAGTTAAATTTCATCTCTTTTTTTTTTTTTTTTATTTTATTTCATTTGCAGTCAACAGCTGCAGCAGAGAAAGAGAAAGCGCGTGCTAACGTAAGCCTTATTATTGATTATTTTCAAATAAGGTTTAGAGTTTTGATCTTTGATCTTGAATTGTGAAAACAAACATGTTTTCGCAGTGGATACATCAGTTGAATGCTCCCCTTGAGGAAATCGATCCTGAAATTGCTGACATTATCGAACTCGAGAAAGCTAGGCAATAGAAGGTATTTTATAAATTCAAATGTCAAGCCTTTTTTGCGTTTCTAGTTTTAATTTCATTATCGATTGGTATTTGATCCGTTGGAATTTGGAAAAAGAATAGAATATTTTTCCTTTTCTATAACTTTAGTCAGGTATTGCTTGATTTAGAGATCAAATTTGTTTTTTCATTTTTTTAAATGTGCAATAGGGACTAGAACTCATACCATCCGAGAATTTTACGTCCGTCTCAGTGATGCAAGCAGTAGGCTCTGTCGTGACCAATAAGTATAGTGAAGGATATCCTGGTGCTAGACATTATGGAGGAAATGAGTAAGAAAATCGGATTTTTGCTTTTGTATATTGTCGATTTTGTTTCACTACTAATATCAATTAGAAGATGGATACGAGTTCCTTTAAAATCGATTTCAGACTGATTGTACTTTTCAGGGAATTGAAATGGAAAAATAAGAAGTATTGCTATATATGTTATGCGTTGTTTAACATTTTAGTTCAAATTCTTAGTAGGGTGAGGTGAATGTCTAATGTTGTTTATTCTTATTTGATCAGGTACATTGACATGGCTGAGTCCTTGTGTCAAAAGCGTGCACTAGAGACTTTTGGGTTGGATCCCGCGAAGTGGGGAGGTAAATGAATCATGCCCACCCTTTTCTTATTATGACCTAAGGTTAAATATGTTTGGGACCTGCATGTTTAGGTGTTATTCAAATGTCAACATTATTTCAGATTTAGTTTTATATCCGTTTTTACCCTTTATTTTGAGCATGCGAAGGTTTCTGCATATGGAATGTTTACTTTCCAATCAGCATATAGCTTATTCTTTATCTGTTATATTATTGCAGTCAATGTGCAGTCACTTTCTGGATCTCCTGCTAATTTTCAAGTTTATACTGCATTGTTAAAACCTCATGAGCGAATTATGGCACTAGATCTACCCTATGGTGGACATCTTTCACATGGTTATCAGGTGCTTACTGATTCCATTAACCGTGAACTTTTCTGCTGAAGGTGGTTACATTTTGTCTGCTCATATTAATTAAAATTCTAGTTATACTTCTTTAACTGCCTTTATATTCTAAAGAAGTAGGATATCAAGTAAAGTTACTAAGGCCATTTAATGGCGGCTTACAGTGTTTGAAACTTTTGAAACTCGAGTTCAATTTTTATTTGCTTCATACAGACTGACATTAAGAAGATATCTGCGGTGTCCATATTCTTTGAGACAATGCCAAATAGATTGAACGAGAGTACAGGTTGTATTGACTATGATCAGGTAGCTCCTCTATTTTGTTCTATGTTGGTAGAGATGTAAACTTCTCTTTTCTTTTTTTTTTTTTTTTTAAAGCTCGTGCATCTTCAAAGCATAAGATTATATTGTATAAAACCAGGGATAAATATTTTGAGCAATGTTTCTCTGACTTTTCACAAACCTTTCGAGATCCATGGCTGGAATATTGTGTGAATATTTGCTACATGCTGAAACTATTAAGCATAATTTGACATACAACGGAAATAATTATATCATTATAGTTGAAAAAAAATCTAATTGAGTGGTTTTAATTTTCAAATGTAAGGAACTTGCACATGTATCTTAAATCAAATTTGATGGTGGAGTGGAAGCTAAACATCCTATCTGCTTAAAAAGCTCTTTGCAGATTTTTCTTTCATATAAGCATTTTCTTGGAAAATTTAGGTGAAACTTGAAAGTTTCTTTGAAAGAGTTGATTTAGATGAATAAAAATGTTTGCAATTGGAGAAAAGTGCCGTGCTTTTCAGACCAAAATTTATAGTTGCTGGTGCCAGTGCTTATGTTCGCTTTTATGAGTATGCACGTATCCGCAAGGTCAACACCTTTTTGCTTGACCTGCTGTCAGAAGATTTTGTCATATATTAGTGAAAATATTGACTCAACATTGAGAAACTAAGAGACTCTAATAGCTTTACGGACAGGTCTGTGACAAGCAGAAAGCAATTCTGTTGGCTGACATTGCACATATTAGTGGGTTGGTTGCTGCAGGTGTTATTCCATCTCCTTTTGAATATGCTGATGTTGTGACAACAACAACACACAAGTCAGTTCGTGGTCCACGTGGTGCTATGATCTTCTTCAGGAAAGGAGTAAAAGTGATCAAAAAACAAGGAAAAGAGGTGAGTATGATCTAAGTTAATTTTGGTGTCTTTCTCTCTTCCCTTATCTAATGAGTGGCATGAGTGGAAATGAGAAGGAAGGAGCGACTTATTCAATTTCCTGAGTTCCATCCTACGGGTCATGTATGATTTGGAAGACAAAATTAATCAAGCCGTCTTTCTTGGACTTCAAGGTGGCCCGCATAATCACACCATAGCTGGTTTAGCAGTTGCACTGAAGCAGGTATTCTTTGATTAAAAAAAATTGTATTTATACAAGCGAAATACATGATGCCAACCTCGGGCCATACAATATTTTGATACTAGTTGGCCAAGATTATTTAGGTTTCTTGAGTTTGACATATGTGATTATAGGTCAGAACACCCGAATACAAGGCATACCAACAGCAAGTTCTCAGTAAGTGCTCAAATTTGCTCAGGTATACTGAATGATCCAACTCCTATTGATGCAAGTTCACTACTTTGCTTATGTGAGTGAATATTAACAGCGTTATCTTATCCACTCTTGAGTGTTTTAACTCTGGTGTTTGCGATTCTACGTTTTTGGTTTTTGTAGAGATTGCTGGAGAAGGGCTATGAACTAGTGTCTGGTGGGACTCTGAACCATTTAGTCTTGGTCAATTTGAGAAACAAGGTATGAGGTTTTTGGTCCTTTCAATCTGGTTTATGGAAAACATTTTCAACCCTTTAACTGAGCAGAACTCTGTAAATCGATGGTAACGATTTTTTCCAAATTTCAAATGATTTTAAACAATTTAATTGGTAATTAAGAAAATTATAAAAAGAACGGCTTCCTTGTTTCTGGAATGTTGTTCAACAGGGTATTGACGGCTCAAGAGTTGAGAAGGTATTGGAATCAGTTCATATTGCAGCCAATAAAAACACTGTTCCGGGGGATGTGTCTGCTATGGTTCCCGGTGGAATCCGCATGGGTATGGGGCCTTCACATTTTTTATCATGATGCATCTGTTTCTTATGGTGTTTTGCTAGATCGCTCAGATTTTAAATTTTATGGGTTCTTCATTCTTGTGATTCAGGAACCCCAGCTCTCACATCTAGGGGTTTTATCGAGGAGGATTTCGATAAAGTAGCCGAGTTCTTTGATGCAGCTGTCAAATTAGCCTTGAAAATCAAGGCTGAGACAACAGGTATTTTCGCCTGCTTCGTCAGTCACCCAGACAGCAATATTTTTATATGTTGTATAAAGAGTGGGATTGGATTTAGTCACTAAAATGTATGCTCGCATATTTCCATTGAATTACGATTGAATCTAGGAACAAAGTTGAAGGATTTTATAGCAATCTTGCAGTCAGATGTGAACATTCAATCCGAAATCGCAAAGCTCCAACAAGAAGTTGAGGAGTCCGCGAAACAATTTCCGACTATCGGTTTCGAGAAAGAATCAATGAAATACAAGGACTACCGCGGAACATCTCTTTACATGCAAGGTTTGTCAGCTCTAAAGAACTTGCCTTAAACTAAATGCCGGTCCTATTTGTTGCTCGAGTAATCTTTTTAAATGAAATCCATCTTTATTTTATGGCTCTCAGAATTTATTTGAACTGCCATAATACGTACAGATTGTATTTAATATCTTTAAGTATCATAAAAACTTTTGCAGTTGGAGAAACTCTATTGATATTATATTTATTTGTGTATTTTATCGTATCATAATTATATTATTTAAAAATATATTTTATCTATATTAATATATAATTATAGTAATAAATTAATCCTTCAATATTTTAATCTCATGAGCTTAATTTTGTGAGATTTTGTGAGAAATAACGTATAATGTCGTGATTCACTCAATTTTTAATAATATTGATGGGAAAATTCAATTTAAACAATTCCGTCTAGAATAGTTTCGTAAATCTTTCATCCCGATCACTAATTGAATGCCTTGTACTTTGAAATTTTATCTTTAACATCAACTTATTTCCGTTAATCAAGCCAGATCAAGAAATCACGAGAAAGGATTAATAATAATTAACCAAATGAAGTCTATCAAGCAGAAAAGGAAAAAACATAGCTTGTGTTGTGTTTAACTTTGATGATAATATAGGTTTAGCAACATGATCGTATGATGTTGGCGTGTGAATGATGTGGAACAAATCTGAATGCGATGGTGGTGATAATGATGATGATGCCGAGAAGTCGTGTGCATGATGATAACCTATGTATGCATTGATTGTACGCAAAGTGTGCATAGGGATTAGAGATGACAATAAATTCCATGAATTTTAATATTAATAATTATTTAATTTATTTTTACGAATTTAAATATTATGAATTAAGAGTATATGTTTATATAAAATTTTATATATTTATTATTTAAATTTATATTATTTTTATAGATAATAAATTTGGTTATATAAATTTATTATTCAAATCAGTTTATTTTTCGTAAATAATAATTTTAAATATTCGAATTTATTATTTTTTTACTTATAAAATATAAAAATTTATGTTCATATAAAAAATCAAACTTTAGCTTTCAATGTTAGTTATAAAATTTAAATTTTTAATAAATTTAGATATTTAATAAATAATATGAATAATAAATAAATTTACATTGCAAGTCACTTTTACAAATTTGGATATTACATAAAAATACAAATATCCAGTGACTTGCCATCCCCGAGCGTGCAACAGATAGTGGCAGATACGGATGGTAACTGCATGCTTGGTATCCTTAGAAAGTATATATTTTCCGGTGAAAAGAAATATCTCTTTCTTCAGATAATCTATTCTTGTTGTCACTTAAATTAATCGATATTCTATTTATCTTAATAGTTAACTAAACTGAATTTGAGATAATAGGCATTAATTGAATTGAAAATATTTTGATTAATTTATTCTATGGATGAATTAATTTAATTTTAATTGTTTTACAATAATAAAATTTTAATTTTTGTAATTTAAATAAATATAATTTTTTAAATATTTTAAATATCAAATATAAAATAATATATATTTAACATAAGTAAAAAATTTTATCGATATAAAAGTTTAAACATTATAAAATATAAAAACATCAAATTATATATATTTTAAATAATTTAATGAATTTGATTAATTTTAAAATTTAAATCAAATTAATTTATTACTAAATTTTTTATAAATTTTTTATGGAAAACCAAACCAAAAAAATTTAATTAACCAATTAACAGAGCCGCAGTTAATTTTCGATTGATTAATTACACCACTGCACCATCAAAACTTGCTCGAACCCCGAAGGCCCCACATCGTGGTCATTGGTTGGCAGTGTCTCGTAGCGCGCGTGAAGTGGAAAGTTAGTTATATGTCGGGTTCTGTACCGGGCAAAACCAAAATTAAAAGCCGCTTTCTTGACTCTTGTCCCCCCGTCCAACATATTTATGTACATCGCTTCACTCTGTTTTCCTTTGTCCCCCTCTCATTTCTCCAACCTACCTTGATCGTCATCTCCCACACGTAACTTGCACTATTCCTTTCTTCTTTCGCTAATTTTTTCTCTAATAATTTGTTTTTCTCTTTTCCTTTTAACAAATTTTCTCGTTTACCCTTTAATTTCCTTTTACTAATAATTGGAAATCATATTAGAACATATAGTTTAATTATGTTATTGATTCATTTCAATCGTGGTCAAATCGCTTCAATTAAAAATAAAAATTTATTTATTTATTATGAAATTTAAAATAAAAATTTTAATTAATTAATCGATAAAAAGTTAATTTTAAATTTATTATTATTTTTTATTTTTAATCTCTTAATCTTATATTAAATATCATATTATTAAATTAAATATATATATGTATTTTTTATTAATTTTTATAATATTTATTGCTCATTTAATATTTAATGTTTAATTGAATTAGCCAAA
>JBBYHO010000010.1:14844021-14857493 GCA_038382025.1 Adansonia gregorii | reverse complement strand
TTTAGAAAAAGTTTCGCAATAAGAAAAAATCTTACCCTCATATCCATATAACCAATTTCGAGTGGTAATCAATATTTCTGCATTTTCAGACAACAAACAACTTCTCCATTTGTTAATAACTCTACCACCCATGCTAAATGTTGATTCTGATGCAACTGTAGTGATCGGAATGCTTAGCACATCCTTTGCTATTTGTGAAAGAAAAGGGTATCGAAATTCATTTTTTTTCCAATAATCAAGAATGTCAATGTCCTTGCAATAGTCCTCTCTAACTTCGTCTAAATATATATCTAACTCTGATCTATTTGAATTAGATCGAGAATCAAAATGACGAAAAGCCTATAGTAACAAAATAAACAAAATCAGCTATCATATTGTGATAATATATGTAAAATAAAATAAAAGTTAAAAACAATTAAATATTGAATTTTTAGTTAATGATTTTATAGTAAAATGTAAACGAATATAACTTATTTTCATGTCTTCATAAATTACTCTTTGAGTACTTCTTTCAATATCGCTTGATGAAGCAAATTGATTATCCTCAAATTTACTTCGATACTCTTCAAAAAGCTTTTTCATTTGTTCAAAAATATCTACCCACTTATTTTCATATTGTGGGCCCAATTGTGAGAAGATAAATTGCAACAGTTGTAACTTAAAACGAGGGTCAAGTATAGCTGCAAAAGATAGCACCAAAGTGTGTTCCTCCCAATACTTTGTAAATTTACTTTTCATATTTATTGCCATTTGCTTAATGATTGCATCTTCAGATAGAAGTTCTTTCTCAATATTTTTCTGAATTTGGAACACATTTTCAAAATATAAGTTTGAGGTTGGATATTCAATTCCTGAAAACAGGGTGGTTATATCATAAAAAGGCTTCAAAAATGAAAAAATCTTTTCAATCCAAGCAATCTCATCATCTTCGAGAAAACAACAATTGAAAGTCTTATCTACGTTTGCCAAATTTCTAAAAGCAGCAAGATAGTAGAGAAATCTTTCTAGCATCAAATAAGTCGAGTTCCATCTAGTTGGAACATCTAACCATAATGCCTTAGAAAAAGTCAATCTAGCTTGAACTACACATTCACGAAACTTAATCTTCCTAACTTCTGAACCTTCAACATATTTCACACAATTTCTTACTTTCACCAAGCCTTCTTTAATCACTTCTAAACCGTATTGAATAACAAGATTCAATATATGAGCACAACAACTGATGTGAAAAAACTGACCATGACATATCAAAGCCTCTTGTTGATCAAGTTGACTGCACAACATCTGTTGCATGTTATACATGTTGCTTGCATTGTCCACAGTGATACTAAAAACTTTTCTTTCAATTCCCCAATCTTTCAACAAATCATAGATGATGTTACACAAAATATTTGCAGAGTGTGGGGGTGCAACATGACAGAAACTCAAAATTTTGCTATTCAACTTCCAATCAGCATCAATATAATGACCAGTCAAACAAAGATATCCATCCGATTTGCATGATGTCCACATATCACAAGTGAGAGAAATCCTACTCGAAACTTCTTCCAAGCTAGATTTAAGCTTTTCTTTCATTTTCTTGTGTAGTTTCAAGATATCAGCCTTACAGATATTCCTACAAATAGGTTTGAAATCCTTATTTAGATAGCAACATAAGGCTATAGTTTTTCTATGTTCAACCTAGTCAAATGGATAACCATGCTCAATTAGACATTCAGCTATCATTTCTCGATAAACATCTAATTCTATGTTACTTGATGCACTTACCCTCACTTTATCTTCACATGCAACACGTTTAGGACATCTACTCAAATGACGATTCAAAGAACTAGTACCTGAATGAGAGTCGCCAATTAAAACCTTCCCACAGTGCATACATTTACTTCTCTTTTTGAATCTCCGTGTTTTTGTTGATATCTCCTTCCTTCATCAGGTTCAAGCACAATAAACTCTTTCCAAGCTTCAGATCGCTTTCTTGAAGAAAAGGTTGGAGCAATGGAAGATGCCGCATGCTCATTAATAGACTCTTGATGACTATTAAAATCCATCGTATATGATTCCACTTCTAAAGCTGAAAAAAAAAAAAGATATATCCAATTAAATATTGAGATAAAAAAGATATTGTAATTCTAAGCATGCTCTTTCTCTTATGTCACTTTCCTTTTTTCAGATTTTATTATTGGAACATTCTCAAAGGACAAACCAATGACAGAGTAAGAAATAACTTTCATATTTATATGGAAATTCTGTTTATGGATTCAAAGCTTTAAAGGGAGACAGTTACCCCCTTTGTTCCACTGATTCTTTTTTTCCTGAATAATTTAGTGTTTCCAATAAGAAGCTTAAATGATTTTGTTTATTTAATTTTTTTAACATTCTTTCCCTACTATGCAGAATAAAAATGTACTTATAACAAATCATGTATGGCAATCTGTTATTATTTTTTTTAGTATCAAGAATATTGCAAACTTCATATATATATATATATAAATTAAGAAAATTTATTTTATAAATGGACAATGGTGTTCTTCTCATTTTTAATATAAACAGAAGAAATTAAATGATTGACACGTCTTATGGTAATTAATAAATTTAAATGATACTTAGATAACCACATGTTATTATTTCAATTCCTATTGTATAGTTTAAAATTTTCTAATAATATTCCGCACACATAACAATCTAAGTAATTTTATTAATAATAAACAATTGATCTTTGAGCACAAAAACTGGAAAATGTTAAAAGCAAAATACATAAATAAATAAATAAAAAGTTTTTTTTTTCTTAAGAAACAAAATATGAAAAGGTTTCCATTCGAGCCTTTCTGTTTTTTTTTAATAATTTTTTTTTTACTTGTATTGGTAATTATTATAAAAAAAAAAAAGCCTGTTATCCATTGTAGAAAGATCTCTATTCTTTAGTTCATTTGTTATTTTGTTTTTAAGTCAAATTGCAAATAAAGTAATTGAAGGCAATGCCGAAGCCGAGATCCAAATTGCAGACACTTGCATGCAGAAACAATTTGACTTATAGAAATCCAAGTCCAAGACAGAGTAATTTATACGAATTAAAGCAAAATTCGGGAATTAAGGTTTACTTTAAGCGAATATTATATATATATATATATTCATACAATACGAATCACATAGTGACTCTTTTTATCCCCAATTTTTTTTCCTAAAAATCAAATTCATATACAAATACAACCACACAATCACACAATTACAAGCAATAATCTGCAAAAACTTAAATAAATAAATAAATAAAAAGGCGTTTGATTTGCAAAGATACCTTCTAATTTTTTGGCCAGATCTAATCCTTATACTGAGATTGAGTCGATCTAATAGGCAACGCGGAGGAAGCTATACTGATGAGTGATGAGAGTGATGATGACGAGGAGAAAGCAGCTGAGGCCTTGGCCGAAGAAGCTGAGTGACAATGACGACTTAGGTTTTTGTATTTTTATGGGAGAATGCTAAAAAAGTTAAATCAACAAATAATTATTAAACAAAGATGAAAGCGAAAAATACAATTTTGAAAAGAAAACAATAATTATTAAAATTATTAAAAATATATTTTAATTACTTATTTATCCTTATCGCCCATTTCTCTTTTCTTATCTTGAGATGAGAGGGTCGATTCCTATATATATATATATATATATATATATAAATTAAAAATAATAATTTATTTAAAAATAATAAAAAATAAAAATATATTTTATGTTATATTTTTTATTATTTTTAAATAATAATTTAAAATTTGATATAAAATATATTTTTATTTTTTAAAAATATTTTTAATATTTTATTATTTTTAAATAATATTTTAATTTATATTATTAATATATAATTGATATTTTTGTACATAATATATATATATATATATATATATATATATACAGAGGAGACTCTGTGCCCACAAGACTCTCCCATTAGAGAGGATATGTAACAGAGAAGAGACGCAGACAGAGAGAGTGATAAATAAATAATTATAATTTTTTATTAACAATTTTAATAATTATTTGTTTTTAATTTTATTTTTTTAATAATTATTTTTTTATTTTACTTTTTTAAAATTCTCTCATTTTTATTTCTTTTGCTTAGCTGTTTTCCATCATTTTTGTCCAAATTTAATAGCATTGAATTAAAGATCTTATAGTGCACATGGCAGGTTATTATTTGATTCTTTAATTTTTATTAATTATGTAATTATTTTTAATAGATAATAATATAATATTATTATAAAATTAATATTATAATAAATTAAAAATAAAATGTAAAGTTAATATGTCGATTGTTATTTAAATTATATTATTTATTATTATTATTCATAATTAAATATATAAATTTTATTTTTATAAGTTAATTTATAAGTTAACGATTTATAACGTTTTATTTTTTTATTAAATTAAATAAAAAAATAATTAATATACTTATTAATATACAATAAAATATAAAAAAAATTAAAAATTTAAACTTAAAATCAATTCAAATCGAATTCAAAATAATTGGAACTTGTTCAAACTTAAAAGAATTTAAAACTGAACTTGAGTAAATGCTACCTCTACTTTTCTGTGAAAAACATTTTCTAGGAAAGATCCCGGAAGTTGCAGTCCCACTCTCTTTTCTCTTAACAATATTTTCTAGCTTTCCTTCTTTCTTATTAATTTCACCTCAGGATAGAATTGTTATCATTGCTCAAGACTTTCGAGACCAAGAATAATCTTCCATTATAATTTCTTCATTTGATTATCTTTGTAGAAAGTTGAAGACATTATAAATATTCATGATCAATGGCAATACCATCTAACTATCTTTAATCATCCCTTTATAGATCCTTTCAATTAGCAAGATGAGATATTATTCACCAATCCTCTGCAGATTACTTCGCTTCCAATTGATATCATTTCTAAGTTTTCAAGTTACCCTTTCATTTTCTTCTTCAGCAACACCATTGTGCTCTCATGACCAACAGGTTGCATTGATCCAATTCAAAACCCATTTTTCCATCGACAAAACTGCTTCACAAAACTGTGTATCATCTTATCCAAAGACCAATTCATGGAAGGAGGGTATGGATTGCTGCTTATGGGATGGAGTCAGTTGTGACAACATCACCGGTCAAGTAATCAGCCTTGACCTAAGTTGCAGCTGGCTTTCTGGCACATTCCTTTCAAACAGCAACTTCTTCCTTCTTTCACACTTGCAAAGGCTCGACTTATCTTTCAATGATTTCAAGGGATCCAAAATTTCTTCCAAGTTTGGTCACTTTCCAAGCTTAACACACCTCAACCTTTCTAATTCATGGTTTTCTGGTCCGATTCCCTACGAAGTCTCCTATCTATCCAAATTAGTTTCTCTGCATCTTTCCTACCGTCCAGCTATTGATCTCCTTAGCATTCGAGAATTTGAACCAATTTTGAAACTTGAAAAATCCACTCTGAACGGCATAGTTCGGAACCTGACAGAGGTGAGAGAAATTTTTCTTGATGGAATAGACATGTCATCCATTGATCCTAACTCCTTCATGAATCTATCTTATTCTCTCACATCTCTCAGTCTGGCTAGTTGTCATTTGCGGGGAAAATTTCCAGAGAGCTGTTTCAAGCTTCCAAATATCAAGTACCTGATATTGGGTCAAAACCCTAGTCTCACTGGTCAGTTTCCAAGATCCAATTGGAGTAGCCCTCTTAAGGTTTTGGATGTATCTGGTACTTCGTTCTCTGGAGAATTTCCGGAATCATTTGGAAATTTGAAGTCTTTACAGGGTTTGGATTTTCTTGGTTGTAATTTCTCAGGATCAATTCCTAGATCACTAGGAAATCTATCTCAGCTAGGTTTCTTATACCTTGCATATAACAATTTAAGAGGTAACATTCCATCTTCACTTACAAACCTCACACAACTAGGAATTCTTGAAGCTTGCTGTAACCGATTGGAGGGTCCCATTCCTAATAACCCACATGCATTTCCAAAGCTGTGGTTTCTTGATCTATCTGATAACTTGCTTAGCGGTACAACTCCACCTTGGCTTTATACCCATCCAAGTTTAATTTATTTAATTCTTGGAAACAATCAATTCATTGATTACAGCAATGAACTTCGAAACAGTTCTTTGAAGAGAATGTTCTTCGGAAACAACAGCTTTCATGGTTCTATTCCCAGCTCAATATCAAAACGTGTGAACCTCACTAATCTTGACTTGTCGTCAGATAGTCTAAACGACACAGTGAGCTCGGACCTTTCCAATCATAGAATTCTCGGCCAAATTTCAACGTTTGCCGGGAAAGATAATGAGTTTCTTGACCTCCATTCCAATTTCATTCGAGGTGATCTACCAAAATTACCCCCTAATATCAGATTCTTGTCAATTTCAAACAATAAATTGACGGGAGATATTTCTGGTATATGCAATGCGAAGTCTCTTGAGATTCTCGATTTGTCTTATAACAACTTCGATGGAATCATCCCACAATGTATTGGAAACTTTAGCCAAAATCTCTCATCACTGAACTTGAAGATGAATAATTTCCATGGAAACATTCCTTCAACATTTGCAAAAGGATGTGGATTGAAGAATCTGAACTTGAATGGCAATAATTTGGAAGGGCCATTGACAAAATCAATCAGCAATTGCAAAGACTTGGAAGTTCTAGATCTTGGCAACAACAAGATAAATGATAGCTTTCCTCGTTGGATCGAAGCACTGTCAGAGTTGCATGTTCTCATACTACGTTCTAATAAATTCCAGGGTCCCATAGGCGCTTCTAAGAGTCCTAATTCTCTTCCAAAATTGCGAATTATTGATCTCGCCTACAATAACTTTTCTGGTCCTTTGCCGACCAGTTACATCAAAAACTTTAGAGGAATGATGAATATTGATGATGATGGAAAAGCTGTGAGCTACATGGCGGATAGAAATTATTTTTCATATGATTACTCTATTGATGTAGTCATTAAAGGTTTGAAGATTGAGTTGGTTAAGATTTTAACTATACTCACATGCATTGATCTCTCTAAGAACAACTTTGAAGGAGAGATTCCAAGAATTATTGGAGACCTTAGTTCACTCCGAGGGCTTAACCTTTCTCATAATAAGCTCATTGGACATATACCACCTTCACTTAAAAATTTGACTCTACTTGAATGGTTGGATCTTTCGTCCAATAAGTTGGGTGGGCAAATTCCAACGGGATTGCTAGATTTGACATTTCTTTCCTCCTTCAAAGTTTCAGATAATCGACTTGTTGGACCCATTCCAGTAGGCAAGCAGTTCAACACTTTTGGAAATGATTCGTATTACGGAAATCAAGGATTATGTGGAGTTCCACTCGCTAGAAGCTGCAGCAGCAATAAGCCACAACAACCACAAGCAGCACCATGGATGAACTCCGACAGAGGCGATGGCTCAAAGTTTGACTTCGGGTGGAAAGCCGTTGCGATTGGTTATGGATTTGGATTCATATTTGGAGTGGCAATGGGATGTGTTTCTCTTCGATCAGGTAAACCCAGGTGGTTTGTGACCTTGTTTGAAGCCCGAAGGCAATGATCCAAGAATGCCAAGGCAGTCTGAGCAATTCAATGGTACTATCAATGCTTGAAGGTTATGATCAGTGTCTCTTTTCATAAGTTTTGTTCGGTTTGTCTTTCTTCATTGTAAGAATATTAGTACATTGCTTGGTTTCCCTTTCAACTTCAGCAGTACTTGCTCTTTTAAACAATTTCCTAGTCATACTAGTAACTTTTTCAGGCTCTATTCCGATTTCGCCCATGATACTAACTTACCATTGAATATTATTTAATTTTATAATATATTTAAAATACTAACATACTAATGATGATGTCACCCTAATCCCTATGACTTCTTGTAGCCTTGTTATAGCTCCCTTAGTGGCAGAGCCACAAAACAGAGTTGCCTCATCTTGGCCACCCACTTGGCATCTTTTAATGTAGTTTTGATTCTTCACGCACCATATTTTCGTCTTGTGCCCCACATAACCTTCACACATGCGTTGGTGTTCCCTGCGCACGAACCAAGCAGGATCAGTTGCCAAATACTAGAACACAAAATATATATATATATATATATATCTTGCCCTAAAATGACAAAATTGATTAAATCAGTACTTAAATGATAAGAACCACAGTTTCTTAGTAGGAACAATATGATTTTAATTTTTAAAGCAAGAGCATGAAGAATTAATATAGTTGCTATGGCTAATACGACAAGGATTAAAAATCCAAAATCAGCAAGATCCAGAAATCAAAGGAGACAGTTTTAATCATTGCTGGTTGCATAAAATCATAGATATAAAATGAATGAAATAAGGCAGAGGCGAGTATATTCAAGATAGAACCACAAAGTTAAAAGAAAAGAAAAAACAAATCGGAGCTCGAATTGGTCAGATCTTTGATTTTTGTTTAAACGGTTCAAACCGTTGAACCGGTCATTTTGATTTATTTATGATTTTTAATGTTTAAATATTAATTTAATCCAAAATAAATATTAAATCGAGTTGATAGTTAATAAAAAAAAGCACATTTAGCTTAATGGTAACGTCTTTAATTTAAAAATAAAAGATTAGAGGTTCAAATTTAATTAATTATAATTAAAATTTTGAAAAAATAAAAACATATAAACCCCCTTTTTTACTTGTTTAATCTGATTTTTTGTCTGGTTCAACCATAAAGCAAATCTTACGTAATGCTCGAAATGAATAAACTACCGATTCTCGATTCAATTGATTCGACCAACTGATCCGATCTAGTTTTTTATTCAATAATAAAATCTTCAAGATTTATTGCTTTTCAAACGAAAAGATATAAAAAAAATAAGGGACATTATCAATCTTTAATACTGTAGGAATAATTGTTAACTAATTTTACAATTTAAAAGAAGAAATCAAAAAGGAAAAATGAAAAGCCCTTTCATCATTAGTGATGATAAAATGAAATTAAAATAAAAAAATTTATTCAATAAAACTAATCAAATCCGAATTTGCCTAAACACGTTCAATTGTCACCTCAATTCGTAGTCATATGGCCTGGTTACATCAATTTGATCGCAATACCCTAGGAATGCTAGCTCCTTGGTGCTAGTCATTCAGTCCCTAATAACATATGGCAAAACAATCAAAACTCCCCCAAGAATACGCTGTCGTTAGGATTGTGACTTGAAAAAATTTTCCACTGAATTTACTTCCAGTCATATTGACTAGCTTGGCCGATTGATTCAGCTATTGTCACTTTATTTATTGGTTTTTTCCCCCTTTTTGGAAAACTTATGTAGGAAAGATCGCAGAAGTTGTACATCCACTCTTATTTCTCTTAACAATCCTTTTTCCATATTTTCTACTTTCTTCTTAATGTTATGAAACAGACAGAATACGTGTTATTCTTGCTCAAGACTTTTAAGGCCAAGAATGAATAAATCTTCTATTATAATTTCTTCATTTGACTTTTCTTTTTTTCTTGTAATTATTTTGGTAGAAATTTGAAGGCTTAACCATTCCATTATACCAAACATCCCTTGAATTAGCATTTTCTTCTTCAACAACACAATTGTGCTCTCATGACCAAAGTGCTGCTTTGATCCAATTCAAAACCCACATTTCCATTTTTTTTTTTTAAAAAAAAGCAAATAATTATAGCTTCAAAATTAGCCGAAAAAGGATCCCAAGAGTATATTTATTCATGATTTAATTCTAAGGTGAATTTTTTATTTAATTTATCGAAATAAAAAATCATGCCACTTGCTCTACCATTTTTTAAATTTACCAATGCATGAGAATTATAAGTTAAAACTCTCAAAGACTTCATTGACTTGCAAATATACATAAAAATAATAATAATAATAATAATAACTATTGATTAAAGAATACTTGATAGTTAATACATAAAAGTCTTTTACCGCAAGTGTTGTTGGCTTGAAGCTTAGAAGGACATCTATGAATATGTTGTATTGGTTTAATTTTTATATATAACACGTCCATCAAATAGAAAATAATGATATTAATACATATATTGCACAAAATTAATAATTATAATTTGAATTGATTTTATCAAAAGATGGTATTATAAATAATAAATCAATATTAATATTATATTTGAAAGTACTAACCCCAAAAGTGCAAATAGTTAGCAACATATATGCCTTTCATAATTTATTAAATTAATTATTGAATTCACTATTAAATTAATAAGGGGTTTTTTTTTATTTTTTTAAACATTAAAGTGCTTATCAAAGCAAATTTTTCTCGATTGATAATTTTCTTATTAAATTAAATATTAATTAATTTTTTTATCTCTTTTCTTATTTTTGTTAAAAACTTTTTAATTAGACTAGCGCATCCAAATTTATTGGTAAAAACAATAATAATAAAGTTTTGAAATAAAATAAGGAAAACGTTTTTTAGATAAGAATCAAGACTTTATTTATCTAGTTATTAGGTAACGAAACATCTTAAGACATTATTTTCCTCACAAGAATTAAAATATGAAAATATAAAAAAAAAGTAATAATTAAGATTAATTCGTATTATGATAGAACACTTGGATTATAATTTAAGTTAAACTATAATAATATATTATAGCGTTAATGGGAAAAATTTGCCAACTATATTATAAGTAGGTATTAAAATTTGCCATTATAATTTATTATAATTGATATTTATTGTTATACTTTTGGATTAATTGCAAATTTGATACTATAGTTTAAGTAAATAGTGACATTTGCCACTCTACTTTTGTTTGATTGATTTTACTATTAAATTTTTATTTTTAATCGAATTTTATCACTTAACTTTAATTTTGTATGATTTTAAGACAAAATTTAATAAATACTTCAAATATTTTATTTTAATAATTAAGGTTTAATAAATTAATTAATAAAAGATGATAAAAATTAAGTTTTAGCTTTTTATAAATCAAATTTTTATGTTAATTTTTTAATTTTTTATAAATTAATTTTGCTTCATATCTTTCAAAATCAAACTTTAGTGTCAAAATTCAATCAAACATTAAAGTTCAATGGTAAAATCTAATCAAATAATAGTATAATAGTAAATTTGCCCTAATCTTAAAATTAAAATCATAAATATCAATCAAAATAAAGTATAATGATAAATTTCAATATCTATCTATAGTATAGTGATAAATTTGCCATTAACCCTATTATATACATATATATATATATATATGAGATTAGACATGAATGATAGTGATATAGATATATAATAAATAGCTATAAATACATAATCTTCTATATAATATAACCTTGATATGATTTTGATAAACTTTGATATAATTTTAATAGCATTTGACGTTATGTTTTGTAACCACATAATATTGGTAACATTTTATGTAATTTTGGTAAACTTTAGTATAGTTTTGGTAGACTTTGACATAATTTTAGTAACCTTTAAATATATTATTTTGATGACCTTTTACATAATTTGGTAAGTTTTTATATATTTTTTTTATAACCTTTGATGTTTTTTTGTTAACCATTGATAAAACTTTTTTGTTTTGGTTTCGTTAGATAGAATTTTGAGAACCTTTTAATAATTTTTTATTTAATTGCGATAACTATATTAATATAATTTGATAACATTTGATATAATTTTAAAAGCCTATGATATAAGAATTTTTTAATTACCATTTTAAGAGTTTTTTTTAACATTTAACACATTACGTGTATTGAATTTAAGAAAGGTAATAAATGTATTACGCCCTTTTTTATATAAATATTACCTTTACCATTGTCATTAGGCATTGGTTAGTAGTTCTTAATAAAATTTTGATATCTATATAAGAGTTTTCATAACATTTGATATAGTTTTGACAACCTTTTTTTTTATAATTTTGACAACTTTGGATATAGTTTCGTTAACCTTCGAAATGATTTTAATAACTTTTGATGTAGTTTTAGTAATCTTTGAATCAACTTTTATAACGTTTTATATAATTTGGGTAATCTTTAAATAAATTTTGATAAACTTTTATATAATTTTCATAATTTTTTGTTCAGTTCTATTTACCTTTGATATAATTTAATTTTGATAATATATGATGTAATTTTGATGACCTTTGATATGATTTTGATAATATTTAATATAATTTTAGTAACTTTTTATTATACATTGTTATAATTTTGGTAACTTTTGATATAATTTTAATATCCTTGTACAATTTTAATAATATTTGTAATGCTTTTGGTAACCTTTGATATTTGATAATATTTAATATAATTTTGATAACTTTTGTAATTGCTTTGGCAATCTTTGATGAAATTTTGGAACCTTTAAAACAATTTTGGTAATTTTCGATTAGTTTTGATAAACTTCTTTTATTTTGATAGACTTTAACATGATTTGTCATTTTGAAAACGTTCAATATAATTTTAATAAAATTTATACTATTTTGGTAACTTTGGATATAGTTTTCATTTACCTGTAATATAATTTTAATAACTTTTGATATAGTTGGTATTATTTCACATGATTTTGGGAACCTTTAATATAATTTTAGTAGTCTTTTGGTAATTTTTTTATATAATTTTACTACATTTAATATAATTTTAATAATTTTTTAAATATTTTTTATAACATTTGTAATAGTTTTAGTAAACTGATTTAATTTTAATAATCTTTGACATAATTTTGATAGCTTTTGTAATAATTTTGGTAATCTTGGATATAATTTTGATAACCTTTGATATAATTTCCATAGTTTTGATATTGTTTAGTAAATTTAGATATAAATTTGGATAACCCTTGATAAAAAATTAGTAACCTTTTATATATTTTTAATAATCTTTGGTATAATTTAAAATCTTTTTAAAAGTTTTGATGCCTTTGTAATATAATTTTGGCAACTTCATGTTTTTCATAACTTCGTAAATTTGATAATTTCAAAAATATTTGGAATAGTTTTCATAACATAAGATATAATTTTGCTAATAGTTGTAATAATTTTGACGACTTTTGATCCATTTTTTATAAGTTTGATACAATTTTGGCAACTAATGACATAATTTTGATAATCTTTGATACAAATTTGGTAACCTTATATAATTTTGATAGTAGTTCAAATGATTTTGGCAAATTTGAATATAATGTTAATAACATTTGATTTAATTTTAGTATTTTTTGATATAATTTCGAAAACATTTTATATAATTTTGATAATTTTTATATAATTTTGTTTGGCCTTTAATATAATTTTGGTAACTTTTTTGTAACCTTTGATATAATTTTGATAACTATTGATAATTATGGCAACCCATTAATATATTTTGGAATTCTTTATATAATTTTAATAACCTTTGATAAACTTTTGATAACTTCTAATATAATTCTAGTAATATACGATATAATTTTGTAATTATTTTATAATATTTGTAATAATTTTGGTAGCTTTTAATATAATTATGATAACTTTTGTAATAATTTTGATTTCATTTAATATAA
>JBBYHO010000010.1:14796820-14808446 GCA_038382025.1 Adansonia gregorii | reverse complement strand
ACACGTATTAATTTCAACATCAAAACATGTTTCAGACATTAAACTCTAATACCCATGTGATCTATTTGACAACTATAGGAGTCTCGTTAGCACAACCGCGTCAACAATTTCACAAAGTGATTCTATAGTAATCCAAACCTCATGGATTATTGTCATAATTTGCGGTGTTTCTTTTTAGGAAAGAAACCAAAAAGTAAAAAGGGTCGAAAACATGGTGGGATGAGATCAAAACGAAAGGGAACTTAATTACAAAATTGGGGAATGGTAAGGCGACAGGCCATGCAGAAAAGGGCCAAAGGGAGATTACCACTTCACCGTACTGTACAAAAGAGGAAAAAAAAAAAGGGAAATAGGCCATCACGTGATATACAGGACCCTTTTCCTTCATCTGTCATCGGATTCTGTAGTAAAAATGTTCGAGAAAAGCATGCAATGGCTGGTGTCTTACATCTTTTGTTGTCGTTTTTATATAGCAGGCATGTGTACATGTTTTACACAAAACAATCTCTAACATGCTGATCGCAGGCTTGATCCCATTTTTATGAGATGTGTATCGTATTTTCGTATCTGTATTTGAATATGCATAAGATAAAAATATTTAATACAAATATCAAAAAAAAAAAAAGTTAGAGGTGCCATAGTTCAAAATATTGATTTCCATTTTCCCTCCAAAGTTAAATGGGTTGGTAGAATAGAACCTACATTGGTTGCAGACTTAATTGAACCCCCAACCTCTCCATTAACTCCATGAAAATTGACCTTTCAAGAACTTGAAAGGGACACTGAAACAAATCCGTTGGCTTGACATTTTTAAGTACTGTTGGCAAAGCAAATCTATAAATCAGAGCATTGTCCTTCCTCTATCTGACTGCTAATCACCTAATTCAATCCACATGAAGCATATTTCGTCATGAATCAGTTTTTTATACTTCAGCTGAGATAAACTGTTAGCCTGCTATACTACATAGAATTGTTTAAGGTTTCCCTTATTATTATACGCTATTGCATATAATTTATTCAATGTTATAAACAACATTTGAGAATGTCTAAAACTATTTGTAAACCTAATTACTTCACATCGCCAGTAAAATTATATAAAGGAAGAAACATATTTCCTTTGAAAATTACTCCGACGTCTTCAAGTAGAAAACCCAAAGTTCATATCTATGGGTCTAGAAATCTATCCAACAAGTCCAAACTCATCAAATGAAGAATGTGGACTCGACAAAGCTCTGAAATATAAGGGAAGGAATTGATTTCCAACTTCAAGGCCAATAAGTACTTTGACTGAGGGAAGATATTTGTTGTCTGATGTATTAGTTTGCTGTTTATATTCAAAGGGCAACCAATTATGAAGCACATGGGAGACTGCCTTGCTAAATATCTTTAACCTCTATAGCAACAATTCAAAACAAAAGTAAGCTAGTAAGCTATATATGCTACCAAAATAATTCAAAACAAAACTATCCCATCTTTCCCATGGCATCTGCAGCACCATAATTCTTTTTTCCCATTTGCGTCATGGACGGTCCGGTGCCATTGACTCCACAACATATAGACGAAGCTCAAGTCATGATGCAAAGCTAAACCGCTATCTTACAATGAAAACCTAAAAATAAGTTTAAGTTACATCTGCTTAATTACCCAGATTCCTATTGAGGTGACATAGATAAAGTATAGGAGAATAAACATACCAATATTTCATATGCCACGCTATTCCTGTTGAGGTAACATAAAAATGTAGCAGAAAGCTACATGTAAAAACACTTGAACCTTGTGAAAAGATTTCATACGTCATAAATGTAGCAGAAGAAATGTAGATAAAGCATGCGCAAATAAACATACCAATATCTCATATGTTCCTATTCCTATTGAGGTAACATAGATATGTAGCATTTAATATTTCATACGAGATAAATGTAGCAGAAAGATACTTGAACCTTAAAGTATGAGAATACTGGCGTCGCATATATCAGCCTATCACAATTTTGTCTGTCTTCAAGAGTTTTTGGCACATTATAGTCCCTTGAAAATCTAGGAAAGTATACTGCAGAAGCTCTAATCTTTCATCATCTGTCACGTGAGAAAATCCAAAGTTGTTAGTCCATGTGTCCACTGCACCCGGCACTGCAGGTAAAATCAGTTTCTGCACCAGTAACTTGGCTAGATTCTTTTCAATTTCATTCACCAAAACTCGGCACATACCATGACGACGGTGTTTAAACCTGGTAGCAACAAGGGGCATTTCAGCCACCCTGTCCCCATGTACCCTCAAAGTAGCCACTGAAACCAGATCATCATTTTTCTCCAGAATCACAGTATAGAATCCTTTGAAGTTCAATCGTTTCAGCTTTGACTCTCTGCTGAAAATCACATCTTCAACTAGATCTCTCCCAGTGTAAACATCGTTACTAGGCTCAAAACACTCGTGCATCACATCAAGTGCAACACTTAATTTACTGTGATTCTCTGCAGAAGCCTCCAGGCCATGAGCATGATCGTTATCACTGTCAGAACAGATCTTAGACTTCAACAATGTCCAGGTCAGATTGTTCCCCACTGGAATTGGTTTTCCTGTAAGCTTTAGCAGGCCCGAAAAGATCTTTTCACAACTATGGCTACAAAACCAGTTTTTTCCAGTCTGATAATTCTTCAGGTCCTTTGATTCGTTCAAGTTCAGGCAACCAACATGAAATTTTCGCTCACATTGTTGACAATTGAGAAAACTATCATTATCCTGTTTTAAATATCCGATGCAACAAATACCACAACAGCATGCTGGACAAAACCAGTCGCCATCTGGAACTTCCTTCAGCCCAAGGCAATTCACATGGAAAGCAGAAGGGCAACAATCACAGCAAATCAATTCTCCCCCATCGCAACAAACCGAGCAAACCTCATCACTGTTATGTGGAGACGAATCGTCCTTCACAGTTTTAGGGCTCTCTACCTTGAAACTCGTCATCATCATTGAATCATGAACTTGCCTTTGACAATCAGAAAGCGACCTGCCACTGCCATCGTCCATGATTATATTGGCAGCTGGCCTATGGTTGATACTACCAGCATGAGCCTCAAAGGCAGTGAGAGTTAAAACCCTGAAACAACAGTCACATTGGATCCCAGATCGAGTAATCCGTCCTTTCTTCAATGGATAATTCCCTTCATTATTGCGGTAGTACACTTTTGCCAGTATCGAAACGGCATTGTTATCAATCAACCAAGAGAGAACGGTTTTAGGGTTATGATGAGAGGAACCCGGAACCGGATCATCTCGTACTCTTTTACTTGATCGTACCCTAGGTTTGGTTGGATTTTCTTGTTTTTTCAATTTTTTTCTTCTTTTGGGTGCCTGATTTTTAAAAGATTCAGCATATGAATGATTTTCCAGACTCAAAGTCTTTCTTTTTGGTGGTTGCTTGGGTTCCAAGTCTCCAGCCGCCATTGTTACATCTCCCCCTCTTTCCTCGATATAACTTTTGCAAGCCGTTCTGAGTGAATAGTAAACTTTACCTTCCGGTGATTGATACCGCAATTCCTGTTTTCCCTTTTTCGATGCGTACCAGAAAACCCATCCCATAGCAGAAAGATGTTTTTTGGCTTTCAATGAAAGTTCACGTTTCGTACCTGAAGAACCTTCATTCTTGTACCACTTGATTACAGCATCTTGACATTCTTCACCTTCAAAGATGAACACGGCTGATTTATTCATGGCTGACTTAAAAAGAAAAAGAATGAGAAAATAGAGTGGAGGAGAACGGTGAAAAAGAAAAAGAAAAGAATTTCGGATTTAAATTATATTAAGATATGATTAATAGGAATCAAGGATTTTTATCTTCCCGAATAAAGTCAAATTCCAGTGTTCTTTATATATATATATATATATATAAATATATATATATATTTCCATTCATTATTTATAAATTTCAGTCAAAACTAGTTTATTTATTTATTTATTTTTGCAGATTTAAGGTTTTTCAAGTAATATTTCAGAGTTGTTGGGCAAAGTTTTGTATGTTGCAATGCTCAAGTAAATGTTTTGGAGATATTTAGAAGTAGGGAATCGAGAGTTTCGTGTTTATGTTTTTCTTTTTAGTTTTGACCAACATTTATTTACTTATTTAAATCTGATCACTGTTTTTATGTTCCTCGACAAGTGTAAGTTAAAACGTTTGCTTAGCGTTATGTTTAATATCACTTTTTTTTTTCAATTTATTTATCATTTATAAGTAAAAGTACGTCAAACTAGTTTTTTCAACGGTTTTTGAAATTATAATTCACTTAGTTTTAATGAAGCAGATGGAGAAAAAAAAAAAGATTAAGCTCGTGACATAAGTTTTCTCTTATCTTGTATTAAATTATACGAGCTTTTACTTTATATATTCATTGGTTAGGACGACAGTATGTCAAATTTTTTTAGATTTTTTTTGTTCATATTGAATTAAACTTAGCTCTACCCAAAAGCCCAAATCATTATGCAAAAATTAATAAAAATTATTTAATATTAATATTTATATATTTTTATAATTTAATTTAAATAAAAATATATTTTTTATTATTAAATAATAATTCAAATCAAGTTAATTTAAATTACAAAAGGTTTTTATCTAAAGCTTAAGTCACGCGGGCTGAGCCTATAAGACCTAAGAGTTGATTGATCATGAATAGATTTAGCTTTAACGAAAAATTTATATAAATAGCTTTTAAATTTAAATTAACGAGTTATTTAAATTTTTTTAATAATTTATTTTTTTTACGAAAATTTTATTTTAACTTATAAATTAAAAAAATAGGGCTACTGGGTGTTGGTTGACGTGATTGGTGTAAATCAAGAGTTTACTATAACGAGATGAAAATGTAGCCCAATACGAATACTCAATCAATTATAATAATTAAAATTATCTTGCAATTATCATGGAGTACGTCGCAACATTTAGGATTTTTTATTACTATTATTATTTAGTTCTGAATTCCAATCTCATACGAGAAGCTGTTGTAGTATATTGTACTTTTCACGTCACTATCGTTGTTGTTGTCGTTGTTTTTTAGCTTCCATTTCCGATGTTCTTCCAAAGGAAAATTACAAAAGACAAAAAAAATGATTTCTGCTAAACAAAATGTTCAGAAGGAATAAGTTTGTATATACTAAAAACCGAGAGCCATATCGAAATCATATCAAAAGAAGATACCCTTTTAAATTTTGATTTAAGGTTTCAAGATATTGAGTTGATTTAGTTGATCTAATGATGATAAGATTAAGATTATAATGGTGATTTGATGATCACTACTAGTCTTATATTATCATAATTAGTGCAATATTATAAATTATTGGATATTAAACATTTAAAATGAAATTATCTAAAAGAATTTTTATTGAATGAACCATTTATAAAGTAAAATCTATTAAAAAAATAAAAAATACTTATGATCTGAAATTATTATTACCTACAATTCTTGACCTACAACCAAATGCATTAATTTAATTAATATACTAATTATAGACAATACATATTAATTTAATTGAAAAAGTGCCTCTTGGAGTCTACTTTGCTTAGTAGACTACCTTAAATAATCAAATTCCATTAAATAAGTTTGGAGATACCAAGGATGGCACGATAATGGCTATCAAAGACTACTCCAAGTACTTTCTTTTTCACTTTTCATAATTAGTGATTATGGACCAATTAAGTTTGAATAATTTGCACCTAAAATGTTTAAAATCTTAATAATTAACACTATATATTTGTTAGTATTTGGCTCCATGCTATTACATTAGACTAAGTAATGAAGTCTGGCTAACAGTCTCATGATGCAAAGGTTAATAGCATGCTGGAATTTATATATAAATTTGAGTTTTATTTCAATTTTTTTATTTATTAAAAAAATGAAGTTTGCTATCCATAGTAAAAATATCTTTGGGCCAAGTCAGGTCGGACAGTGATTTAAAAAAAATTTTAAATTTAAATTTCAAGCCAAAAATTGACTTACTTATTTTGCTCATTAAGTTTAAATTACTATTTATAATATTAAAAAATTATTTTATATTAATATTTATATATTTTATAATTAAATTAAAAAATATTATTTTAAATAAAATTAAATTAATTTAAAATAAAAATATTTAAATTTAAATTCGAACTTGATCGAACAAGCCAGCACAGCTCGTGACACTATTAGTTCTTGAGCAAAGTCGAAAAGGCAGTAAAGTTTTTAGGGAGGTTGCTTATAAGGTCCAAATTACCGAATTCTTATCTAATAAAAAAATTATTATTTTTTAAATTTAATTATAAAAAATAAAAAATATAAACATAAAAATAATATTTTAATAAATAATAAAAATAAATTTTTAAATCAATCCAATTAAATATAAATCTAAGTAAAATAATTTCGAATTAGAACCGGATGATAGACAATTCTACGCTTATACTGTGGTAAGACATGTCAACCTTCTAGAAGCATGACCAAATATTTTCTCCCACTTCGAATTGAATAGATTTGTACAAACATTTCAGGTCTTTCCCTTTTTATGAAAATCTTATTGTTATTTTGTCAGTTTTTTTTTTTTCAAATATTGATTTAGACGTCGAAACAAGTCTCGAAGATCAAACCTCTGATATCCCCCTAACCCTTTTTTTTACTCCTCTTTGCAGGTCCATTCAACACAATTGATCCCTGTTATAGAGAAAGAACATCAACAGTATTATATATATATATATAAAAGAGTTCAATTTGAAAACAAACAAAGAGAAATAAATATAAAAACTTAAACTTTAAATTTATTGAATATCTTATATAAATTAATTTTTATTAAAAAAAGAAAAAAAATGTTGAAAGGCTGAAAAATGGGAGAAGAAAAAAGCATAGTGTTGCGGACTGAAATGAGTTTAATTGTTGGTCATCTTTGTTGTTGTATTTTCCAGTTTCATAGCTTTTAGTGGGAAATGGGTTTTGGTCCAGGTTATTGGTTTAGGCCCAACTATATAATAAAATGTAGCTCAAGTGTGGGGTTCCAAGCTAAGTCAGGTAGAGTCGGTTAACATATACTCAGCGTGCGTATGGTTTCTCAACAATCTGAAGGAATGAAATTACCAAATATATATATATATATATAAAATTTCCTTTACTTCGGTTCTGATCTTTCTCTAATTCTCTCTTCTCATCTCTCTAATCCTTGTTTTAAAACTCTTCATTAATTTGGCTCGTATCACAAAGCTTAAACCCAAAAAAAGTGAGATATATATATATATTAGAAGAGGTTGATTAACCGATAATTATTTTTCATTACTTATATTGAACATTGAATTCTGTGATTTTATTTGTAGTTGGTTGAATTTAATTAATAAATATTTAATTTAACAATTAATGAGTAAAATCTACGAGCGTCTCCGAGATTCCAGCGAAGCGCAAAGCAACTCTGAAGTCTCTAGTGACCTCCTAAGGCAAATTGGCCAAGTCACGTGTCTGAACCTATTGCCACGTGCTCTGACCCTACAACCGACTCGTGTCCCACAAGGCGCGTGACGCCGACAACCGCCTAATTCCTCATCAGATCCAACGCCTTCCCCCAAACAATGGCAACTAAACTGCCACGTCATAGGTCGCCCAAATTACCTAAATTCCCAAACAAAGCCAAGGTTCAGACCCTTTTTCTTATTATTAGATATTAAAAAAAAGGGGTTCTTTAATTCTTTTCCTGGGTTCCTTTTTCCTCCATACAAAATTATTTATATATAAAAACAAATTTTAATGGCTGCATCGTCTTTCGACTCATTTTTGTTGTCGTCTTTGTTGTTCTGTTCGGTTTCTTGTTCGTTTGAGCTTTGTTTTGTCGATCGTTTAATTTCAAAACCATCTCATCCTCAGATTCTGAGTCGACCTGGTTGTGCATTTTTCTGACATATAAAACCCAACGGCGGAGAAGTAATCACCAACATGGGCAAACGTAAGAATTTTTGTTCCCAATTTCCTTTTTTGGGTTTTTTCCCCCTAATTAATATGATTAACTTTTTGTTATTAGCTTTCTTTTTTAAGTTTCGTTTTTAGGTTATTATCTTTCCAAATTGGTATGAATAATTGTAGATTATTGATTGTAAATTCGCGTTACGAACAAATTTTTTACTACTTGTTTTGGGGGTGAGTTTGGCTCTGATTTTATATTTATTTTGTTTAGGGTTTTTTTAGGCTGAATAAAGGGAATTGTTTGAATTTGGCAGGTAAAACTCAGCATAAGAATGCGGTGATGTTAGATAGCGACGATGATAATAGTAGTGTCACTTCGTCGTCAACCATCCGTTCGGAGCGAATGTCGGTTTCTGTTAATGAAGAAGTAGAGTTTAATAAGGATAATTTACTTGATGAAGCTGTCGAAGATTTATACGAAAAGAGGTTAAATTTAGTTATTTGCTATATTTATTTAATTTTGGATGAAAATATAATGCATTTGAATGCTTTCATAGTTTGCTGTGGTGAAGAAACCAAAAGTTTGGTTTTCTGAAATTAGTTACTTAGCTAAGTTTTTGAGATTTCAAAATTATGATCGGAGTTGAATGTGACTCAATTGGTGTTTTTAGGCGTTCTACGCGAGAGAAGGCCTTTGCAAAGATTATCGAGGCTTTCAATTGCGACTTGCAGCATCAGTTCATCGAGAAGAAGTAAGTTGCTCCTTTTCCAAGTCTTTTTTAATTGTGGTTGTGATTTTTTTTATTGCACGTATTGCCAAAAGGATTAGGATCATGGTTCTATCAGATTTCTTGGAGCTGTGATGGGCTTGCTAGGATCCATTATTTGGTTTAAAGCTTAAAAAATACACATGCTAAGAATTAGGAATAACATTCTTTTAGTGACATTTATGCAGTATTAGGTTGTTATTTGCCATTGCTGAGTACCTTTGCTCCTGTAGGTGAAAGTTTTATTTATGATTCGCTTTGGCTGTTATCCAGATTTGCTACATTACTGCAACAGTGTCTGAATTCTATCAAAAAGGGGTCTAGCGAAGAGATAGCTTTAGCATCCCATACCATTGGTTAGTTGTGAATGCTTTTGCAAATTTTCATGCACACAAGCATAGAAGGAATCACAAGGCTTCAATGTTTAAGTTGATAATTTCTTTGGTAGGTTTGCTAGCTTTAACCGTCGGTCCAGGAGATAATGCACAGGAAATATTGGAAGAATCAATCACTCCTATTTCACAGGCTTTCAAATCTGGTTCTGAATCTTCTAAGATAGCTGCGGTATGCAAGAAATTTAATAAGAATTCATTCTACCTCAAATATTTTGTTGGTATTATGATGCTCAACCACTTGTTTCATATTTGCTGGTTTCTTATTGTAGTTAGTGGAGTGTTTGGCTATCATCACTTTTGTCGGGGGTAATGACCCAGGGGAAACAGAAAAATCAATGCAAATTATGTGGCAATTGGTTCATCCTAAACTCGGTTCTAATGTAAGTTTGTATGCCGGTTTTCCACTAATTGAAAGGCACCTGATACTGTATTGAGGTTCGTTGTATAAGCTATTGCATGGAAAAGCATGATGATGTATTTTTGTTGAGTTCTTTGCTTTATTTGAGAATTAATTGCTTCTGTTCGACTTGTAGGTTGTTACTGCCAAACCTTCGGCAGTTGTAATAACAGCAGTTGTGTCTGCCTGGTCACTTCTTTTGACAACCATGGATGGATGGAGACTCAGTCCGAAACTTTGGCAAGAGTGAGTAAACTCCATGGATCATACTTTGTTCTCCTTTTTCCTCCCTCTCCCTGATGGTTTGTAATCTTAAAAATCCCTCCATCCATTCTATATGTATCTTGGCTAAACATATTTTTGGATTTAAATCTCAAAAGTAGGCTGAGAAACCTTGTTAGGTTTTGATGCTCCCACAGTATAATTGGCTAAGAGACTGATCAGTCTTGGCAAATTATGCAGGTCCATTACTTATTTGTCTAGTTTGCTAGATAAGGATGACCGATGTGTGCGCATTGCTGCTGGTGAAGCACTGGCAGTAATTTTTGAGATGGGAAGTTTAGAGAAGTTTGCTGCTGAAGCTAAAGGTTCAAATGATGGCTTGATTTTAGAAGGAAATAAATCTAAAGAAGGATTCTCACATATACAAGGACTGAAGGGAAAAATTCTGAATCGAGTCAGAGACCTCTCTGTGGAAGCTGGTGGTAAAGGTTCTGCCAAGAAAGACCTTAACAACCAGAGGAACTTGTTTAAGGATGTTTTGGAGTTCCTTGAGGTACTCATATTTTCGTCTTTCATTTTCATGATTTATGATTCTAGGGACTTCTTGTGTTAACTTTTTATTATCGTGGTGATGGTAGTATGGTTATTGTCCTGAGACAACACTGAAGATTGGTGGGGATTCACTCGAGACATCAACATGGTCTCAATTGATTCAGGTTTCTTTTCCTCTTCCAATTCCCCAGTTTTCTACTTTAGTTACATTCCATGAATTTTTACAAATAGTGTATAAAATTGATGCAACAGTTGAACTTTTTGAGGCGCTTTCTTGGTGGAGGTTTCACTAAACACATGCAGGTTGGTCTTCTTTCAATAAAGTTGACAGTCGTCTTTCATTGACCTGTCGATTAAGATAACATATTGTGTTTCACTTGTACAGGAAAACGAGTTCCTTCAAGATGTTTTTGGTTTCACGCCAAAAAGAAGGAATCTTCTACGTACTGTACCTATATCCAACAGTCAAAAGGTTGGTTCCTAATTTATTAACATGTTTATTGGAATATTTTGATTGTAATGGTAGGATTTAAGCCTGTAATTCATTAGGCCATCATAACTTTTAAGCTCTTTATCCAGTTGGTGAGGCATGAACTATATATTGTGCGCTATACAACATTTCTACGGTTCAATGCTGTTAATTATCATTTTTTCCCCTCCTAAGTTTGCAATCTTTTCGATATATATTTATGTATATATCTTTGTTTTGACTTAACCGATTTCTTGGGATTCTGTGGTACAGAGAATGTATAAGTCACCAAATTCTGTCCTTAACAAAGCAAGAACCCAGCTCTTGAACAAGCAGCGGATGCTGTCCGAGGTAAGAATCTATCTTCCACGGGATGTTAATTTAGTGTTTTACAACCAAATTCACCATTACTGAATTGCGTGCCTAATAATGTTTGTTCTTCTTATTGTATTCAGGGTAGAAACATTGGTCACTTTGCTGTCAATGTAGGTGATGAATATTATTATTCATAAACTTCTGCAGGCCAGGAACCGTTGATTGTCGAGCTGCCTTAGTGCCTTTTGTTATTAATCGTACACCAATTTAATGAAACGCAGAACTCTGATAATTTTAGGAACCATTTTGGTTATAAATTGGTGATGGCATCGCATGACGATAAAGTTATTCTAGTTGTATAACGTTGATTTTACTTTTTATGTGCTTTATTTAAGGCACAAGTAAACAGTTAATTGGAGTTGTTTTCATGGGATTGTAATGCATATAATGAATAATAAGCAGTCAATCCAGAGAGTTGCTTAGTGACGGCCTGATCTTTTCTGTAATCTCAGTTACATTCATGTTATATATATAATATATTTTAAACTAAATAATAACACAAGAAGTAAGAAGAATACTAGGGTTTATTTATCAGCTTTCGTAAAGCTGA
>JBBYHO010000010.1:14771828-14782723 GCA_038382025.1 Adansonia gregorii | reverse complement strand
AAAATGAAAAGGGAACTGCAAATATGATAGAAGCTTTGCTTTTCAAAGCTTTAAAGACCCCGAGAGGCCCACGAAAGCTTTGATTTTATGAACAAAAAATAAATAAAAATTACGTCATGGTATCAAATGAAGATCAAAGATTCTAAAACCACAGCCAACCATTTTAGTTCGCCAAAATGATTGAAATATGAACTGAAATTTGATGAGATACCGACATGACAAAAAAGAATCCATTTCCAATGGGAAATGGTCCAATGTTTGACAAAGTTTTTAACGCTCGTTGATTAGCCTTTAATATTGATCATTGAGAGGGAAAAAAACAAAAAAAAGACTGGATTTTGAAGATCGAAAGGGACCTCATCAATATCTAAAAGAACCCAAGCTTTTGAGGTCGAAAATTAAAATGTTTTGAGTCCGCTAAGACTAGCCTGAGTGCTAGTTGAATGCTTCCCATCAATCAATAAAGATTATTGTATTATATAAAATTTTAAATTATATAAATTTAATTATGGTTAAATATATTTATAAATTAAATTAAATAATAATTTAAATTTTTTTTGTTTAATTTTAAGTTTAATTTAGTTCGACTTATGAGATAAATTATTACTAAAAATATTAAAATATTATTTTATAATTAAATTTAAAATAAAAATTTATTTTGTATTATTTAAATAATAATTTAAATAAGATCAACTAAATCATAAAAATAAAAATTAAACTACTTTTATATAATTTAACATCGCTCCTTAAATAGATCTATTTATGATTATTTATTTTATTTTGATAATTTTATTTATAGAGATTTTAAAAATTTTAGTAACAATGAATAGACTAAATTTTATAAAGAAATATAAAATCTGTTTATCGTTTTCTTTTATTTTATTGCTGGACTTGGATTTAGGATCATCCTCAGCCTATTCCGAGTTGCCAAATGAAAATAGTCAGTCCTACTTTTTCCCATCCATTCACCTCTTCAGAGACTCTTAATTATAGAGACTATAATTCAATATTTAACGACTTTCAATATATAAAGCATTTGAGATAACTCCACAAAGGAAATTAACCAATTTTAAACGCGAAAGGAATTGATAATTAAAAAAGTGAAATATGTAATCAAATTTTTAATTTTATTTATAAAATTAAAAAAATTTCCAAAATCTGGTATGTTAGTGTTAGTGGGAGTCTAATAATGACACAAATAGACATTATCGCATACTCATGCAGGTTTAATCCTGTCTCTGACCATTTGCCGACTTGATTTACCAAATGGCTGCTATTTCTTTTTTGGGTTATATATCAGAGGTGGCTAAATGAGTAGTGAAATAAGCTAAACATTGTCATTTAGACATAGTGTATATATATAGTGCTATAAAAATATTTAAAATATTAATAATTTATATTATATAAATTTTAAAATATTTATATTATTTTATAATATTTATATTATTTTTTATTTCGTATTATATATATTTTTTAAGTTAGATCCCTGAAAAACATATTTTGGTTGAACAAATTACAGACGCAATGGCTAAACGACACTGATCCAGAAAAAAAAATGGTTGGGTATTATTAGAGGGTAGAGGGGTCCATTTCCAGCTAATTGCCATTAAAGTATACAATCAGATCAAGTGGGAGAAACAATCCTTTCGAGGCTGTTGTGATTAAACATTCCAATAATTCAATTATCTAAATCAAAACCCAATCTTTCTTATGGACAAGTTAGATTACTTCTTGCTATTAGGTCAGATGTCTTTAAATGACTTTGATGTTCGCATCCTGCACTGAAAAATCTGAATTTCTGTTTTTTGGCCCTGCATTATTTGCTTTGGGATTTAGCCAATCCTTTCAGTTTTCCACTATGGCACCGGCAGCATGGTAATGAAAAAAGAAAAAAAATGCTTGGATTAAAGAAAGTTAAAACAGCATGCTGTTTTAATGCTCGTCAGCGTCATGAACAAATGCGAAATTAGTGGAATCCGTGTATCATTTTCTTAGATTGTTTGTGTTTAATACTCGTATTTAAACATAAATATAGAGATATTAAATATATTTGTATCCAATAATATTTACCTTTGATATTCAGATTAAAATCCGAATCCATTAGTCATTTATTATATGATCTTAGGTAGACATTGAGGGTGGGGTTTTAGGTGAAAAGGTATGCTGATCTTGAAGAATGGTAACGTATTCTAATAATCACCACACTTGCAATTACAGATATTTTATTTGTTGCAGATAATTAGTACTATCTCTTTCGGTTCTCCCAATCATTGGCATTTCCCTTGATTTTTTTACTACAAAATCTACAATGAGAAACGATTCTGTGTAGATTTGCCAGCAAGATTGATGGTTTTTACAGACTAATTAATGACATCAACAGGCAAGATTTAAGCCACTTAAGGGCATTGCTCAAACATGGATGATAAGTTTATGACCTGTAAATGTCTAAAAATAAGAGTGAATAAACTTGAAAGGAACATTGCTTAGCTGTTAAAGTTTGTGACAGAGTGTCCAATGGTTCTAAAAATTTTAATCTCCACCTTCGATTTAATAACCAAAATATTCGGCAAAACTTCAAGCTTCCATTTTCCTTTTTAAGTTCTCCCGTCTTATATCTATTATTACAAAATTTTTATAATTAATATTTATCATAATTAATTATATAATAATATGTATTATATTTACAAACATGCAAAAATATAATATGAACAAAACGCTTTCGTAACAATTTAAATCCGTTGCTATTGACTAAAAAATGAAACTTGCTTTGATGTTAGAAAGATCATAGACGTGAACTGACAGCAGGATGAAGGAAGGTACACGTAAAGTGGGAGCTAGCTATTAAGCATATATAGCGATTTTTTTACCAGCATTTTCCGAGGCTTTATGAGGAATTTATTAAATGAAAGCTGGAAGTAGCTTAAATCAACTTTATGTGCCAAACTTTCTTAACAAGCAACAGTAAATTCCCTGTTTTTGGGGTTATTAGAATTAAGCAAAACCCCATTTTTGACAGCCATTATTAGCCGTAAAGAACGACTTTCGATGGTAGAAAATATGGAGTATCCATGATAATAGCGGTGGCTATCATTTGCCACTTGATTCCTTTCCTTACGTAATTTAACATATATATTTTATTCTAAACATAAATCATTAAAACCAGAAATCACTATCATTCAACACGTACATATTTTTATAGGGAATTGATTTTTTTTTTTAAAATTATCATTGAAGATATAGTTTTAATTATATTACGATTATAAATATAATAAATATTATTATGATTATTACATTTATTATAGTCATAATTTTTTTTTTCAATTTTGACTTTGTTTATTGAAAAACATAATAATTTTAATTGTGAGCTTAACCATTAAATCACTAATCACATTTCCATCGTAGTAGATACTAGTTACCCCCTAATCGCATTTAAATTATAATTGATATAAGTAACAAAAAAAACAAGATCATAAAATAATGATAGTTACATTGCTTCGCGGCCTCTATATAAATCAATCAACTCATTACATGGTAGACCCTCATTGGTGATCGATGCAAACAGCATTCAAGAGGAAGCAAAATTACCAGCTAGGAAGAGAATATATTTCTTAAACCAGCCTGAGCTTTGCTTCTCTTCCTACTTTCATTCATCCAAAAAAAAATTTTGAAAAAAAAAAAAGAGAAAGAAAAACGATCAATTCGTCGACTGGAGAGATGAAGCCATCGAAGTTCAAACTACTAGAAATCTTTGTATGTCTATATTTGAGTTATGTATGCGTCGTAGCAGAAGAGAAGATCCAGCAAGCCAAAAGGACTTACATAGTTCACATGGACAAGTCCAACATGCCAGAGAGTTTCAACGATCACTTCCTATGGTATGATTCATCTTTAAAATCTGTATCAGAATCAGCATCCATGCTTTACACTTATGAAAACGTGATCCATGGCTACTCCACGAGGCTAACACCCGAGGAAGCTGAATTGCTTGGGAAACAATCTGGAATTCTGACTGTCTTTCCTGAAGTTAGATATGAACTGCACACAACTCGAACACCGCAGTTCCTTGGGTTAGGGAAGAGCAGTGCCCTCTTCCCCACCTCTAATTCGATGAGTGAAGTGATTGTTGGCATAATGGATACCGGAGTTTGGCCAGAGCTGAAAAGCTTTGATGATTCTGAGCTTGGGCCAGTGCCGTCACGCTGGAAAGGCCAGTGTGAGGTGGGCAAAAACTTCAGTTCATCAAGCTGCAATAAAAAGCTAATTGGTGCCAGGTTTTTTTCGAAAGGGTATGAAGCTGCGTTTGGACCTATTGATGAAACCATGGAATCAAAGTCTCCGAGAGATGATGATGGACATGGAACTCACACGGCAACTACAGCTGCCGGCTCAGTTGTGCCTAATGCTGACTTGCTAGGATATGCTGCTGGGACAGCGCGTGGGATGGCGTCACATGCCCGAGTGGCCATCTACAAGGTGTGTTGGCTTGGTGGGTGTTTTGGCGCTGATATTGCAGCAGCCATGGACGCAGCTGTTGCGGATGGAGTGGATGTTTTGTCGATGTCAATTGGTGGGGGACTATCCGAGTACTATTTCGACACCGTTGCCATTGGAGCTTTCACAGCAGCTGCGCATGGAATTTTTGTATCTTTTTCAGCCGGAAATGGTGGACCCATGCCAGGCAGCTTGTCAAACGTTGCACCATGGATAACTACCGTTGGCGCAGGAACAGTAGACCGTGATTTCCCTGCCTCTATTACTCTCGGAAACAACGAGAAATACTCTGGCGTAACACTTTATAATGGAAAGCAATTATCTGATTCTATGGTGCCACTAGTTTATGGCGGCAGTGCTAGTAATTCAAGCAATGGAGGTCTTTGCATGGCTGGAAGTTTGATTCCGGAAAAAATTTCAGGGAAAATTGTGGTATGTGATCGAGGGGGGAACACAAGGGTGCAAAAAGGAGTGGTGGTGAAAGCTGCTGGTGGGGCAGGGATGATTTTGACAAATACTGATACTTATGGCGAAGAGCTAGTTGCCGATGCACATGTCTTACCTTCAGCAGCTGTAGGGCAGAAAGCTGGGGATGCAATCAAGAAATATATATCTTCTGATCATAATCCAACAGCCATACTTGGTCCTGGAACTACAAAGTTAGGTGTTCAACCATCTCCAGTGGTTGCAGCATTCAGCTCCAGAGGTCCAAATTCAGTCACTCCAGCAATTCTTAAACCAGATATTATAGCACCAGGAGTCAATATCCTCGCAGGGTGGACTGGTGCAGTTGGTCCGACCGGATTAGAGAGTGACCAAAGGCATGTAAACTTCAATATCATTTCAGGCACATCAATGTCATGCCCCCATGTTAGCGGGCTAGCTGCACTTCTCAAAGCTGCTCATCCTGAATGGAGTCCAGCAGCCATTAAATCTGCCCTCATGACCACAGCCTACACAGCTTACCAAAGTGGCGGAAAAATCAAAGATGTTGCCACAGGAGGACCAGCAACAGCATTCGATTATGGTGCCGGGCATGTTGATCCAGTTGCAGCCCTTGACCCTGGCCTTGTCTATGATGCCACTGTTGACGACTATCTGGGTTTTCTTTGTGCCTTGAACTACACACCAAATCAAATTAAAGGTACTACCAACAAAGACTTCACCTGTCAGACAAGCAAAAAGTACACCCTGGGAGATTTTAATTACCCATCCTTCTCTGTTCCTCTCGAAACTGCCTCAGGCAAAGAGGGTGGCGCTGGCGTCTCAAGCACCATCAAGTATACAAGGACCCTTACCAACATCGGTGCACCGGCAAAATACAAAGTTTCCCTGTATTCACAGACTCAAGCGGTGAAAATCTCGGTTGAGCCAGCAACACTAAGTTTCAGTGCACAATACGAGAAAAAGAGCTATACCGTGACATTCACGGCTAGTTCCATGCCGTCTGGTTCAACAAGCTTTGCCCGTCTGGAATGGTCGGATGGAAAACACATTGTTGGTAGTCCAATAGCTTTCAGCTGGACATGAACGTAACAACAATTGGGTTCATGATACTAATATTGGGACTGCCAAGTGCTATCAAAGTACGAGCGATCACTCTATGAATCCATCTTATACTAATATTATAGCAACTGTGCAGGCAGAGCCAGCTGTATTTATAAATGCTTGACAAGAAAATTAAGGGACGGTAAATTGTTGGGTTTAAAAGAAAAGTCAGGACAAGGTGGGGAATAATTGTACAGTGACCTACCTGTATAAGGAACTGGCATATGAATTTAAACTAGATTCTATAATTCATGTTTCATAAATCTTGAATTCTTACAATATTCTTGTCTTTCATGGTTACCATTGAAAAAATAAAGAAGTTACTATTGTCATATTTCTTTCTTTCTATTACTATCACTATTTGCCTTTAATTTCATACTTCATATACCTTTCTCTGATTCTGTGTTTGTCTTAAGGTGTTTGTGTATTACACATACCCAAACATGGATATGGGGATATAATCCTCCAGGAACCCTTCAAATACATGAAAAAACTTAGAAGAAATTGAACACACCAATGTTGAACGCATACCCTTATCCAACTCTAGCATCCAAGTCCAAGTAACATGGCATAGACCTATAAGATTTTACATAAAGACTTGCTGCCTTAATAATCAAGCATTGCTGATCAACTAGCCATTTTTGGTCTGCCCCTAAAGCATTGTGACAAAACCAACAGAGAAAACAGAGCATAGGATGCTAATCACAAGCATCTATCCAAGGTCTCGCCGTTTTTAATATGTATTATAGGATCTCGCCACAGTAAAGCCAAAGGACAGGAGGGGGAAAAAAAAAGAAACTGGCGAATATGGGTTTTTATTACAGATTAGGTAGTTTGAATAGCATTTTAAACAAAGAATTGTCCATCAAAACATTTATCCGATCTTTTAGATCGGATATCTGGTTGGGCAATGATAAAAACGTACTCCTTTTTTTTCCTTGTTTTCTAAAGCATGTATAATGAATTCTTGAAGCAAAATTATCATGATAAATTTGCTTATGAATGAGTATTCTGAACAGAATTAAAAAAAAAAAAAAAGAAAAAGAAAAACAGAAATGTGAATGTTTTCAGCCACAAAGCTTAACCAGCCAAAGAAATTGGCGATACATCCAGCACATGCACATGGACTTGTTCATTTTCTGTAACCAATTCTTTGCAAAATGTTCTCCACACATGGTCAATCCAGCAACAAAAAGATACTGACAAGTCTGCAACATCATCTTCTATAATCAGTTGTCTTACGCAACCCTAAGCATCTAAAGTTGGGAAATGATCAAAGATGATATTGAAGTGCTTTTGAGATCAAAATCCAAATTCAGGGGAGAAAAACAATTATCATAATGGAAATATGGACTCATCATTCAGAGTCGTGTATAGACTGACAGAAAAGGGAGATAACACGGATCAAGTTGCCGATATTTCTAATTCAAACCTTGCCAAACTTCTTCTCCCATGGAATCCTTAACAGGCAAGGTGATTAATTGTGTCAAGTAACCAGATTCTCCAGTTCTAGGTGAGACTAAACGGCAGTAAACAACATGGAAGAAAGCATTACCTTCACAAAGGCCATTAAAAAATGAGTAGTTCCCTCCAGGCTTCAACAACTTAGGAAGATGCTGATGAAACTCTCTCAGGTCTCCATGATAATCCCCTTAGTTGCCAAAGAAAATACTACAAAGGTTTCACAATACAGCTCAAGGTATTGTTTATATAGTTACGTACCGCTACATACCACTAGGATACATTTTCATAATAAAAAGGTTACTTTACATCAGCATTTTGCACTTCTTTCTTACAGCTTTTCACTTTTGTTTCTAACGTTTCTAAAGGTAGGAACTCAAACCATTAGCAGCCAAACTCAAAAATTCTACTTATTCAAAGAAACTATACATGTGCATGAAAATTGTAAGAAATAGGTTGGTGATGTCTTAAAGTGATAAACTAATGAATGAATCCGCTTTGTTAGCATATCTGAGAGTCAGAAAAACGGTACTTAGCCCAATGGTATAGTTATAGGATGCGACAGACTTAATTGCGAATGCCTATGACCATTTTTTGTAATAAAGGTGATACATGTATATGCATAGAGATTGAGTAGTAAAATTAATCTCAATTTACCATCATAAGATTCAAGCTGAGAAAGAACATCTTGCCAACGCTCAAATATTATTTTCCCATTACCCTTCTTGCCCCAACCAGTGTGAAGCATACGTTCGTAGACTTGCGGATGAGCCTCAGCAATTGTGCTTAGTGAGATCAAGCTTTGTCCAACAGCAATGCTAAACTAAGCCTTAGTATGTTCCCAAATCCAAAGCAAACGTCTTTTGGATGAGCTTTCATCAATGGTTTCTACCAAGCCATCAGTCACAGCCTTGCTATCAGAGTCCATCAACTCGTCCTCACTAAAAGTAACCCTATCTTCCAAGTAATCCCCTTCAGAATCACCATCATTTTCTGGTTTCCTGGCAGTGATTCCCAAAACCATTTCAGCCAGGATTCCTGTTCAATTACAGATACTTAATTGTTACACATTATATAATTCCCAATTGAACACCCCCTCGCCCCTTCTTTTTTCAATTCAATGGGGACCTTTCTTTGTGCAAAACGACCCTGCTCATAGCGGAAGCATTCTGCATCATATACGACCTTTAATGGGGACTTGTTCTTTGCTCTAAGTGGTTTCAATTACTCACTTTAATGAATTATTAATCTCTCTTAATCTCTTCCCTATCCAAATTCAAGTATATACTCACAGTAAAATCAAGTAAGGTAAAAGATTACAAACAATATAAGCGGTCACCGCCATTGAGAAGGACCTAAAAAGCTTCATGGTGACCAGAGTCCATGGCCAAGTCACCAGCGGAATGTTTAAGTGGGGAAATAGCGTTCCAGGGTGCACCAACCTCGATTAGAGCTTTGATCACATCGGCATGGTCCAGATTGGCTGCGTGAATCCATCGCTGTCGAGGAAGGAGATGTCAGCTCCCGGATTCGATAAGAGTCTTCATTTCGGTAATGCCGCCGTTTCTTGCCGCTTCCCAAAGTCGCTTTTTAGTTTGCCTCCACTAAACTATGAGTATAATTAAGGGACATGCCCCTGAATTTTGTAAATATATAATCATGTCCTCCATGTATCATGACAAATGCTTGGCATTTTACTATCAATAATTTCTGCTCTTCCTATGCCTATGCCTATGACCTTGACCATCCTTTTCTTTTGACACGTTAAATACATCGGTTAATGTCCCCTTCCTTGCCGATTCAAATCTGAAAGATTTCGTTGATCTGCGCCTTCAGTTACGGGGTTTTTACAGGAACTTCTGAGGGCGCAGATAATGTTGATATGTTTTCATATGATTGTAATCAATTGATCAATTAATCGATTGGGCGGATTTTTTCCTTTTAATATCTTTCGTTTTTGAAATGGCTTCGAGTTTTGTTCGGTGTGAAAAAGATCCTTTCTTCTCTGTTGCTGAAGAAGTCCAGCAATCTGCTGACGGGTAAATAATCCCCTTTTTTTAACTTAGGGGGTTCTTTTTCCTTCTAATTGTTACTAATTTTATTTACTTTTATAAAATATAGTTCGAAACGTAAAGAAGATTGCAACTCTGAATCTGATTCCTAGATGATAAAATTAAGATTTAGGGTTTCAATTTATTAATAATCGCTTGAAAAATTTGGTTGCGTTTCTTTAATTTGTTTTCTCGCTACAAAAGGATGGAATGGACGTATAGGACATGGATGCATGCAAAAAAAGACGATTCTTGTTCAAGGAATTTCAAGGAACTTCGTGGGGATCTACGTACTACTCTTAGCACTGCCAAATGGCAGGTCATCTTATGCTTTCAATCTTTTTTTTCTTTTAATGAGTGATTCGTTTCATGAATGTTTGCATTGATGCCTTGATTTGATTCTGGATTTTGAGAAATTGATTTTTTTATTTTTTATTTTTTTTGCAGTTAGAGGAGTTTGAAAGGGCTGTCCAATCGAGTTACGGTCCGAGTTCAAGTGAGGAAGCAAGAAATAGGCATCGCGAATTTATTGTAGCAATTGAGGATCAGATTTTAAAGATTGAAAAGGAATCAGGCTGTTCTGAGCGTAAGACATCAATGCCTTGGGTGCTTTTGGATGAAGGTGAATGCAATGAACTTGCTTTATTTTTGTCTGGACTATCTGTATCTCGAGACAAGAAACTTCTCCCTAAGACCCATGGTCAGGATAATGAAATTCTGCGAGGAATCAATGAAGAATCAGTGCCAGTTTGCTCGATGAATCCAGGTCAGTCTGTTGAGTGGAGTTCCTCTGAGGCTAAGGGCGAGAAGTCACATGGACACAGGAGGACTGCTAGTGCTAGTGCTGATATTGGTGCTTGGAAGATTGCAATTGTTGATGATGTTTTACAGCAGAACTCTTCCAATGGTCCAACCTCCATTCCGCCGAGAAAGGTGCCAAGCTTCTCTGGTGTCCTAAACTCCATCGAATCAGCAGCCAAGGTGAAGTGGCCAAAGAACGGCATCAGAAAGTGGAAGGCAGTAGCTCGTCATCAAGAGTCTGATACGGAGTTGTTGAGACCTCCTCAGTTCTCTAGGGTGAATGTCTACCCCACTGCTGTACTAATTGGAATATAGTTTTCGATATTTGAGTTTTTATTACCTTGTTCCATGCAGTCCCATTAGTGTTTATGAGTTCCTGTTTTTACTATTTCCTCCTGTGGGGCATTGATGCATGCTATGAAAAGCATAGGAGTTGCCTAGATTGCGATGATTGTTACGATCGGCAACTTTATGGCTGGTATGGGGCTATTCAAAGACTGCTTCAAAGGTCCCAATATCAAAAGCAAAATGGTCGTTCCATTA
>JBBYHO010000010.1:14738795-14755425 GCA_038382025.1 Adansonia gregorii | reverse complement strand
CCCGGAGTACCAACTCCGGCACCCTTCTGACTCTCTTTGTGTTGCAGGACCAGAGGCGACCTCAACGATCCTCAACAGATCTCAACCTAACTTCTCGACTTTTATGTATATATGCTTAAAATCCGACCCCAAAAAAAAAAATCTTTGAATGACCTTAAACGTTAAAACTTTACTTAATATTTTATATTATATTATTTTTACAATACTAAACTAAATACGTATACAAAATCTTATAAAAGTTTAAGAACACCAACTAAAATATATAAAAAAAATTAATAAATATCTCGGGTTAGTCTGAAACTTTTAATAAAAAAAATCAACTCCTCACCTTTGAACTTGTTTTTCAAAAAAGGGTTCCTATAAAATTAAGTTCTAACAAGTTGGAGTTGTTTGTCAAGCCTCATTTATTTATTTATTTATAATTTTTATTATATTTTAAAAAATATATTTTATCCTTTTAATCTACTCGTGAATTTAAACACTTCACTAAAAATATAAAAGATAATTTTGTTAGTTTAAATTTAATGATTTTTATTTATCATTTCAATTTTTTTTTACTTAAAACAATTTAATTTAAGAGACAAACGATATACATTTTAATGCCGGGAGTCAGTAAACACTCAATTAATATATTATTTATAGTAATATTATTATATTTAAAAGTAAGAATTAACATTTTTATTTATTACTTTTAATATGTTGAATGAAAATATTATTATATATCATATAAAAAAATATTTTTATAACACTCTTGTAACATGATGGCCTCAATACTGATAATAGTTCAAGTTAATATTAATTCAAGGTTTGAATTCTTAGGAGTCAAACGTTTATCTAACGACTCCAAGTAGACCAGAGATTTATTCATGGTTAAAAAATAAAATAAAATATTTAATTTATTATCAGTAATATTTTTAAATTTTATAAATAAAATTAATCAAATAACATATATTTTTTGAAGTATATTTAAAAAAATAAAAAATTTCATTTAAAGAATAAAATGTAAATTAACTTTTTTTTTTTTTTGGTTTCTTATGTGGTCCCAAGTCCCAAAAAATCGAAGCCAAATATACATATTATTGCAAAAATGGCTAAAATTGTGTACACTATTGTCTAAGCAATTATCGGCAATCGTTGGACTAAATTATGATAGTGATTTTTTTTTGGGGGGGTTTAAAATAATGAAAAGATATCTTAGTTTTATGACTTTAAATTAGTAAGTTTTTATATTTTTATTGTTATCGCGTATGTTTTTTTAGTTTATATTTACATAAATGTTTAATTTTTAATTTATATTTAAATAAAATTTTAATATTAATAAATTATTTATGTACAAACTAAAAGATAAAAATTAATTTACGTAGAATAAAATTATAATGATTAACTTAAACAAAATAAAATAATTCATAAACTTTTTAAATATTTTAGCCAAATTCAGGTCGTTATCAGTTGTTATTCTTGTGATTATCATAAATTGTTGCAAATCTATATACACATAATAATAATAATAATAATAATAATAATAATAATAATAGTAATAAATTTGAGAAGATAAAAAACTGTAGATGAAATGCTAATGGGAATTCTATTAATTTTTTATTGTTATTTTTACTTAAAATACCGTTAGAAAAATTCTAATATTTATATTCCAGTAAAATAGGTGATAACTTTTAGTTTTATTTGATAAAATATAAAATTTTAATTAAAATTTATTATTTTTGAGTTGGGTGCTAAAATATTCTTTGCAAATGAATGGTGAAACGAATAGCAATGAAACTTGGGTTGGAGCTGGAAAAACTCTTAAAGTTTGAGAGCTCTAGTAATCAGATTCACTCACCAACAGGGATCAATATATATGAAAATTTTTTGGTTTATCTTACAATATAGTTCAGATTTGGAATAATCTTTGGCATAAGAAGGAGAAGATTGATTGGTATAAAATGTTTTGGTCTTACGTGCATATTTCAAGACACTCTATCATTGCTTGACAAGCTACACTAAATAGGATATCTACAAAAGATAAAATGCTTTAGTGGAGGATGAGAATCTCTTCTATATGTTTGCTTTGCAATGATGAGGAAGAGAATCATGATCATTTGTTCTTTAGCTACTCATACTCTAGTAAGTTGTGGACTAAAATTTTACAAGCATGCAACAAGAGGGTAGCTGCTGGACCTTGGCAGGAGGCACTTGGGTGGATAACAAAGGAATGTAAGGAGGAAATCTTTAAGCTCTACAATTACAAGGATTATTTGGAATGCTTGCATCTATTGTATCTATGAGGAGCGAAGTAGAAGATTCCATGGAGGACAAACCAAATGAGATAAGAATTAGATAATCTTATAGTTAGAACTATATATGATATAATTGTAAGAATGGTGAATATTGAATAATGTAAGTAGTATATTTTCAGACAATTAGAGATTTAAAGCAATTGTATAAAGAGTATCTATCTACTTTGTAAATAAGATTGTTATACAGGAGTGAAGTAGAAGATTGCATGTAGGACAAACCAAATGAGATAAGAATTATACAATATTATAGTTAGAACTATACATGATATAATTGTAAGAGTGGTGAATGTTATAAATAATGCAAGTAGTATACTTTCAGACAATAAGAAAATTAAAGCAAGTGTATAAAAAGCTGTCTATCTTTGATTTATTATAATAGAAATCCTATTTTCTTTGGATGAAAAATGAAATTTGGCTCATCCAATAAAGAAGATGTCCAACCTTATACTCCAACAAATTTCATCATCACTCAATTAGATATTGCTCTTTCTAATAGGAAAAAAAAAACATTCTTCTTTTTTCATGTTGTCAGTTGACGTCAAGTATGGCTCATGTTTTTTTTTTTTTTTTTGCATTATGTGAAAAATAAAAATTGAAAGGAAATGCTAAAAAAAAAACAATAATAAACGTTTTCTTGGTTGTCTCTTTGGTATCTTAAAGTCGAAAATTGCAGGTGAGAGCAACTTATCTTTTGAGAATAAATGTCTCACTTTTGATGGATGGATTATCATTTATCGTCTTTGTTTTAGATCACGAAATCTCCCCATAAGCAAAATGAGCGGGGGAGCTGATGGTTGCGGTTTTTTTCGCATTTGGGCAAATATTGGAATTGGCCGGGCCGACAACTAGAGTTGTAGAGAGCAAGAGCTTCGTGGAAATATGGAAATAAGCACGCATTAAAAAAAAAAAACCTATCGTTACTTTAAATAACATTTTTTCTTTCATCCATATAGTAGTAATGCCAAAATCTAGTTAATTGTAAAACTCCTAACAAACCAACTCACTTGAAAAATTAACTAAAAAATTGAATATTTTATAAATTCAATAATAATATTTCGAGGATATTTATATTTTTTTTCAATTTTTTATAATATATTTAAAAAATAAAAATTACCCACTTTCTTAAAAAATACTATCACATATGTGCATATATTGTCTTTCATATATAGTTTTTACACTATGTTTATTCTCCACTCACATAATGAGTGTAATAATATCTAATAGTTTATTTATTTTTTCTTTGTTTGACTGCATGTCATATGCATAAAAGTCAAGAAAATAGCATACATGTAATACGTCGATGGACTGTGAGCCTCCCAAACTTAGCTAAAGTTGAGAGAGTACATTCATCATGGCTTGGCGCGGCCTACACTTTGCGACCAAGGGCTGAGCCTTGGGCATGTTGAGCGCACTCCCTTCAGTCATATCTACCATCTCCTCACCAATTCTCTCCCACTCAAAGCACTGAATCAGAGATCCCACCGCCAATGGAATCAAACCCATTGCCAAGCTCTCCCCTGGGCACCTCCTCCTGCCTGTCCCAAATGGAAAAAACGTGAACCCATTCTTCACCACATCCGATCCTAGGAATCTCTCGGGCTTATATTCGGTGGCATTTTCCCATAAATCAGGATCGTTGTGCATAGCCCAGATGTTTACAAGCAGCATAGCTCCACCGGGGACTGAGAAACCACCCACGGTGCATTCCTCGGATGACTCGTGCGGAACCAAGAGTGGGCCAGGTGGGCACATCCTAAATGTCTCGTTTATGACGCCGTCGAGATATGGGAGTTTGCCAAGATCTGATTCCTCGATTAGCCTGCTTTGTCCAATCTCATTGTCTAGTTCTTCCCGGGCTTTTAGAAGAGCTTTTGGGTTGTTCAGCAAAAGTGACAGCGCCCATTCCATGGTCGCAGCTGAAGTATCAGTCCCCGCTGATAACAATACCTAGATTAAAAGAAAAAATATATATATATTCAACAGCTAACTTATGGCAAGAGATCAGACAGAAGAGGTATAAGATAGGTTGGGATAAACTAGAATGATTCAACTGGTATAATAAACTATGTTATTCGAATTCATGTGTGATCATGTGAGCATCGATCTGATTAAGTGTTCCACCAGATACGTTGTCATATTCTTTAAAAAAAATTTGAAGAAATGAAACAACACGGTTCTCTGATTTCTTGGATGTCAATCTTGAATAAGATTCTAACAATTGCTTGGAAGAAGAGAGGTTGATGACACCTGTGTTCTGTGCAACTCCAATATAGAGTCACAAGATCACCTATTCTTTACATGTAATAACTCTAAATTCATATGGAAGAAGTACCGAAAGCTTTGCCAATTACAGGAAGAGGTTCATAATTGGGAGTATGAGTTTCAATGGGCCAGACAAAAGCCCAAAGTCAAATGTTTACTTTCAATCTTGCTTAAAATAATCTGGAACGCTCACATCACATCTATGAGGTCCAGAAAGAAAGAAACAATCGAATATCTGAGACTTCACATTAGTTTCAATTGCAAATGCTAGGACTAATAAAGAAGTTGGTTCGGGTTATAGGTTGAGGAACCTCCTCGTTTATAGGATGTAACTTGGATCTTTGGAGACAGAGGAAAGATTGTAAATATCATAATTTAAACTTCAGATTTTTTTGAATGTTAGCTTCTAAAAATGACTCGTACAAATCAATTAAACTAAATTTTAAGTTTTAAATTTTTTGTATTCATTGTTGCTAGTTGATTGAGCGGGTCTGCTTTGATCTAGCAGTTAATAGCTGTTTTTCTTGGTCAACTACAGAAGACATGGTCCTGAATCTTACAAAGGAAGGGTTTATAATTTAAATGGATAAAGCAGTACAAAAACAGAGATCTTACTTGCATAAGGCCTCTGATGATATCATCTGTATAATATTCAGGATCAGTTTCCTGAGAAGACAAAAGAACATCAACCATTGTCTTGCTGCTTTCTTCACAATATGAATTGCTTGTCAGTTTTCTGCGTTCTTCGATCAAATTCTGCATGAATCCGTCCCTCTTCCTCTGTAATATTTCCAGCTGTTTCTCGATTTTATTCAATCCAACCCACTTCAAAATCGGGAGAAAATCTACAATATTTGTTGCGCCGCTCAATTTAAAGGACTCTGCCACAATTTCTTTGAACCTTCGCTCTTCCTCCAATTCTTCTTCTCCATCAGTACAATACCTTTTCCCGGCTATCATCCTCATCATGACATTTAGAGTCAACTCGAAGAACATCGATTTCATCTCCACAACCTGAAACTCACCACCGTTTGACCTCCTATACAGCTTGAGAATCAAAGATCTGACTTCATCCTTGCGTATCCCAAGATACTTTTGAACACGATGCGCTGACAAGAGTTGGAGAGCGGCCACACGCCTCAAGTTTCTCCAGTGATCGCCGTACGAGGCCCAAACGAGGGTCGTATACTCATAACCGAGGTGTTTCCCGGCGAGCAGACGAGGCCGGTTGGCAAAGACGATATCGTTCTTGGCTAAACATTCTTCTGCAGCAGACGGAGAAGACACGACAAGAACAGGACGGGATCCGAAATGGAGGTAGAGAACGGGGCCGTATTGCTTAGAAAGTTTGGCAAGGGAACGATGAAGGGGCTTTTTAATGAGATGGAGATGGCCGATGATTGGAAGGCAAAGGGGCGGGCTTGGTGGGAGCCCTTTCTTTTGGAACAACCTCTTGGTAAGAAAGCACAAGAAGAGAAAGAAGACAATGTAGTTGAAGAGTGAGGCTTCCATTGATAGATTCAGACCGACAGCTCCAATGGTGAGAGGAAAATGAATCGTGTATATATATATATATATATATATATATTGGCATTTAATCCAAATACCTGTACACACCTAAAGTATTTTTCTTTTCCATTTCCTTATTTTCAAAGGATGCTTTTTTTGGTAAAAAATAAAACTATAGTGGATAGACTTTGAAATCAACCAATGGTGCTTTGTGGGGGTAAAGGACCAGTTTGTTTAGCTAGTCTTGATTCCAGAAGTGATCCGACAACTGGCCTTCCGTCGTCAAACAATTGGAGTTTTGTGTCAAGAGTTGCATCAGGGAAAAACAAACTTCCAAGATTCCCTCAGGAGGTGTTTAAGTCGGATTCCACATATCAAAATTGGGATCTTTTTTAAAATTTTTTTATTAAATTTAATTTAAAATTATTATTTAAAAATTAATAAAATATATTAATATTTTTATAATTAAATTTAAATAAAATTTTTAATTATTAAATAATAATTTAAATTGATTTAATCTAAATTATAAAAATTTATGTTTAAAGTATGATGGGAATCAAATGGGTAATCTAGGGCATATCAAGCTCTGGCTCCCACTTCCAAACTTACTGCAATTTAATATCAAGAAACTTCCACGCATCTACCTAATAACAGATAAAATATATAGAAAGTCTCAACCGTAATAGTCTAGTATATGATAAGAATTGACTTAGGGCATATGAATAATATATTTTTTTATTTGAAATATTAAAGTGATTGTTATATAAATATAGATATAAGAATTGCAGATAATGAAATTATAATTTTAAATTTATTTAAAATATTTTAAAAATAATTACATAAATGAATTAAATTTAATCAGATTTAAAAATAATTTTTGAGTTTGAATTTGTATTAAGATGAATTTATCTCAAAAAATATGAAAAAAAGCCAAGACCTTTTGTTGGTGACGTAACCTTGGTGATTACTTTCTTCCAACGTTAAAAGACTTGTTATGGTCCTTTAGGTTGTTGACGTAGAACTCCAGGAAAAGAACATTTTGCGGACTTCTAGAATTTATGAAAGAAAATAAACAGGTAAAAGAGTGCCGTAATTGATATTTCGATGTTTAAATCAACTCATACCCAAGGAACAAGGAAGATGAGAATAAGAATAGCGATCGGATGCAATAAGCTTGTTGGAGGGTATTGACTTGAGAGGATTGGTGCCCTGTTACGTCCCCTATTACGTCATAAAATTTTGAGCAATCCACGAAGACTTCGACTTAGCCCTCTTTTAGTTTATGGGTTCTGTCTCTTTAATAATTGGGTCAGATATGGGCCCTTAACCCAATCAATCAACGACAATATTGACAAGAGTACCTGATAGAATTCATCCTAACTTAAATGGCGGAGTAGTTCAACCATGTGGGGCAAGAAATTTGAATTTCCGTTCATTTGATTTTCAGACAAGTGTGATTCAAGGGGGCCCGATGGGTGTTTACATATGACAGAGTAAGACAATTGAAGTTGCTTTATGCACGCCTCCGGTATATCGCCAACTAGTAATTTCGAGTCAATCGATTTAATTAGTTTAGAGTAATAATTTTTAATCATTTTCTCCCAATAAAACTCAAGTTCAAGTAATAACTTCCAACTAAACAAAAATAAAAATATTTATATATCTTCTGGTATATAAATAAAATATTTATTATATATTTATATTATATTAAAAAATATAATAAAAATATGTATTATAAGAAGATCAATTCAATTATAAATTTTAAACATAGGAATTGAATTAACCAAATTGATTAATCAAATTTAATCAATTTTGATAAATTAAATTAATTCTAACCAATCAGTGTGAACACTAGGTACATTTTCTGACTAGCAATCTCGAAGAATCAAATTATTACTATATTTTTTTCCTTCTTCTATTTCTTCCTAGTATAGGTAAGATCAAAATATTTTGGTCAAAGATCAAATCAGGATGAACACAAGAGAAAGATCCATAGACAAGTCAACTCAGTGCAATCATCAGATTGGTGAAACTATTGAAGATTATAAGATATAAACAAGTTGCTTCATACAGTAACCTTGTAAGAAAAATCAACAAGCACTGTAAATTCGTTTCTAGAAGGCCTCGATCTTGACTTGAAAAATGAACCTTCTGAGGTATTCTTAGCATCCAAAGGCCGATGACTCGATACAAAAACGGACACGATAACTCGGGTTGGTATAAGTGAAGACTCCATCGCTCTCCGTGGTGACCATAAGCTAATATGAATTCACAAATTCCATGTCATGGTTTGCTCCTATGGACTGAACAATCTTCTTACTTTGTGAATCAATCTTCGACAGATTGGACACATTTTGCTATCTTCCTCCATAATCCTGCAAAATTTTTTTATTAGTTGAAGTTTTTAAAAGATTATGTTGCAGAGAGAGAGGAAGGAATTTTCATCCCTTTGTTACCTTTGAGCACAATCATAGCAAGTGGCACAGTGTCCACAAGGAACGAAGAAGCAGTTGCGTTGATCATCATAGCAAATTACACATAATTTTGCATCATATAAATCCTCCGACGAGCTGCTTGATGAACCTGTTTCAGCATCATCATCTTCCTCGGCTGTCGTTCCATATGTCAGCCGAACTGGCTTCTCTGGCAAAATAGGGTCAGTCTCAGTCTCAGTTCTCCAGGATACTTGCCGGAACGCTGTATCAACCACCATTGTCTCCCTATCGCATGCCCCAAGGTACTTCAGCACCAGTAAAATGATAATGATGAAAAACCCTATAGATGGTTAAGTTATTAGGCCAGCATGGCCGTTAAAAATAATTTTGAAACAAAGAGAACATAAAGCCGAATATCTCAGGTACCTAAAATTGCAATATAAGTAACAACTCTAGCAACAAAAGATAGCTCAATGTACCAGCCGGAAATATCAACCTGAAATGTTAATTTCATTGACTAAATTTCAGTAGAAATTCATTAATAATTTGAAAAAAAAAGTTTATCGAGTTCCAAAAGGGCTGAGACTTGACAGACACTTACATTGTCAGGTGTTGAAACTATAACATACTGAGTGTCGGGAAACTGGAGTTTGAGCCGGCATGATCCATTTAGTGTTGAACACATGTTGCTGGCTTTTGTTACATCATACACTTTGGATGTAACATTTAAACCCAATGTCATTATTATGCTTCTGGAGTTCGAGTTAATCACACCTACATAGTATTTATCGTCTTCCTCAATTGTGAATTCTGCTTCTTTACCTGAGTAAATATTGAAAAAAAAATGGTCAGAGTAATTAAGCCCTTCAATAAATAACATATAATTGCCCTGAAAGATAAAGGAAAATGCATGTGTTTACCAATTACTGGTTCATTCAGGAGAAGGGCATCAAAAGGAACCGTCAGTTTGGGCAGCAATGTTACTTTTTTTCTTTCCCCTGCAAGAACATGGGCAAGTTCTGTAAGTTCCAATCCACATTCCACGGCGACCAACTAGACTTGGTAATCTGTGTCATAATTGTATTTAAAAAATTATATATTTATATAAATTTTAAAATTTTAATGTATTTATGTTGTATTTGTGTTATTTTTGTGTCTTATCTTAATATATTTTGTATTATATTTATGTTGTGTAATGTCAAAATTGAAGGTAAAACTTCATTCTCTGATATTTTTAATTTTTTTGTAGTATGTCTCTATATATACAGTGTAGTACATAGGTTATTACTAGTCTGAACAGAAAAATCTGGTAGAATACAATCTCATAATTTTAGGATTGATTCCATAATTTTAGGGATCTATTTTCTATCTACAACTAATACATATTTACACAGCTAATACATATCTACAATTAAATCACTAATTATCTAATCTATAATTAAAATAAACAGTTAATTGTTTTCCAACATATAATCATACCATGTCTAAAATTGTTAGCTCTAAACTAATCAAAGGGAAACCAAGATGACTACCTTTTATCATAATCACTTCAGTTTTGTCTAATCTACTGGCTTGAGTTGCCCATCTTATGCAGATCCTAGAACCCTTGTTTAACCAAAAAGAGTATCCCTGAAATTCAACTTCCAGTCTTATAAAAAAAATCTACATAATCTGAAACTCTATGAAGATAAGTTTAGGGAACCTTTGTGGAATCTATTTAAAAACTGAAACCAGATATTTCATATTACCTTGCGACCATATGATCCAACAATCAAATAATTTGAAGAGCTCCAATTTGCTTCATTGCTTAATTCAGGCTTCTCTGAAAACCCATAAAGAAGAGCCCCTTTCCCATTTTCATCTCTAACTTCAACCTGTTCGACAAAAACAGAACTAGCCTTCATCAATCGAGAAGAGCTTGGTCCAAGCACCATACGGCAATCCCCATAGAACCCATATCGAAGGCTTACTGACACTGCCAAAACCAGAAAGACAAGAAAGAAACGCTTTTTTGTTTCAGACTGAAGGATCAGCGAACTAGACAATGATAGAAAAAAACATATGAAAGAATTACATGCCACATATCCATAAAGTCAGTGGAGCTAGCAATCGTGCCCAAGTCTCTTGCCATCGTTGAGGTTGAGAATGGTTGGAAGCCTGTAAGAGTCCCGGCCTATACATGGTTGCCGTTTTGGACAACAAGAAAGTTAGAGGGATGCAGCAAAATTGCAATGGTAATCGGAGGGAAGACAAAAACATGTTAGACAAAAGACTAGTAGGTTTCGCAGATGCTCTACAACTAACCGTTTCGTTTGTGATTGGCGGGGAATTGAATGGCAAGTTTTTTTGAACGTTAGGTGTCAGTTATATATATTGGGTCACCTTCATTAGTTTTTAAGAAGCATTTAGCCTGTCAAACGTCAAGTGCTTGCTCTTTTTTGTTTAACACAGCCGTTTCTACAACCCTTGCCAAAAGGGTGGCCCTTGGCTGTTGGCGGCCGAAAGAATTCTCGGTGTGGACCCAAAAGAAACGTGGAAGGCTCTGAGTTTAGAAAAAATAAGACTGATTTCTACAGTACAGAAAACGCTTTGCCTTATTCAGAACTTAAAAGTAAATAGATTGTACGTTTTGGTTGCCCTCCTTTCTATTATTTTTTTTATTTATTATTATTTAATATAATTTTACATATATTTATAAATTTGATTTTTATTTAATTTTGATAATTTATAAGTAAATTTTATAAATATAAATAATATTAATAAATATATTTAAAAAATAAAAAAAATAGATAAGGCCTCAACTTGTATATTTGTCTATTAGACATGCTGAACAACATTTACTAGTAACAAAGTTCGAGTCCGACCCTTATGCATATAACTATATTTTTTTTATATTTATATCTGAAAATATATCAAATATAAATATCATATATAAATATATTTTTTTAAAAAAATAAGAATTTAAAAATCATAATATAGATTTTATTTTTTTTCAACCAATGGACCAAATACTGCTATTCAAGAACTGTCAGGTTGTTCACGAGTCAAAAGGAGGCCCAATCTTCCTTATAGCTTCAGTCCATCAGTACATGGGGAAACCTTATAAAATTTGAACTGCCAGGCCCACGAACAGACCAACATGGACAAGTTACAACGTAAAATAAAAACTGCATTAGATTGAGGGAGGGGGCACGTAGGAAAAAATTAGATCAATTATAAATGATCACGTATTAATTAAAATTTTTTTAATTAAAAAATTTTAATTAAATTATACGTTATTATATTAAATTTTTGATATCATATGTAATAATATCATAATTAATTAATTAGTTTTTAATTAAATTAAATTAATTAAAAAATAAATAAAAAAGTTCTTTTTTATAAAGAAATGATATTCTTTAATAATTCTCTTTCTCCTAGCAAATTGACACGATGAGTAAGATTTTTCCTAAGTAATTCAACACAACAATCCCATCATTCGCAAACTAAAAAGAGGACTTCGAAAGACCATTGGCTCTTGACCTAGCGATCATCCAACAGGAGTGGCTGCTTTGCAGGCCTTGATCGAATCAGGTCCCACCAGGGATTCATGTCCCTTTTAACTATTGGAGACAAAGAAAGCCCTAAGGCTTATTCGCGGCCGAAAGGCCTAAGAAATGCTCTCATAAAATTTCTCTTGAACCTGTAGCCTTGATAATTGCATTATGCAAATTTTAAACTCGAATTTTAAATATCGAAATTAAAATATAATTTATAAATAAATATAATTTTTATTTAAATTTAATATTTTTGTTATAAATCATTGAACATAAACGAATAATTCGAATTATAAATAAATTTAAAAAATTTCAGATATCTTTATATATGCATTAGTACATTTTATTAGTAATATTTATAATCATTAAAGATATAATTAAAGCCTACTATAGTCTAAGTTCAACTTAATCATTTATATAGTTTTTAATAAATTTAAAATTTAAATATTAAATGTCTTTAAAAGCAAACGAAATTATACCTTTCTAGTATTTTTTTCTAACGATATAACATAATTTGGGTTAATGCCGTAATGGGGGAAGTCGATTTTTCCATGTGGTGGTGGTCGGTGAAGTGGATTATTATCGTTGTGTATTCAGACTCGACAGCTATTCTTGTGAACAGTGGGGCTAAGTTTGTCAAACAAATCTCTCTGATCTTATGACAAATCAATACCAGTCACGGAATAGATCAATTTTAAGTTTTAATCTGCATTATTAATACTGCTTAAACTAGCAGAATTTGTTGTACTTTCGGAATTGGTATGCCATAAAATTCAAAGGTTATTAGGAAGAATGGTTAGCTGCTGAAGTTTTGCGCATGACCAAGACCATTAACGTGCACTTTTAGCAAAGATATTTTATGCCTACTAGCTGGTGAGTTCAGATAAAAGCAGAAGAGCTAACATCGCCATATACTATAGTGGTACCTACTATGATCTATTATTGCTATTGGACGTGGAAATCCGTGGACTGACCCTCACTTGCAGGGTCTGACGACCAGGGGGGAAACAAAATAAGGGAGTTCCACGAGAATTATAATATTTTGTTCTACTGTTAAAGAAAAGCAAAAGAAAAGTTCTTTTTTTTCTTGAGATTGTGTCGCTTGTTTGCAGATTGTACTCAAGAACAAAGCCACTTAGCTTTCTCCTTTTTGGACCCATTTATATTTATTTTTTATCAGTTCTTTGAGGTTGCGGAAGATTTAATAGATTTCAGATTTCTCTATTTGTTTCTTCCCTCCCCCCCACTAAGAAGATAAACCACGATTTTTTTTTTGGGGCAACAGCATGCACGTTCAAGTTCAACGCCAGCAATTGCGGCTGTTGCAGAATCTAATTGTCGTAATGATGTTGCTCTCTCTGTTAGTCTCAGGAGATCAGAAGGAAGAGCCAATGCTTGTCGGCATGAACAGTCATTCACCTGACGTTGAAAAGAAGCAACCTTGGAAGCAGCAGCAACGTCTGAGGCGTTCCTTTGATGCATTCTTTTCAAGCAAGAGGAAAGTTCCAAATGCCTCAGATCCACTACACAACCGTTGAAAGCTTATTTTGATCAATTGTTATGTTTCTGAGGATTAGTTTAAATGGGGGAACAACGTGAAAAGAAAGACTTCAAGCTCCATAAAACTAGAAGCCATTAAGGTACTCCAATGTTGTTGTTGTTGGTTTTTTTTTTTTTTCTTTGCTCATTTTGTCAACGATGGTGGGGTTTTGTGGGGGATCCTTCTTTTTCCCAGTAAAAAGCAATTGCATCCATGTTTTCAAAATTTTGTTGGAATTTTCAAGACTTTGTCAACTATCATCCACAGTTTGTATTATCCATATCGCAATATATGTAAATGAAATATATTAAGTAATGAAAAAACTTCGTCTACAATTATTTGTCCGTTTCTTGTCCCTAGTTCTTTCTTTTTTTTTTTTTTTTTCTCCAAGTGAATTGCCTCCAATCCACATTTCAGGACCTCACAATATCAAAAGGACTGAGAGGTTGCTTTTAATAGGTACTAGGGTTCATAGGTCTGGTGGTATCAGAGAATAATCGCTTTGATCCTCGCTCTAGCATTGCAGAATTGTTCTTATCTATTTGTTTTCATTACTCCTTGAATTGTTCTTTGTTTCTCATTGAATGGTTTGTCAATTAAGTTGCAGGGATTATTGAGTTCCTTCTGAACTTTTTTTTCCCTATATGCAAAGAAATTAACACTGAGTGTTTTATTTAAGTTAATTAAGATACAAATGAAGAGGGCAATTCGTACTATGTTTCTGTGGCACTGTTAGGTGAAAATAGTAAAATTTTGGTTGATACTTTGACATTTTTATTCATACGTATCGTTCTTCTTTGTTTGGACAGTCGTTGTCAGACAAAACTAAGAGCTTGCTCGATCATTACTTTGGCCACAAATGGTGGTCAATTCGAATTAATTGTGAAGATGATTACTATTCAATTACTTGTTGATATTTTAGATGATCAATGTAAAATAATTTTAAAATTTGATCTAATTTGCCAAAAAGTAGAAAGCATACAGATGTTGTCACTTCGTAAACACTAATACATGATCGATAAATTACATCTAGAGTTAGACAAAGCCAGAGTTTAAGTAGAGATTGACTGCTTAAGCTTGTCAGATGATAACTTCAGCGACAATAGCCATGAAAGTAGAGCTTTGAGTACTTGAATTTTCAAATCATAAAAATTAAGCCAAAGCATCCAAAAAGCTACTTTAAGACAACCAGTGCAGCCGTACATGGCAGGGAGGTATCAGATATGAGAATTGAGAAGTTCGTTGGGGGAAGGGGGGGCCTCTGAGTAAGCTGAGTCGTTCCTGGAGCTGATGTTACGCAAAGGAATAGATTTTCTGCCATCGAGAACCAAATTTTACAGCTTTGTTTGACCATTGACAAGCAGTACGGACATGGATTAAAGATGGCAATCAGAAGGTGCGATTGCTTTATAGAGTCCCCAAAGCAATCATTTTTATACATCCTTACAGGCTTACACCCTACCCTACAGCTTGACATATATTTCTTTTTAAAATCTCAAGAAAACTAACAATTTCTTATTCCTGTCTGTTGAAGGCAATACCACAGTTATCAGACGCTTTTCTCAGACTTAATTTCTTTTATTGTTTAATTTCATGGGGCTTTAGCATCAAAATTTATAACAACGGTCTTAGGCGTGTTACAAGCGTAACATTATACCAAGTATAATTTTACTGTGGTTATTAAGTGCAGTCTTTTTGTTTTGTTTCTTTAGGCGTGCTTTATCGTCGGTTTAGAGAGAAGTCGTTTGTGAATAAAACTGCCAAACGGATTATTCGTCGGTAAATTTGATTTATATGAATTAAGTTTTGGATAATATTTTTATAAAAATATTTAAGTTTAATTTAATTTAATTTATTATTTAATAATAAAAATATTTTTATTGAAAGTTAATTGCAAAAACATATAAAAATAATATTTTGATATAATATAAACAGTAAAATAAACTTTCATGCTAACTCGAGCTTAGCTCCACCCAAACCTAGGCAGAATTCAAAATAATTCGTGTCATGGCTCAATATATGAATAAGTCTATTTATTAAAAAATATGATACTTTTAGATGCAATATAAAAATCTGATATAAATATATATATTTAATAAATTAAAAAAAATATAACAAATATAAAATGATACATTTAATACACATATTATGTTTATCTTTAAAACTTTAACATATCTAATAATTTATATTTACATAATTAATATAAAAAAATATAAAATACAATATGAATTCACGTGTTATGTGTCTACTTGGGAGAGTACAGACAACTTATCCCGACATTGTGGCGTTCTTTCTTCTACTTGAACATGGTATTGGCAGTGGTTCCGACTAAAAGGGAAAAATAATCTAAATGGGTTTTAATTGTAAGGCTTACCTTTCCTACCCGATGCCAATTGAATTGAACTCTTTATCTGTGGGACTTAACCTCCCCATCAGGTACCAAGTTGAACGATTACGGATGCTAAAGTGCAATGGTAAAATTTTGTGGAACGTCTTTGGTCAAAGTATGTCCCTCTAAAATACTTTATTAAATAATAATTTCACATTTTTACTGAAATATTGGCTTGTCTAGTTCAGTACCATTCTTCTTTAAATAAAATAAATAGTCCCTTATTTTGACATGATTTGGTTTTATCATAATTTAGATGTAAACAAAAGTATATCTATTTGCAATAGGCTGAAACTGTATAATACTTTAAAATTGTTATTGTTTGTAAATTATTAAGTATATTAAAATTTTAAACAAAAATATAATGCATATATTAAATGTAAGGTTGTAAGACTCGAGTCAAACTTGATTTGATAAAAAAATCAATGGTTCGAATCCGAAAAAATTCAAACCCGAATAGCTTGAATCCGAAATAGCTCAAACCTGAAACGATTCGAGCCCAAAAAAATTGAACCTGAAACGATCCTAACCTGAAATGACCCGAACCCAAAAAAACTTGAACCCGAGCTCGACCTGAACCCGAACCCGAATTTAATACTAAAAATAAATATGAAAAAATTATAATTAAATAATTTTTTATAAATCAAAAACTTTAATAATGAATT
>JBBYHO010000010.1:14714883-14729609 GCA_038382025.1 Adansonia gregorii | reverse complement strand
TTTTAAATTAAAATAATATATATTTTATTTAAATTTAATTATAAAATATATAAATATTAATAAAAAATATATCTTTAGTGTGATGAACAGTAATGCTAACTTAAATAAGCAGATTTGGATACGTTAAATAAGAGCTTAGGTTTACGATTTTAAAAAAAATTTAGGCTGCAGCTCGACCCGACCCATGAGCAAGTTTAATCATTTATAAAATATAAAATAAAATTTTAATATTTAATTTATTTTTTATATAGTATTATTTATTATGACTTTCATATTTTTTAATTTATATTATTACTTTGTTATATTATTATAAGATTCTAATTACTATTACTTACAATAATAATAATAATAATAATAATAATAATAATATTCAAAGAAGAATTTAAAATTTTACTATTAAGATGCGCAAACTCTCAATATTTAATGAGTTTAACTAATAAAATTAAAAAAATGTGATAAATTGATGATATACTTTATTAAAAATGTTTTTCAAGGGTAATGATATAATTTACTTTTTGATAAATTAATATTTTATTATATATAGACTTATTCAAGAGTCGGGCTACTCACTCGGTCTGATTAGGTCTGGCCCAGCTTCTCATATTTTTATATTAGACTAGCCTGATATTTTATTTAAATTTAATTATAGTATATATAATATTTATAAAAACTATTATTTAATGTGATAAACAGTAATTCTAGATTAAATAAACATGTTTAGGCACGTTAAATAAGGGTATGAGATTAGGATTTTAAAAAAAATATTGACCGCGACTAAACCCAACCGATATGCAAGTTTAATCATATTTAAAATATAATTTTACGTTTTTAATATTAATTAAATTATTAAAAAAATAGTAAAATAAAATTCATTATTAAAGTTTTTTATTTATAAAAAATTATTTAATTATAATTTTTTCATATTTATTTTTAGTATTAAATTCGAGTTCGGGTTCAGGTTTGGGTTTTTTCAAGTTTGAATCGTTTCGGGTTTGAGCTATTTCGGGTTTGGACCATTGATTCTTTGGTCAAATAGGGTTCGAGCTCAGATTTTTTCAGATGAATTTTTAGGTTCGGGTTTATTTTGACACCTCTACTGGTTATCATCTACCAATAGGAGAACCTTGCAGCCAAGATTGTCTTCGAGCATTATTAATTGGGCAGTCAGGCCGAATTATTCTTCACATTGATCTCTGGTCTTGTTGCGAGATCAAGTATGTCTATTTGAATATATTTCTTATTCTCTTAAATCCCTGGTTGAAGTTGTTGACCCCCGGATTATTGGAATTGTGCACACCACAAGATGTTAAGTATTGTTCGCACTGGTTGCTAGGGAGTTGGGACTGGCCCTCGCTGCATTTTTTATTTCGAAAAAGGCACCTAGATAATTAAAAGATGGTTGTTATCTATAAAATCACAATCTAATCTTTGGCTATTAGATGTGACATTCATTTTCTCTCAAACTCTAATCGCTAATTAATAGTGTAGATTGAATATTCACCTAGTATCGATTTAGATTTTCAGGTATAGTGTTATTGTTGATGCAGTAGATCAATAGGCAAAGATTGTTGGATTGTTAAGAATCAGCCTTTTCTATCAAATCCTTTTTCTCAAAGCTGAAACTGTTTGTATGAAGCTTTGAAACCCCAAAGTGAAACATGCCTCTTAATTACGCAATCTAATAGTCCTTGCTTCAACAAGGAGATAGTATGGAAACACAAAGGCGATGGCCTACTAATCTGTGTCTCCATATTTTTACTTGCTACATGTCTAAAACCAAACGAAGTAGATTAGGAGATAAGGGTGAGATACTTGCGAGAACCAAGTACCAATACTTCTGAATTTGCTTTTGGACACCATAGACAGAGACACAGCCAAATTAGAAAGAAACCCCAGAAAATTAAGAGAGAGAGAGAGAGAGAGAGAGAGTGGTCCTTTGGATGAGCAGACCAGGGGGAGGTTCTCACCTTCATTAATACCGGTGGCTTACGAAAGCGGTTTGCTTGGTGGACGTTGATAGGTGCTGAAAGGTGGGCGGTGAGTCGGTTTTTATGTTTTTTTTTTTTTCTCTTTGCTTTATTATATTAATTAACGTAAGTTTGATGCTTTCGTTTTAGGGGGGGTGATTAGTTTGTTTTTGGTTCGTTTCTCAAATGCGTGTAGATAAAGCATTAATGGGTCCTAGATTTTGATTTGTATTAATGAGAACTAAACATGTACAAACGTTAATAACGAATTTTGTTTTTTTTCCCTTTAAATTATGATGCAATTATTCATGTAATTATTGATTTAAATATTATTGAATTATTTTTTGTGAGGTATTATTTATTTTGAAGATTTGAAGATTTGATATTTTGGTTTTAAGGTCTTAATAAAAAAATGATTATTGCTTGTAAATCACAACAAAATCTTTAGCTATTAGATATAAAATCTTTTTCTTTCAAAAATAGGTTTTTGTCGAGATTATAGTGTGTATATTAATTGAAAGGTAATACAAAGGAAGTTCGCAAATAATTTCAAATACTGATATTTAATTTTATGATAATTTTTTAGTGATATTTAAAAAAAATACAAAACAAAAATGATCGAAAATATTTCGATTTATTATTTTCATGCATGTTTTGATATTCAAGTTAACCTTTATTCAACAAAAAGAGAAATAAAATAAGAATAAATAATTTTTTTTTTAAAAAGTAAAGAGCGAATACCTTTTGAAGTTTCTTACCTTCGTATAAGAAATATATAAATACAAGATTACTAAACTGAAATACTCTTTAAGGAAGTTTATGTAAGTAATACTCTATAATCTAACCTTTCATCGAATTTTTCAAACTTTTTTCACCTTAAATTCATAGATATAGATATAAAGAAATATATATTATAAAACGTAACATAAACAAAAGTCGAAGATGAAAAATTAGGGTAATTACTAACTCAGCTAAGTGGATAGGCTAGCCAAATTCCTGCTTCCTCACTAACCAAGTTAGAAGTTACAAGCCATAAACTAAACTTCGCATTCCAAAGTAAAACATAACCTTATTAAACAGAATCAATCCATTTCTTTTTCGTTGATTCTATTCTTTGGGCACTTGCTATTCGATGAGAGAAAGAAGAAAAGTGAAAAAAAGAAAAAAGAAAAAAAGAAAGTGGTTCCTATGAACAGGTGTTGATTTTTGGGAGTGTAAAGAATCATCATCGCTATCATATCGATTCAATCTTCATCAGAACTTTCGGGGTACTTGTTCAAATCAGGCTTCAGGAAAACTCGACGAGGGTTTGGTGATTCTGACGACGAAGCATGATGAATCGAGGTTTGTAAGGCGTCGACTTTAGCCCCAACCTCGGTTGCTTTCTTACGTATGGAAGCGGCTGAGATGTCCCTAAGGTCGTCTTCTTGTAACATGAGGTCAGGGAAGTTGAGCCTAGCGGAAGGGCCACGCAAGTAGTAAACGGCGGTGTCATAGGCACGAGCAGCAGCGATAGGGGTCGAGTAAGAGCCAAGCCAAATCCTAGACCTTTTGTTTGGTTCTCTTATTTCAGCTACCCACTTCCCCCACTTCCTCATCCTTATCCCTCTAAATGGTTTCTCTTTTGGCTGTTGCCTCTGCAGCTTCTGCTTCTCTCCGCTCGTTGAACTTGAACTTGAACAACTACCACCTTCCATGGCAGAAAACGTTCAAAAAAAAAAAAATACGAAAACCTAAACTAAGCTAAACTAAACCCTTTCTAGAGACTATAACTTGTTAGCCATAACAGTAACAATTAGAAAAAAGAAGAAAATATTCTAGCTATTATTAATCAAAAATATTATACCCTTTGCTTCAAAAGCTATATTCTCTCTAAATTATATATACACAAAATAGAAAAAGGATATGCAGAGGAAAGAAGCATTAGTTTCCCACTGAGCTGATTGTTTGTCGCCTGGGCACGGCCGCCACGTTGATCTCCCTTAAAGATAAATCCAAATTTGGCCGACATGATCCATCAGCTCCACCTCTTTCTCTTAGACTACAAAAGTTGATATATATATATAGTAGTATACACAAACACATACTCTTTTATTTTTAATTTTCTCTTGGTGATTACGAAACGGTGTTTGGTGGTTTAATCTAAAACCGAAAACAACTCAAATAGCAGCTTGTAAGCATGTGACAGCCGACGTGCGATTCGGTTGGCCTCCCAGCTAGTGTTTCATTTTTCCTTTTTTTTTTTTGGTCTGCTTTTAACTTGGAATATCCTATTGGCCAATCTTATCATCAAATGCTTCTATATCATAATAACAAGTGGGCATTCACTTTTTTTTTTTTGAGGGACGGGGATAAGTGGGTATTTACTCTTTTATTAGTGCTTACAATTTGTTTTTTTCATTAAATAGTTTTATTGGTTTGAGGAATGCCGCCATACGAATTGTTACATATGATCCTATTGGCCAAACCTTCAATAAGTATTCTTTGAATTAAAATTTATTATGATCATTAAATATATGAAAAATACATTTATTCATGGGTTGTTTTTTTACCATTTTTTTTAATGTATGAAGATGATATATGTGTGGTTAACATCTAATTATGCTATCACTTGTAACTTTACAAATCGAATTAACTATATTTCTTTTTTTAACATATTAAGAAAACGTTCAACACCCAAACTATTTTACCATTAGCTAAGTCATTATATATATAAAGGAAAAGGTTGTTAATCTCTTTTGTAAAGGAAAAGAATGAAAGAAAGTTGCTTTTTATATAACTGAAATAACTGGATTTTGTTGTTTCTTCGGATAATAATAATGATTGAAGTTTGAAACTACAGCTACGGCAAGTGGGATATCCAAGATGAGGAGAGAAAGACAAAAAAAAAAAAAACGCGATAAAAATTTTAAGTCGGAACAAGGAGGGAGAAGTCGGTGGTGGGATGGAGATATCGAAAGTGGCTTCCGTCAAATCCACGCAATAAAAGATGGAGCGATCTTCCCCCGTAATGGTAATAGCAAATTGGTTAATTATTAGTATTATTGTTCATTGCTCCTATATGGTTCAACCTTATTGAACTGGCTTTTTTGGGGTGTCAATTGTCAATCTTAATCATCTGATTATAACTTTATAGACTTTTTTATTTTTAGAAAATTGGTGTAATTTCCACATTTCTGAGTGCTTGACCCCATGATTTTCATGACGTGGAATCTTTTCATTGGTTCTTTGATTTTAGCATTAAAACCCCCATTAACTCACCTCCCCCCTCGCAACCACATGAGCACTTTTGATTTTTGACTTTGCCCTTAAAAAGTTTAAATAACAAGTTTTTTAATGGAAAATTCCAACCGTCTTTTGAATTATTACAAAAACAAAAACTATAAATATATACGACAAAGAGTGGAATTATCAGCTACTTTGGTTTCAAACTCAATTTTTTTTCTGCGAAGGGAAGTTTCAGGGTAGGCACCGTTAGCTTCTTCCAATTGTCTTCTACCATCCACGTTGAATCAAATTACATAATCAAAGAGCGCTGCTACCTTCATTCTTTAAATAGATTTACCAAAGACAGGATCGTAGAATATAAAACATGTGTTTTTTTTCCTTTTTATTTAGTCTTTCACGTAAAAGAGAAAGTTTCATTTAGTCGGCAAACTATTTAATTACTTTTCTTTGGTTAAAATATACGAAAATAATATAAAAATTTTAAACAATTAAATTTAAATATTAATATTTTATATTTATATTTAATATATATTTAAATAAATATAAAAATATAATTTTTTAAATGTATAAAAAATTTTAAAATTTTATATTTAAATTTAAATAAGATGTAATATATGAATAAATTTATTTGAAAGCTACACTAAAGTCAAGATACATTTAACCTATCATGAACATAAGTCAATAGGAAAGTACCGTCAGCGTTCAAATGGTGAGTTTTAATTGTACAGTACTAACTACGAACGCCCATGGCGGGCGGGTGAGACAAGGTCCGTACAGACTATAAAGTAGGCAGTGAAGAACAGTATTTAAGCAATGACAGCTAATAAGAGTGTATATATATATATATATATAGAGAGAGAGAGAGAGAGAGAGAGAGGGAGAATTTGACTGAAAAATATGTATGGTGCATCAAGACGACGGATTATTGTTCATGCGTGGAATTGTCTAATTTTTTTAAAATTATATATAAAAAAATCATCGTACACATTTTATCATAAATATTATAAAATTATCTTATTATTAACTAAAAAAATTATCATATATTTCATTAAAATAAATTTAAAATAATCTAAAAAATAAAATATGAGGATACATTATTATATTTTAACTTATTAAATTTGAAAAAAAATCTAGAAATGATATATAAAATAACAAATTTTATATGCCATCCCATCACCTACTTGGTCGGCAGCAATTAGTTATATTATTTTAGTAGGGTGATGTTCTCATCTTGCAATATGCTAATATCCCTTATTTTTTTTAATGTCCCAATATTTCTTAATTATCATTTACTAAATTTTTTTAATTCTTTTTTTACTATAAATTAGATTTTTATCAAACTTCCCACTACTTCATTTCTATATAAATTTCTCTCTTTTGATCATTTACATATTACTCTTTGATAACTTCATATTTTCCAATTTTAAAAAAAAAAACTATGCATTTAACGAACGTTTTCTCACTCTGCATTCACCTTTTAATTATAATTTTTTTTTTTGGTTTTAATAAGTATACATGCTAATCCAACAATATTATTAAAGTTCATAGTTATTTAGATGGTTCATTTAGTCAAACTGCAATATTGCACTCAGCTTGTAGGCTATAAATAACCAAGGATTGCAATTTGAAGGTAGCTACATACATTAAATCTTAAATGGTAGATACATAAGTATAGATAAAGTTCCAAATTCTTACTTTTTTTCCCTTGACAAGTTATTTATACACGGGTTCATATTTTATATAATTAAAATGAAACATTTTAATCTCATAAAGAAAATTAAAAGGCTACTAAATATCTTATTTTTTTTTGTTTTTATTTTTCAATACACTTTAACAGATATGTGTTATTTTGTAAGTCTCGTTTATGAAATTTAAAATGATGTATGATATATATATATATATATAGTGCAGTTACAAAATTAGCTTTAAAATTTTCAATGTCATGAATTAATAATCTTTAAATTCTAAATCGGTGATTATGTTATCCATATTAGTTGTTTATGATAAAATGATAAAAGGCTAACTAACAAAAGGACATGAATGACATGACTACACAATTCTTCAGTTATTGGGAAATAACACACTTTATCAATTATTGGGGGAATAACATGTCACCCTGATATGAGTTTGATGATCTTCCTCTACCTATTTGTGCATCATTATCTTATAAGGAACAAGTGATTTGTGTTTGAAATTTGATTATTCTTGCTTTCCCTGGGTACATTTCTTTAACAAAATTTTTTTAAAGTATTTAACTCTAGAAAATTATCTTACAATTCTTGTAATGTGGTATTTGTTTTTGATATTATTAAACAAATGTTATCATGCTATTTCAAAATTAAATATCATTTTAGGAAGTATGAAATGGGATGCAATAGATGAAAAACTTATTAATCTAATGATTAAAATTTATAATTATATATGTTAATTGAGATTCAATCATTAGATTGCTAAACTTATTAATTTTGCGTCCTTTCTGTTCCTATTTTTTCATCCTTCTCCTGTCTGCTCTTTGTCATCTGCTGATCTCATACCAACTACGAAATCATTTCCTAATCTTACCAGACAGATCGACTTCGACCCGGAAATTAAAATAGAAATAATAATAACAATAATAGTATTGCATTCAACAAGACATATGACCTTTATTCTTTAATCTAGGTGTAGGATAACCAGTAAACTCAAATATGTATTGGTCTGAACCTAACCCTTGAATTATATACTATTAAAAGCCACTCCAACAGCTGCTATTTTTTTTTAATTCTGATATACAGAGCAGACTCCACTTTGGCAGCTCTGTTGATCATATGAAAAGATAATATGAAAAGACAGCCGTTGGATAAATATGTGACCCAACAGATAAATACTGTCGATGCAAGAATTGTTAGATTACGTTGTATTTACCAAGACCCAGTGCTAAGCAAGATAAGCAAAGGAACATGTGTACTACTACGTATTGGTTATTCGAAGCTTACCAAAATACTTGAAAGGAATCTGTTGAGATCTGCATTCCAATGTACGTATACATTGGAATATATCTTAAGCCCTTTTGAAGGTAATTTTGACCATATATTGAAATATATTTCAAGCCCATTCCGGTTTATCTAAATGGAAGACATGTTTATGTCTGAATTTCTCCTAAGGACGAACTTTCACTGATAAGTTTTTCGATTCTATAAAACAAGGCAAGTGCTAAAACTCTATACCCGCATAGAATTCCTTTTAATTGGAATGAACTTTATTTAATACTTGCCTGCATGTGTAATTATTGACATGCCATTAATTGCTAGTTTAATCTACAAACATATTTGTCATCATATACGTTTTCATGTAATTCTACATATATTTCAATGAGGGACAAAATAGGATGGTGATAGAGAAATGCGGTAAAACCAATATATGGAAGGAATCATTGAATTTTCCTGAATTAAACTGCATGAATATTACTATTTCTCATAGATAAACTGATTTGTCTGCATATATGAGTCTACCTTACATGATTTCAAAAGAGTTGTCATTCATTAGCATACATGAAATGCCTATAGATATCTTGACCCTCAAACAATCCTTACATCAACAATGTTTTTGATCTAATACATCAACAATGGCATTGATTGTTTGAATCTTTACTGCTTTTAACAAATATAATTTATGCTCTTTACTAGGTGAATAGGGTTGAGGGAGAAACAATTTTACATTTAATAGCCAAAGATTGTACGATAATTTTATAATAAGAGCCATCATCTTTTTATTAAAATGCCTTATTTTAAAGAAAAAAACTATAAAAACAAACCCTCGAACCAAATAATACCATGCAATGAACTGAATCCTAATAATCTTCATATCAACGATATTTGATCCATTGCATCAACAACTTCAACCGTTGAGTTAGTGACACTAGTTAACTTAATAGCCAACCCTATCATATCTTTAGAAGGGAAGGTGGGTTTAAGGGACACTCTATCGAGATCAAGCCACGTGTATAGAAGCTAGCAAATCAGGAAAAGAATTTCTCTTCTACAAGTTTCCCAACATTCTCTTGACAAAGAGAAAGAATATAAAGACTCCAAAAGCAAGTCCCAATCAAGACCTACCAAAGACATCTCAAGGCCACATACTGGGCAAACTTATTATCTACCTATATTATGTTATTTTGATTTTTTTTTAAAGTATTCGTATCTAACATATATTCATATATAAATGTGAGAAAATAATTTTTTTAGGACCTTTTAGATATATAAAAAATATTAAAAAAAATTAAACATATCCGTATTTAATATTCACACTCGAATCCAACTAATCAAGTACATACCGCTAATACTTTCTCAAACGCCATCTTTCCAACCAAGGTGCATGTTTATGGACATGCCGACCACACAATCGTATTAAACTACACTATTTATCTGCAATCATTATCTATCCTAATCATCTTCCATCTAGACCTAAAACATCATCAAAACCTCAGCACCAATAACCCAGTACATAATGAGAAAGGACTAAAAACACCAATGCCAGGCAACTAAACAAATCCTTTGGTAAACTAGAGATTCAGTTAAGATATTTTGACACAACCTATTAATCTTTCTGTTGAATTATTACTTTCAGTTATCTTTAAATTGGTTGTATCAGTGCTTCAGCTTTTTATTGTACTATATGTGATAAAGTTTCACTAACAAAAAATTGAACATAATTCACTCCCATCCCCACGATAGCAACAAAAAAAAAGTATTTTTTGAGAGAAAAGTATACGAAAGTTCCAAATTTTAGGTGAATATCAGCATCAAAATGATAACCCTAAAGCTATCAGTCATCAGCAATTCAACATGTTACTCCATATAAAAGCAATGATCAATTAAGAAATTACTTAAATAAATCCAGTAAAAGCAATAATCAGGAAAAAAAATTATCTTTTAAACTACAAAATATGTTCCCTAAGCCAAATATTCATACAAGCGATTCAAGACTTATGGTTTAATCAATTGTTGACAATTCAAGAAATAAAAATAAAAGTTGGTAGAGATAAACAAGTAATTAAACGAGAAAAAAAAATGCATGAGGTGAGGCGACGCCGCGACGGATTGAAGATACAAGAAAACCGAAGAAACGAGGCTCATAGGATTTGCGATGGCGGAGAGGTGGTGAAGCTATGCAATCGACCCAGGAAGAGTAACCCAGTACTGGCAAAGTGAAAGTTGAGAGCCCAATCCGTAAAGGTCCAATCTGAACACTTTTTTTTTTTTAATAATTGAAAATTTATTTCAAAATCCGTAAAGAAGCAGAAAATCCTGCTCAAAAAAAGCTAGTTGAAGTATAGTCTTGCAATTTAACTATCTTTGATATATACCTTACTGTCTACAAAGTGTAGTATTTACAGCACTACTAAGAAATCTAGAAAAAATACAAAAACGAGTTCTAACTGCAGTAGCTGCTATCTGAAACACTTCTTTTGGGGTTTTCGTCTTTGTTGAGTGCTTTCTAGAATTCCTTTCCCACCAAATATGATAAATAGTATCAATCCAAGTAAACCTCAATAATATCGACTTGAAAGAATTACTTTTGATGCTCAGGATAGCCCATTGGAGGTCATCATTCCAACTTACAAGCCTCCTATTGACAGAAGGTGAGTCAAGGACATTCTGCCAAACCTGCAAAGAGAAGTCACAAACAAAAAATAACTGATCTCTTGTTTCATCTTCCTTTTGACATAAGACAAATGTAGATAATTGGACTTAGAGACCCCAAGATATGAGTTTTGCAAGAGTAGTTAACCTGTCCTTGATGCTCAGCTAAACTATAGAAGGATATTTTGGCACATTAAAGGAAAACCAGACCAGACACTGTCATGGTATCTTTGTTTGCTTTGTCCTCAAATATTAAAGGATAATAAGATTGAACAAAAACAAAAAATGGACCAAATTAGGCCCAAAAAGAGAGTGGTAGGCGGGCTGAGGTACCCAATTTTCACTCAATAAGACCCAAACTAGGAGTTTTCAGATTGAATTTGGTCCAATTTTTCTGTTCCTTTTTATTATCCTCTGATGTTTCAATTTCTTACCCAAAATTAATCCAAAAGAGAAAAAAAAATTTCCAACCGAAAGGGATAGATTCGATTTTGTTTTTGTCAAATGAAATTGACCCAATCACTTGTTTAAAATAAGATTAGGTACAGAACCATGGCTGCCTATGGAAGTAAAGGGGTAGAGAAGAGAAAGAGTAATTAATGTGGAAAAAAGGATTCTTTGTTAATGTTTGTCGTGATAGACGCTTCCCAAAAAAAAATCCCACTTAATCAGAATCTATTCGTATCAATTCAAAATTATTTGATTTTTAATATTTTACGGTTCATATATTATTTTTTATTAAAATTTTTAAAAAATAATATACGAATTATATATTTTATATATAAAATCCTAATCGATATCATTGATTCCTAACACTGATATAATTATATCATATGCATTGTCGTTAGCTAGACATGACCAATTGGCCAATCATAGTTAACCTTGAAATATAGCACCTTTTCCAAGTAAGAAACAGGCAGATAGAGAGGATTTCTTCACCAACCATCTTTTCATTTTGACAACTTAACTGTTTAACCGGAAAAAAAAAAATCCGTAAAGAAAGCTGGTTTCTTCCTTTTTTTTTTTTTTTTAACGTACCCAAGATTTTTAACGTTATTTTCTTACTTAGGTTTTAACATGCCAAGTGAGGCCTAGAGCCCTAGACCCTGTATGGCATGCTTTGCAAAACAAGAACAAACTGATTACGATCTTCACTTAAAACCATTTAGTCATGTCGGGAAGATGAATTGAATTGAATTGAATGGTAGATATGATTAATTAATACCTTCAAAAGTGAAGAAAAATGTGAAATCTTGTTCACCGGACTGTCAAATTAACATGTTTAGTTGTTTAAATAATCAAATAAAAATACTCATGAAGCAAACTTTTCAGGTAGTTCATCAAGTGACAAAGATACCTATTTTTTTTAAGTAGTTTTATGATTAATGTACAAAAATCAACGCAGTTTGGTTTAATGAAATAACTATAAGATGCAACGATATAGTTGTAGTAAAAGGATATGTATAGAGTGTGCGGAAGTGATAAGATCAGATTAGATATTTAGTATCATTTTAACTTTATTTGTCATTCTTGTTTAGGATCTAAATGATATATTTGTTTGCAAACTATTTTTATAAAATGACTTGATTATTGTTAAGCAAACTTAAAGTAACTCAAGTTATCAAATGAATGAATTTGAATATCGTAATATACAACTAAAATAGCTTACTAGTCTAATCGATTTTTTTTCTTTTACTTTTTAATATTTTATTAATTACTTACAATTTTACTGTCATATATTTATATAAAACCCTAAATACCCAAGCTTCAAATTTTCTCATTTACCAATGACACACCCAAAATCCAAGATTTTGAATTTTCCTATCTATACCTTTCACCTCTTCTCTTTCATCTTTCCAGGTTCAAGATTTTTAAAAACTCTATGCAGTCGCCCCTCCCAAGTCTCGTTCTCTCAAAATCCACTAGACTTCCCCTCCCATCATCACCCCGTTTCAAACTTTGCAGTGTTTCGGCTCAGTTCGGCTCGAAATTCCTGTCGGTGGTCACAAAATCCATACATGGAGAGCTTAGAATGAGCTGTTTCGCAAAACCAACAATATTTTCAAATAGGTTGCAGGCAAATTTGTCAATGTAAGGATCCTCTTGGCAGTGCATGGGCGAGCCCAAGGATCGGAATAGAAGGAGAAAAGGTCACATCAGCCCGGCAACAAAATCTCCATTGTTGAATCCTTAGTTGACGATAAGGAAGGCTATCTATGGCAGTATATGCAATGCCAAGTGCTATACAGCAATTTTTGTTAGAATTTTGGGCTACATTTCACATTTGAAGTTTTGCTCCTTTTTCTATTTTAAGAAAATGACATTTCTCAATCCAATTATTAATATCTTTCCTGTGAAAGTTTAACGTCTGGCCTCTTCCGGCAAAAAAAAAAAAAATGCTAACACTTGTCTAATAACATTGGTTAAAATGGGCAAAAGTCTACCCCGAATAAAATATTTTAATTTTCACACTATTAAATTTAATATTTTAGTATCTATAATTTTAAATTTTATATAAAAATGGCTTTAGGTTTAAAGTCGGGTTTAAGTTATTTTTTTTATAAAATTTAAAATCCAATATCATTTGATGTATTAACATTTTATTGACATTCAAATGATTTTTTTAACACTGTTAATCATTTTTTTCTATTTCTTACAATTTCAAAAGTACGAAAACTAAAATATTAAATTTAATAGTAGAAGGACTAAAATGTTTGATTCACTATAGTACATGAACTTCTGATTGACTTTACCATTAAAATAATATTTATAAAAGAAAATTATAATTAAGGTATTTTTAATTTAATAAAAATAACGTATTAAATGTAAAAAAATTCTAAATGATACTTAAATTATTATTAATTAGCAAATAGATTTACTCTATCAATGCTTCTCTTTATGCCTTTCAATGACTTTTGTGACGTTCGTCCAAATAAAAAACACTAATGCATAACTGTTTATAAACAAAAGAAAACTTTGAACGTTTCTCAAAAAAATCATTAGAAAAAGCATTGAAAGGGCCTTAAAAATTTATTCGATATCTATATGCATCAGTTAATTGTACCGTTAAATTGTATTCATGGGTATAAATATATGATTGGCCCCACTTTTTTCTTTTTTCAACCCCGCAAAATCAATGCAAAGACAGATACTTATCAACTTTATTCACAAAATTTCAGTGAAAAAGTTTGCAAAAACATACATTTTTAATCATGCATTTGTTGAAGTTGCTTTCATTTTCGGTCTTCACAAATATTAACGGTAACTTTGAAAATAAAACAGAATAAGAATCAAAGAGGGGGGAAATGCGGAATTGTATGCATTGAGTATTGACTATATTGCAAAACTAATTGGCAATGAGCAATCACGAAATAACAAGCAAAGTTCCTTTTTTTTTTCTTTAAAAAGCACGAAAGTGACCATTAACTAATAATGGCGCAATTTCTATTTCTTTCATTTTTTTTAACAAAAAAAATTGTTTTTTTACTTTTAAACAACCTTAAACAATTGATGTATAGTTTTGGTAGTAGTTAACTATATGAACCTTTAAAATGTGGACAATTGTAATTAGAATTGTTGCTCAATTCGGAAAACTCTTAGAATATTAAAAATTATTCAACAGTATGGAAAGTGTCACAACAATATAGGGAAAAAAACAACTTGTTTCATGTATAATCATATGTAAATTGGTAGTAAATCAACTTAGTTTATTTCATTAAAAGATTTTAAAAATAAATATAAAAAATTTTATTTTTAAAAAAGTATACACTGTTAGTACATTTAATATAAATTTATATATTATATTCAAAAAATCTTTTTAAATATAATAAATGAGTAACAACTAATTTTGTTAAATATTTTTTGTACAAAAGAGATTGCAATCCCGAAATAAAAAAAAAGATTATAAATG
>JBBYHO010000010.1:14695418-14714783 GCA_038382025.1 Adansonia gregorii | reverse complement strand
TTTTTTTTTTGATAGGAAAATACTTTTTGGAAAATGAAGGAACTTTATTTTTTAAATTTTTAATCTACTCATAATCTTCGACTAAAGTTATTCATGAGCTGAGTCAGGTTAAGTTACAATTTAAAATTTTTATAAATTTTTTACCTAAGTTCAAATGTTTCAATTATTATTTAAATAATAATAAAAATTTTCAAAATATTTTTATATTAATTTTTTATATTTTTTATAATTGTATAGAGAAAAAACTTTTATTGTTAAACATTAACTCAGGCTTGACTAGATCAACCCATCTTAAAGAAACTTATGTTTAACGTTTAATCCAAACTAATAGCTCGACTTAATAACAGATCTAATCTTAAAAAAGACATTATACATTTAAATACGTAAACATTTCATTAAAATCTGTAAATATCTCATTTTATCCAACTCACCTAATCGATTTTGCCCCATTATGTATCCATTAAAATTTCTCGGTCCAGATCCTCTCGGATCAATCATTGTTCATAACAAGTGCCATTTAAAGGATCGAAATGCATCGAAGAGGCCCAATTTTACGAAAAATGATGGTACAAGTACTTCATCGAATAAATAAATAAACAAGCACCAAGCTACAGCAGTTGACAAAATGTGATGGTGAATTAAAACAATTATCGTCAAAGCAATGTCAACCATCGGGTTAAACAAAAACTTTCCAAATTAGGACTATGAGATGTTGGCTTTTAAGGGCAATTAATGAAATAATTAGGTAAAACCCCAAATATTAAAAAAGAAAAAAAAACACCATATTCAATATGATAGTAAATTAGTATGATGTGTATTTTGATTCGGAAAGTAGAATTTTGTAAAACAATAAAAAATATTACAGGACAATGCCAGATATTCGAAGCATGTCTTGGTAAAGTGGTGGACAATGGAAGCAGCACCTCTAAGGTGAGATATACTTAAAAAATGGAAAAAATAAAATACAAAAAACAATCAAGGGAGATATGGATTACAATTTCAAAGCAGCAATTGCTTCAGGTTTGAAATCGACCCTTAGACTCAAAACTCTCCTAACCTCAGCAGGGGTCAGTCTCCAGGTCATAGGTCCCGAGTTCTCACCCCAGAAATCCAGAATCTCCGAAACTTTTTCCAAGTTGAGGATGGTTGCCATTTGAGTAAGACGAGCGAATTTGTCCCTCACGGTCCTCTGTGTCATCCCGGATAAATGGCTTACCAAAGCTCTAGTATCTCTGTCGAGCTGAAGGCCTCCGAGCTGACTAAACCGTTTCTGCATCACAATCACTTCCAGCCTCTTCACAATGAAGTCGATCACCAAATGAACAAATGAATCATAGTTGTTGGTAGTCATTAGGGGTTGGAGCCAAGCCACATTGATTTCAACAGCATGAAGAAGCCTCTGTACCCATGGATCATTTACCTCGTTCTCAGCATATTCAGACTCTGATAGTTCATAGCTGATGGTTGCTACACTGTCTAATACTGGACGGATTCGAGGGGTCACAGTTGCCGCTAGTTGTTCCATACCAGAATTCCGGGCTTGCTTGAAAGTGTTACTTAAGTCAGCCAACTCTGACAAACAAGATTTTACCTTTTCCCTTTCAGCTGGCGCAGGAAACACCTATATAGAACAAAAATGGCATTTATGTTGCAGTATTTGGATAATAGGATAATCAAGTGCACTGGTGGCAGTAAATATTTTACACAAATTTACAACAAGGCATGCCACGAAAGCCAAGGAAATTCGTTTTAAAAATAGAAAATGACAGAAGGAAAAAAAGCATTATAATTTTTTTTAAAGGATCAAAGGACAATGACTTTGAGAAGTGTAGTAGTATTTACTAAAAATACAAAATAATTGAGGGTAAAAGAGAGCCAATTTATTTTATCTGAAACCCTGAATTAATGACGAGAAAGTACAATAGTAACCACATAAGTCCTGTCATATTATAAGGATCAGTTTTGGTACAATGTATAGAAGTTCTAGCTTACCTAGTAATGCAACCAATCTGCATACCTCTATTCATTCTAACCTTAAACATATGGACGGCAGTATATCAAACATTTTTTTCCAACCAGTCTGAATTCCAGCACTGCACTGTTTCTAATCTTAGGTGCATGAGCTCCAGTCATAAGCTCAGCAAGAAGCAAGAACTGGTAACAAAGATGGCTCAAGAGAAACAGTCTTAGAAGATTATGAAGTTCTTTATTTGCATAATCCTTCAACAACATGACATATTCTAGTACGCAATCTTCAGGAACATTTAGGCACATTAATGCCTACCATTTTACTTCTACAATCCACAACTGTAAAATGGATTATAGCTTGAAATATTAGGGAAAATAAAAAGTTCAGTACTGAAGCTTTTATTACATGTAGAGCATCCAACCTAAAACCCAACAAAAACTGTCCCTCACATCACATGTAGTCTCAATAGTAACAACAAACAAATGGGCCTAACATGTGGACAAACAAATAAGTAGCAACAAGAAAACAACACAATGAACTTGGGCCATGATATCGTGTTATGTCAACCATCCAGTCTAAAATCCAAGGCAACAAGTGGAGAGGCCCCACTTGACTATAAGACCACATCAAATACTTAACTGATGTGAGATAACACCACATAACACGATACAAGAGCCCTTAGTAACTACTATCATGAAATAGTTCTTCTGAAATACTATCCTCAAAATAAGATGCTTCAGAAAAGAAATATATAACTGCTAGGATGAAATGTAGATATCTATTTAAGCATTTGCATTCAATGTAACAAAATATGGCAATGACACTATGGCCAAATGATGAATGGCTACACTTGTCAGAAATGTACATATTTTAGGTAAAAAAAAAAGAGAGAGGATTCTATACTTTATTCTCTATGTGGGCTTTGACCTATTATGTTGCCCAATGTCATACAAATAGGTTATCTTTGAACTCATATTTAAATTGTGGTTGCCATTGTTTTTTGGTTGCCAAATGTTTATTGCAGTGGCAGATGTTTCATACACAGTAGCATTGCTTGTGGCCATTATACTCGTTAACTCTCTTGCACAACTTCCTCTAAAATACTATAATCATAATCCATCACTTTTTGTCATAACATTTGAGTATTTGTTACTTTTTCACTCCTTAAAACCATTATAACTTTAAAAAAATAAATAAATAAATATTTGGTACTCTTCTAAAAATAAAATGAAGTAAAGATTGTTAATTAAAGTAAAAAAAAAAAAAAACTCAATCGAAAGCTTCTACCTTCCCTCTAAACCAATCATTCCCTTAAAAGTTACATGTTCACAAAATGGATTATTAACGCTTTTGACATTCAAAATTCACTCTGTCCCTCCCACCAATTATTTGCTTCACCACTCCTTTACTCCCAATTCACATTCTCCAACCACTTATTTTTTGAATTTAGCCCTTTATCTGCCCCTCTCCAGAGGCCTGCACCTTTCTTTTCTTCATTTACCTTACTGGAATAAGGACTCTCACATTCTTATTTCCTTCTGAAGACAATCCTCCCTCAATCAACCTTGCCAAAAGCCATATGCCATCCTCAAACAGTGGTCAATGCAACAGAGTGTCAGCTTCTTCCCCAAACAAGATTCATAACAAAGCAGTGACCTGTCTTACTTTAATTTGTATATTCAAATTGCCCCCAACCGCTCTCCCACCCACCCAACAATGAAAATAGGTTGCCATGGGACCAAAAACAACACCAGTAAGCTCTCATGTGTTTTATATAACAATTCTCCTGTTCAAAAATTTTGGGTATAAAGAGATATTGTTCGGAAATAGTTGCTTCTTTCCCTGAAAATTTATCTGCATTCTTTAGCTTGATGCTCAAAATTAATTTTTGATGGTATTTGCTGAAGAATTGTAGAGCCAAGGATGTTTCTTTGTGGCTATTAGGCTGTTTTCTAATACAACTTTCTTTAGAAACTGAAACAGGGAAAAGGGGAAAACCCCCAACAGACAAGGGGAAAAGACTGTTGCAGTATGCTATCATCGCAAGGGACTGCTAAACCATTTTATTGTGGCTGTACATGCCACTAAGTATGTAATTCAAATTCGAAGTGGAAAAGTGGTTAAAGCAGATGTTGGTGCTGCCAGTACTGCAAATATAGGCAAGGCATATGCTATTTAATATCCTGGTTAAACTTAAGACGGTAACTTTTAATGATTGTTATATTGACAATTTCTTCAGACTACCAAACTTAAGAATTGCGCTTTGCAGTTAACTGGGATATTTAAAGAATAAGTGTTACAGAGTTAAGTTATAGAATTTGAATCCTAATTAAGTTTCTCCAATAGTGTTTAGAAACCTTCAACTATTTCACACCACACCATGGCAAGTAGCATTCCTGAAAGCATGTGAGGTGTGCCAAGCGTCTAGTTATGTTCCTACAAGCTTCATGGGAAGAGGATCAACAATGAACCATGATTGGCTATAAACTGCTTTACCAACTTACGTATGCAGAAATACATTAATTCCAGACATGTGGGAGGTCTATAATTTTGCTGGTATCACTGAGGTAGTTTTGCTCCAACATAATTCTAGAAGGAATATTGAAAGTTTGAATCTAAGGCTTGGTCTTGATGTTCACCAGCCCCCTTAGGTGGACTTCCTGCACAGCTGGGGTTCTATGCCCAGCTCCTACGTAACCCCAGAACTCAGCCTAACCCTTATGTGTCAAACTCCCTAAGCATTAAGTTCATGTTATCAAAACATTAGCCAGTTCATAAAATCATAACATCAATACCCCAACATTTGTTTCTAAATAATATAAATTTTAATTCAATGTGAACTTTCTGAGTCTCTAAGAATCTTGCCTCTAAATCTGAGCCTTCTTAACCAGTAATGCTTCTACGCATTATGAAGAACCAGCAATATTTCACAACCCCTAAAACTAGAGAGAAATAAGCCATTTATTTGAAATACGTAAACATCTTGAAAATTCACTAATATACTGCAAGTGATCAAAACAAAAGCAATTTGATGCATGAGAAAATTAGAAGAACAAAAAGCAACTAAACCACTGACCTCAGCACACTGCTCTTCAATTTCATGTTTTAGTTTCAGGACATACTCACTGCTCAGATCCATATTATTCAAGGCCATAGCTATCTCCGTCCCAGTCTTTTGAACGCCTACACCACCCAAGAACAACTTTGCCCCAAGATTAGGTTCTCCTATTTTCAGTTGCAAGGCTTCAAAGTATTCATTATTCAGCAAACTACTAGCACCACTCAGTACTGCAACCACAGAGCTAATACTCGAAGTGGAAATAGCCCTTCGCAAGCAACTTTGCAAAACGTAAAACACATCATCCACCATTGAAGTGGTTAGGCTATCAGGTACAAGCTCATCTATCCCTATGGCTTTCCTCACATTTTCCACCATAAAGAACCCCTCAAAAATCACGTAAAACCCGGTAATATCCTGAACAACTTTGCTAAAACTTCCTGTCCTAAAAGCTTTCGTAGCCCGTGGGACTAAATCTGGATCTACAGTTGTCATACCCTTGATCTTTGAAACCATATATTCCGTGTAATCTTCACCAAGTTGCATCAAGGACAATATTTCTTCCAAATACAACTCAATCTCTCTAGGGTTGGGTCCTTCCGGTGCTCCAACGGTTAACAAATTCTTATTCTGAGAATTGATCTCAGAAGACAACTTGGCCAATTTCCTATATTCCATATATTTTTTCAAGATCAAAGAACCCCTTGAATCACATTCCTCTTGTAGCTCAAAAATAGCATACACCACACCATCTTCTCCACAAAGACTCCTTAAAATCTCATCATTTTCCTCAACAGCTAAAACTATATCTTTAAACAAATTAGTCAAACTCCCAACAAAATTTACCTGATTATTCTGATTCTGTCCATTACTTTGTTCCATCAGCTCAACCAAATTCTCATACTCTGACCTAGATCTCATCCCAATTACTTTCTTCAAATACCCAACATAAATCTGTAACCCTTCTTCCTCAAGCCCCAAAGGCGAATAAAGCTTAATAAATCTCAAAATTGTAGGATGATCCCTTTGATCCACGGCTGCCATTAGTTTTTTCTTTACAATCCCTTCCAGCTGCTTCTTTGAAGCTAACAACTGTTCCAATTGGTCTGATCCGGAATCCTTAAACTTATTATCAATCTCCAAGAACGTCCTCACGTATTTCGTGGCTGACTCATAATCCTCAGCGTCGAGAGCGCTTTTCACGCCGTCGATGCAATTCCCTCTCTCTACAATGGCGTCGATGCGGAAGAGAGTGGAGTTGACGCGTGACTGAGCGAGGTCTAGCTCGCGGACCTTGCGGCTGACTTGCTCAGCGAGGTCGCAGGTAGAGGTGATGTTGGAGAGCATGTGGTCAGATTCGGCCTTGACAATGTCGAGAACGTCGGCATATCTTTGAAGGTTGTTGAGGTTCTTGTCGAGGTCGGAGCGCTGGGAGAGAAGGGTGTCAAGTTCAACATCAAGGGCTCGTTGGTAAGCGATGCACTCGTGGAGGAGACGCGTCATAGCTCCGACATCGGTAAGGGAGCGGACATGATCGAGGGCCTTGGGAGTCCCGAATTTGACACTGGATGTGGAGGTATAGTCATGCTGGTCCATTGATTCGGGTGTTTTGGGGACAGACCTGAACGGGGTCGATGACATTTCTCTCTTTTTTCTTTTAAGGAATAAAATTAAAAGCAAATGGAGATTCAGATTCAGCTTTGGTTTTTAATTTTAAGGTTTTAAAGAATTTTCATGGCGAGAGAGAGCGACAGGGAGAGAAGATGAGGTTCTACAGTGCAGCCGTTATGGGATTACTTAAAATTCAATGTATATTTTATATTTGTCTACATATTATGAATTCTCTCATGAAATTTTAAAATTTCACAAACTTGCTTTTTGTTAGGAAATATTAGACAAATAATAATTAAAGATTTTTTAATGCTTTAATTGTGATTATAAAATTATAATTTTTTAATATTTTAATTATGATTATAAGATTATACTTTTTTAATATTTTAATTATAATTATAGGATCGTAAACTCATAATCTTTATAATTTGATTTTGTATAATAAATATAAACCTAGCTTGATGCCCATATAAAAATTATAGGATTCTCATCTCTCAAACTCAAAATAAGAACCTTAGGTTCTTGACGTTAGAGAGATAAGCTCTAGCAAGCATGGCCTGAAGCTGTCCAACATCGATCTTCACATAGCCTTACGCCCTTGAAAGCCGCCAGTTGCGATTGGAACATCAAAACCTAACAAGCTTAAATTTTGGTTTTATCAAATCCTAAAACATTTGATCTCCATGCCACCAAGTAAGCCTATGATTGACCAAGCAACATCCCCATGAGGCTAAGCCTTTCTTCCCCGTGGCCAATTGCAGTTAAAAGTTCTTAAATCATAAAAACCCTAAAGCCCAAAACCTTTGAACCATCGTTCCCGACAAACGGTTAAATGGTGTCGCCCCTCGATTGGACAAGGTTATCCTTGAGGTGGCGGGAGGTGCCCAACTGATCGTGACTGTGAACAATCTTGAAAACCACCAGATGTGGTATATTTACAAAAAAAAAAAAAAAACACCATAGGATTTTAAGATAGGGATTATTTTGTTATATGCCTAAAAGGTATTTACACGTGTTTGGGATTATTTTCAAAATTACCTAAATATGTAATTAGTTTTTAAAAATTACCTTAAAGCATAATTTTTTTAGTACCCAAAATTGTAATTTTCCTAACGTTCAAGGACTAAATTGAAAGTTTTCAAAATTATATTTGCCAGAATGCAAAAAATAAAAAAATTTGAAGATTAAAAACGTAATTTTTAAAGGTTGAAATTTTTTTCGAAATTCAAAGGAATCATTCTTGACACCAGAAGTTTTCAGATTTACTCATGAATATCCAAATTGAAGGGATGTGAATCCTGGTGAAGTCCAACCTCATACATGTATTAGGCTTCAAAAATCAACATAATATGAAGAAAAGAGAAGTAGAAGATGTAAACATAGAAATAAGTCAGACTTCCTTACAGATCTATGAGGAAGGATTTACATGTAATAAACTTCAAAATTTTTCTGCAAGATTTAAACATCTATATGTTTAGAGGTTATCTTGGTTTCAGATGTCAAGATCTGAAACAAAAATCAACCAAAAAAATCGTAAAGGTGGTAGCAATGCCTTCCTAAAAAGGATCTCCAAGATCACATATAGCATACGTGTCCTCATTCTAATGGTTACCTAAACGAAAATTTGTTGAAACCTCCTCGACGAATAGTGGTTCTCTAGTACTAGTTAGAAAGCTTGTTAAACCTTAACCAAAAGGTAGTTTTCTTGCTTTTAACAATCAACAACCAAGAAAAGAAGAGATAGAAAATTGTGCATAAAGCAAGAATAAAATTAAAGGAATTGCACTATGAAGGTGGCAGCAAGAAAGAAAACCTTGAGAAAATATTTTGCAACATCTTAAAAATATTTTTTTCCTCAAAATTAGGTCAAAAGAGATCTGCAATTTTTCTAACCCATCATGTCTTTATATACTAGCTCAATCCTACTCTTAGTTATCTTTAGGTTGGAAGAGTTTTGACCTAATCAAGTAAACTCTTTCACCTTATAAGTGTTTCAAATTAACCAACCCTTGTTTGAACTAGGTTAATTGGCCAACCCTTTCCACTTCCCTTGGCCGAAATACCTTATTCTTATTGGGCCATGGAATTTGGCCCAACAAGCTTGGAACATAAACTAAGCTTTAGGCATAATAAAGGCCATTAGGCCATAAAGTGTTTCCATGAGTTCAATTCTATAATTTAAATTTCATATTTAACTAAATATATAAAATTTATCTAATAAATATAATTATCCAATAATTATAAAATTAAATAAATAAATTGGAAACTAAATTTGCTAGTATGCAAATCCTATGGATTTTATCTCTATAAAATCTTTAATTTAATTAAAACTATTTTAACTTAATTTTGATCTTGTTTAATATTAATTATCAAATAATCAATATTACAACAATATCTTAGGGGATAAAAGACCAGGAAATGAGATAGAAAATTTTAATTCACAATCAAATCCCTAGTCTAGGTGAAATCTTATTTTAACTAAGACAGGTTATAGCCACCTTGATATAGCATGTCCTAATTTATACATTTTTGAATAAGACAATCTTACTCTTTAATGTCTTAATTAGACAACAAAATTTAGAATTCACAAATCTAATTTTGTCTTAAAACAAATCTTAATAAAACTATTCAATTAAGTCCTCATTAAATCACCTTTTATTTAATTAAGTTATGTTTAATTAAATCTTAGCTTTAATCCAACAAATCCCTCTTATTTATGTAACCTATTAGGTTCCCAACATGTTAACATTTGACATAATTAATTATATCCATCGATCAAGAGCGGGATCTAACAAACTATCATGACCACCCAAATGTTAAAGAGTCAATTTAACCTTATCCAAACTTTTCAGTACCTAGCCTATCAATATAGTATGATCCTTTCACCAAATATCTCGAATTAAGTATAAACATGGTATAATGTCTACTCATGCTTCAATCCATGTTAGATCTTGCAACTTGCAGTTAATGGTCATGAATCTACATGGAACAATTCCTTTTAATTCACTGTGCTCTAGCATGAGACTTCAATCCAATTAACCAAAGTTATGATCATGTGGAATATGTCTCCAATTGCCATTAAGAGTAGTGAATCCTCTCTGGATCGCTCATCCATCCATCGTATGATTCATGCCATACCTAAAACCACCCTACCATAAGAATCATCTATTATGAACCCGTTCATGATGATCTCTAGGTATAAAACTCCTCATACGAGATGACCTAATGTCACAAGTCTAAAGACTATTATACATGACTAGCATATGAGACCACATTCCATAGACACTTGAGTGACTAATAATAGATGGAGTTCATATTCGAGCCATGTTTAATAAACTATTTTTAATAAAATAAGCACCCACATGCCATCCTAAGTATCTTACATACTTTAACCTATGAGATTATTTGCTTACTTTCTAAGTAAGAAGGCTTAACATGAGTTTGCCTTTAAGCACTGCAAATGCCTTATCTTAATAATACGGTGACCAAGAACATTTTAAGAACTAAACCTTGATCATAAGAATCTTACAATGGTATTTCATTATAATTACTTTGCAAGGCCTTTTAAGTTCTATGGGCTTCATCTAATTAGTATTTTCATAACATTCAATCATGCCACTAACATGACAAAACCTTTTGCTACTTTAACTAGTAATATGCATGCAGTTGATTGACTATGTATCCCATGTCTCAATATGATTGGTTCAAAGGCATACACCAACACAAATTTGATTTATTACATGCATATTTGCTTAACACCTATTGTGTTATTTATTAGACACTTGAAGTTGTGTAATTTATGGGTTCCTTTGATATGCAAACTATGGCTAACATTTAAAAGTTAAAATTCCATGTCTTTGATGTGAGTGGATCCAACTACCTATCTTGGTGCTTGGACATGAAGATTCATCTAGAAAAGAAAGAGCTATCATTATAAATGGTTAAGCCAATAGCAAGGATAAAGTGAATCCCTTGATTTTTCTAAGGTGACATATACATAAGAGCCTAAAGACTTAATATCTATCTGCACGAGACCCTGTAATTTTATGGGCTAGACTTAAGAAGCGATATAATCATACAAAAACCATAACCCTCCTCGAGGCCTAACATGACTGAAAGCACTTGCGGTTGTGGGATTTCAAGTCCATGAATGATTATAACTCAGCCTTGTATGACATTCTCTCTCATCTTAAGTTCTGTAAGATAAAACACTTTGAGAAAGAGCTTTTAGAGAAGACTTTATTTACTTTCCATATGTAAAATTTGATACTCTACCACTAATACAAAACTTGTCAATATAAGACTTATCCGAAGCTGATTAAATGCATCATGTTGCTGAGAAAAATAATGAATTGTTGCTCAAGAACCGTGATATAAGAGCTATTGGGTCTAAAGCTTTGCTTGAAAATATGCTAGCTCTATAAAAAGAAATGGCCAAATAAAGGGACTTAGAGGTGGCAACCCTCCAAAAGAAGTGGTGGTAAGCTTAACCACAATAGAAATTTAAGCCCCATCACGTAGAGGGAAAGAAAACACCAGTCACCATTATAGTGGAAAAGGGCATTGGTTATGTGCCTATCTTACACCTAAACATGTTGTGAACTAACACTAGTCTAGTAACGGTAAGTGCATTGAAAGTCATGCCATTAGGACATTCACTTTTGAAGCTTCAATTGTAGCTAGCACTACTCTCTAAGTCTCAAATTTATTGATGATCAAGGAAGAGAAATCCAAGAAAGTGATTAACCCTGGATAAAATCAAGAACCAGGGTAGAGGACCTATTTAATGGACGGATGAGCAAGTTTAGAGGTTGTTTGCTTTATGTAAATCTAGCTAAGACTAAATTATTATGGTTTTTTCTTTTTTTTTAATAAATGTGCCTTAGATGATTAAAAAAATTCCCAATTATAATCATATTGAATAAAACCAAAAGTTTTGTTTTATATTTATTAGTTTATCCTTTACTACAAAGAAAAAGTATGAACTATGTCTTTTAGATAGTGGAATAATGCATAGTATCTTCTACGATAATAGAATTTTCTCAAGTGTGACATTATGCAAGGTAAATGCCCACACTATGTCAAGCCTTATTGACCTTATTGATGGATTAGTTAGTGCCACACTTGTATTACCGAATGGTACCTAGTTACAAATGAAGGATGCATTCCTAAGTGTAAAATCAAAACAGGAACTCAGCTTTAGAGATATCATTAATAATAGATATCATATTAAAACACTAATTGAGGATAATGGAACTAGTCACTGCATCATTTCACATAAGATAACCTAAAGAACCATCCATGAGAAGCAGAACGCTTCAAGTATTAGCATTTATCGGGTTTAAATTTGAGTTTATGAATCCTACACCACTATGTCTTGGAGAACAGAGAATCCCGATGAGTTTGGACTATGGCATGATCGCCTAGGTCACTTAAGAGCTAAAATGATGCATAAGATCATCCTAAATACTAAGGAACACCCACTAAAGGACAAAAAGTTATTATTGTCTAAGGATTACACCTGTGAGATATGCTCATAAAATAAGCTCATCACTAGACCTTCATTTACGAAGGTGGATCTGGAATCACCAACTTTTCTTCAAAGGATCTAAAATGATATTTGTAGGCCCATACACCCCGCAAGTGGACCATTTTGATATTTTATGGTTCTAGTGGACGCATCCTACAAATAGTTGATGTTTGCTTGTTATCCACACACAATATTACTTTTGCACATTTATTTGCATAGATAGTAAAGCTTTGGGCACACTTCTCTAATTATCCATTAAAAGCATCAAGATGCACAATGTGGGTTAATTCATTTCTAAGAGCTTTGATGTGCATTGTGCATTCCTAGGAATAAAGGTATAACACTTGATCCTACATGTACATGCACAAAATCGATTAGCAGAACCCTTGATAAAATGCATGCAAATCATCGATACCCTCCTGTTATGCATGCGATGGAATTTATTAGACTGTGCACCACTGCTGGACTAACACTGTCCCCTAAGCAGTTGGTTATAGGTTACGAACCAAACATTTTACACTTTTAGTTATGCAGTGCAAATGCTTATTGCACCACCAAAAATGACAAAAATGGGTCCTTAATGGCATCTTGGGATTTATGTTGGGTTTATTTAACCATCCATGATTAGGTTTATACAATCAATGATCTTTTTACCTCATGGTTGATGAATTATTATTTTGATGAGATAGTGTTTCCATCGATGGGGATACCTAATGCTTTATTGGCCATAAAGTAAAAACCACACGAGGACATTTTTTAGTTTAAAGAGCATCTATCTCATTTAGACCAAAGACCTCTAAGTATGAAAACAAGATACAAAAAATCATATATCTGTAAAAAATTACAAACTGACTTTTGGATGCATTTAATGACGTTACAAGGATCATGAAATTGCATACCCCAATTGTGAATGCTCTAGATAGAATTGATGTCCTTGATAAACTAGTGCAAATGGACATCTGACGAGATCAAAAGACATCATTCCTTCAAAACGAAAGGAAAGAACTTGGAATTCATTCTTGAAAAGCTTGTTCATGAAGAGCCCAAAGTTAAGCATACTCCAGAATAGCATGATGCCTTTTAAAAGGCAACCTATGACAAAATCACTAACCTAAGGAATATTGAATTTATCATTACCTATTGTAATGCGGTTCAGGATCGGATTGAGATCATTATTGATAGTACTTTTGCATACTCATTAGCTTATGATCTTATGCATGATAGTCATGAACCATGATCTATGATCGAATGTCATTAAAGGCAATATTGGCCTAAACAGGGAGAAGCAATCATGGCTAAATTGCTTTTGACCCCTTGACAATGTAAAGCCCATTAGATATAAATGGGTTTTTGTCCATAAAAAAAGCATAAATAATGAAGTGATGAGTCACAAAGCCTAACTCATAGCCTAAGAATTCTCTAAGAGATCTGGGATTGATTATGATGAGATGTATTCACCGATAATGGATATAAACATATTTCATTTTTTGATTAGCTTAGTACTTTCAAAAAAACTTGATACAAGTCTTATGAACGTAGTGATAGCTTATCTTTATGGTTCAGTGGATTTTGATATTTATATAAAGATTCTCGAGTGATTCAAAATGCCTGAAACATCCACTCCCTGTAACTTGTTCTCAATAAAGTTGCAAAGTTCTTTGTATGGTCTAAAGCAATTTGGCCACACATGGTATTAATGCTTAAAGGAGTTGTTTACTAGAGAAGGATACAAGAATAATCCTATTTGCCCATGTATGTTCATTAAGAAATCAGATAATGGATTTGTTATGATGGTAGTTAATGTCGATGACATGAATTTTATAGGGACTCTTGAAAAGTTAAATAAAACCATCGAGTACCTAAAGAGAGGGTTTGAAATTAAAGATTTAGGAAAACTAAATTATGTTTTGGTCTTGAGTTTGAGCGTTAGAAAAATGGAATAGTTGTCCACCAGTTAGCTGATATTAAGTGACTGCTTAAAAGATTTGATACAGACAAAGCTCATCCATTAAGCACACCCATTGTAATGAGTTCTTTCGAACCCGAAAAAGAGTCGTTTGTCTTAAGAAAACAAATGAGGAAGTACTTGGTCCTAAAGTACCATATCTCAAAATAATAAAGGCATTGATATACTTGACACAATGTACGACACCCGATATTGCCTTTGTTGTAAATCTTTTGGCAAGATTTAGTTTTGAGCTAACAATGAGACATTGGAATAGGATTAAGCAAATCTTCCGTTATGTCCATAGAACCATGGACTTGGGTTTATTCTATGCTAGAGAATCCACTAATTTATGTTTCTTTGGATATGTTAATGCAGGATACAAGTTTGATCCACACAAAGCTCGCTCACAAATCGGTTATCTATTTTGTTATAATGGTACTACCATATCTTGGCAATCTACTATGCATACATTAGAAGCAACATCCTTCAATCACTCTGAATTATCGCATTTTATGAGGATAAGAGAAAGTATGTTTGGTTAAGATCCGTTGTATCTCATTGATATAATTTTTGTGGTATGATATCAGTTAAAATTTTACCCATGATTATTTACGAGGACAATGCTACATGTATAGCTGAAGTTAATCACATCTAGCCAAAGTTCTTCCATACTATGGCTACCTAATTTTGTTCAGACCTTTTCCCTGATAGTCTAAAAAAATTTTTGGAACTAAGAACTTAGAAGCCACCTAATGGGGGTAGATTTCTTAAGGTGGACTAAACATTTTAGTCATGTCTAAACAGTCGCAAGTGCATGTGACAAAATTATCGCCATTTGAAGGGTCTAGAGAACAGATTTTGAATAAAAAGACGAGTATCAAGGTAAAATAATTAGCTTTTAACTTTATACTTTTGAAATTTTGAAATTTGTTTTTGCGTATGTCGTCATGGTCAAAATTTTTATTTTTAAAAATTTTTAGAAAACTTTTTTTGTAAAATTTGGGATATTGATCGTCGTATAATTTTACCAATAGCTATAGGGTATTTATGCTAGTATACACCTTGAAAAATAAAAAAGTATTTTAAAAAAATTTTTATTGATATTTTTTACCACAAGATATCAAGTTGTTAACTTTATGACTTAAATTTGAATTTTGCACAGCATCATGAGTATCATACTCGTAAAATATTTTTTGATAAAAAATGTTTCGTATTTCATATTTTTATTTTATTATTTTTGTAAATTAATGTTTTAACTAATATATTGAACAGAATTAATTTTTATAAAATTGTACATATTTTTGGAATTTTCTTGTTTCCAAGATATGAAGTTTTTACTCTGTAAATTTTTTCGGTAAGATTTTTTTGAGTTTATAATTTTTAAAATTCTTCGAATATTATTGTTAAATTCATATTAAATCAGTTTTTGAAAATTTAAATTATTTTATGAGTTTTGTATTTTTTTATATATAATAATTTTTTTTGGTAAGGGTTGTTCTCATGAAACTTCACAAATTTGCAATTTTAATGGTTTTTTTAGCATTAAAATTGATTTTGTTATTAGATCAAATTAAATTGATCATATGAAATTTTGTTTCATATACATAATTTTTATTTTTTATAATTTAATCATTCTAATTAATTTTTATAGTATAATTTTACATATTATATAAAAAATATCATACAAAAGTTTTTAGAGCTTGATGATGTCATGGATGACATAATTCACAAAATGACAAACTTAATTAATTTAAACCAAATCAATAGCAAAGTAATAATTACAAAAATAAAATAATCAAATGAAAATAAAATAGGAAAAAAATTGCTAGAACATTTTGGCCAAGGGCTTTTATTTCAGGCCTTGGCCGAATCTTTCCCCTATAAATAGGGGAAGGTTGTTTCAAAATGAAGCTTTAGGCTTCCAACACAAAAATCATTAAAAAACTCTAAATATTTTAGCTTTCAAGTTTTCTAAAGGTATAAAGACTTATAAAGCTTGTAATTTTTGTTCATTTCATTCGTTTTCCTTTCTTTTTATGAGTCAAAATCATATTAAAGCTAATGAATTTTAATCTATGTTGAAAGACTAAACATGGTGACTATGAACAATTTCTTATATTTTGCTGTTATGTTTAATTTTTTTATTATAACTTATTCTTTTATGAAATATTGCCGTTGTTGATGTGGTACTAATTTTGTTATATTATATGTTTAATGTTACACTATTTTTCTTAGTATTTTCATGTTAATATATTGATAAATATATTCATGTATTTGTTTTTTATGATTTTATTTTTGTCTTTAAGCTTGATGATGTTTATTGATGGTTATTTTCATGATGTTGTTGGAAAATTTTGATGTATATTTGTTTTTCATCCTGGCCAAGTTTCATGGTGAAGTTTGTTTAATTTATTTTGTTATTTTTATCATGATTTGATTATTTTATGATTTTTTGGAATTTGTAAAATTAACAAATAATTCTCTAAAATTTTCACGAGCTTTGGAAAGGTAGTCCCAAGCTTGATTTTACGTATATAAGCATGATTTAGTGAAATTTTATTATTTTTGATGTTATTTTCTAATTATTAAATATATATAGGGACTAAATTGTAAAATATTAAAAAAATTTAGGACCATTCTTGCTTGATCGAAAGCCTTGGTGCCATTAAGGAATTATTTAATGCACCTATAAACATATTTTAAGCATTCAAATATTTAGGGGTATTTTTATAATTTTAAAAAGTTTAGGGACTAATTTAGATAATGTGAAAAAATTGTTTTAAGGCCATGGTGCTTGGCCAAACATGTATTCTGATTTTGTGACATGTTTGATGATTATTTATGATTTTCCATCATGTAGGGATTAAATAAAAAAAATGAAATTCTAAATTCATTAGAAGAAACCTTCTATTTAGGGTATTTTAGTTATTTTGGAATATTTTTAAAATTTTTTTGGGTTTTCTAGAAGGGTGTAGAAAATGTTAAAACTTTTGGTATTCTTTTAGTTTTATGTTAGGGTACGAATTGCAATTTTGAAAAGTTTAAGGGTTTAATTACAATTTTTTCTATTTTAAGTCATACTGATATTTCAATTTCCCTATTTAGAGTCAAATGATTATTTGTTATCATTTTAAAGTATACGTTAGGGGTATTTTTATAATTTTTCTAGAACTAGGTCTTAAGTAGTTACTGGGATGCTTTTATGCCAAAAGTGTATATTTAGGATATGTTCACTTTTTGATGATCCTTTTTGTGACCTTTAAGCTTACTAAGATACTTTTATATCAAACATAGATCTTAGGGACATTTAGTAATTTTTGTCAGAACCAAGTCCCATCTAATCACCGAGATACTTTTATGTTAAAGTTGTATAGTAGGAACATGTTCATTTGTCTATGAGGTTATTGGATCTTTGAGGGTACTAGGATACTTATATATCGAAGGTACACTTTAGTGACATTTCATTAACTTATTTTAGAACTGAGTCTTTTAGGGTCACCGATATATTTTTAGGTCGAACATGTACTTTAGAGGACATGTTGATCATTTCAACAAAATTAGGATCCCTATAGTCAAGTTTAGTACATTTTGTCTAAATTGGGTCTTAAGGAATGTTTTATATATATTATTAATTAACTAAAATTGGAATTTTTGCAAATCAAGGCAATATCTCTACTGTTAAAATAGTACGTGAAATTTCTTTCAACATATGATAGAGGTTCTATTGATTATTTTAATAACGAGATATCTTTTTAAAAATAAAAATCATGATTTTTTGAATTTTAAAAATATAAAATTTTTATATTCCTCTAGCTCTCCAGTAGGGTACAAAAGATATTTTGATTTTTAAAAATATTAAAAAACTAATTTTCTTATACGAATAATAAATATATTTTACGAAAATTTTGACATGTGAGAATTATAATTAAATATCAAATTTTAAAATTAAATAAAGATCAAAATTAAAAAAAACCATAATTAATAAGGTAACGATTATCGGGCATTACGAGAGGGATCGATCCCTGCCCATGATTGTAACTGACGCCTAGACTCTTTCACGTGATCTCTATTACTCACGTAGATCTCATAGTTTATTTTCGTGCATTTTGTAACTGTCAATCATGGGTTTCGTAACCGTCAACATAAACTCTGATGTGTGACCAATATCGCCTAGCCAAATAGATTAGGTAGTGACTCCAAAATAAATGGTCATTTCGTAACAACTATCTAGAGTTAAATCGAGTAAGTGATTCATCTCGATAACTTAGTCTCTAAACGCGAAAAGTAAAATAATATTAATAATGATATGACCCTTAAAAAAATGATAAATATATATATAAACAAAAGGTACATCCGTCATTTAAATCGAGATAGTCAAGATTTGTATCTGGACGATGGTGCGATACATATACATGAACTTCAAAAAAATTGACAAGTTGACATCAAATAGATTAGCTCCTTAAATAATCTTGCAGACCTATTTACCAAAACATTTCCAATGTCAACCTTTAAGAAACTTTGATATGACATCTGTACGAGGCAAGCACACAATGTGCAAAGTTTATGTCTCTGAAGTGACATATCCTAAAAGTATTAACCCTTGATGTGGTCATTCGATATAATTGAGGGGGAGCATTACGTGGGTTGTCTACTATGATCGAGTTTAATTTTTGATAAAATTAATTTTAATGGAGTTTTTCTTATTTTAATTTCATTTCATTTGGTTAATAAATTTTTCATGTTTTAGTACTTGTTTTCCGTTGGTTAATTTGAAGGTTTGTTTTATCTATACTAATATTGAAGTGTGCAGCTGGGTTAGGAGGTGTTGTTCATATTAGTATATATTTTCACGTGTTATGCATGTTTAAATTGGTTTTAATGTTTCTTTGTTGTTGGTTTTTACTTATTATTTATTTGCTATGATCTACATTTTTTTTTTGAGTTAGGGTGTTACATATTGATTTATGGCTTTCTGTTTAATGGTGGCATTAGGGCGTTGCTATGCATGACGGGATATCGTTGTGGTGCAAATTGATGCTTTGGATTTTGATTAGTTCATATTGGAAAACCTATGCGACAATTTGGTTGTTGGCCAACCTTTCAATCCCCTAAGCCTCACTTAAACTAGCATTTTTTTCATGTGCTCTAGATTTTAATTGGTTGAAATGTTAAAATGCTTTCCTTTTTACTTTACCTTCATTAAATTAACTTTTATTTTTCTTGAAATGAAAAATATTAATATATTCAAA
>JBBYHO010000010.1:14601523-14618434 GCA_038382025.1 Adansonia gregorii | reverse complement strand
AAGCTTTCCTTTTAGAGATTATATTACAAATAAAAATTCTAATTTCAATCAAATAACGTGTATATATATATATATATATATTGAGTATTTTGAATTTTGTGATCCGCTACAGTTTGACCCATTTTTTTTGTAATTGAAGCGACTCTAATCAGTTTAATGATTGTATTTATGCGATTCTAAGATTTTTTTTCTTGTAAGCTGTATCAGATCTTCAAAAAAAAAAAATCTCTCTCTCTACCTATGGATTTATGTCATATTGATTGAATTACATAAATTTTGTGTGTTCTTGTTTTTTTTCTTATTTTAATCTCCTTCTTTTATTGTATTTTTGCACGATAATATATTTATATATATATATATATTATAGATTAACAAAATTGAGTCAATCTCGAAAGAGAACAATAACGAAACCCCAAATGGAAAGATCAAAACAAAAACTAAACCTAAACAAACATTAGTAAAGCAAGTCTTGTATCAGAAATGCAATTAATCATCTCAGGACCATTGTGATATATCTTTAACTAGTCAAGACAAAAAGAAAAAAAAAACTTGAGCGTTCAACATTATCTCCCAAACATTAATAAAAAAAAAAGTCACCTTAAGGAACAATAAACGTCATCAAATTAAACTCAGGGACTTTTCTTGAATCACAAATTCTTTACCCAACAAAAACCTCTAAGTATTATTATTATTATTATTATTATTATTATTATTATTATTATCAAGCCATTCTTTTGTTTTTTCTTCATTTTCATAGATTTATTGGTAATGATCTTCATCACTTGCTTATGATTCCCAAATTTTGGCAGCTTAACCCATATTCACAATATTCATATGTATGTACACACAAATCTCTTATAAAAAATAAAACAAAAAAATTTTGAAGACAAATAATAATTTTATTTATTAGATGTGAAAGTTACAATTTATGAAAGTTACTAAAATAAAAAGAAAAATCCTCTGATTTTTCAACAAAAGTCAAATTCAGGAGCTTGGACGACTTAAATCTTAAACAACATACGTAAAAAATCTAGCATTAATACAACGTGTAAATTAATAGAAGTTAAAACAACCTTAAGTATATCTTCAACCATGGTTGTTTAAAAAGGGGATAAATTGCAAATGTAGTTACTAATTATATGGGGTTTTTATTTGATCAAGCAACTATCAAAATTATCAATTTAAGCACTAATGTTAAGAACATTATAAATTTGGTCACCCAACTGAATAGAAGAGTAAAGGTTCGGTTAGGTGGCAATGTCATGGCATATGTCAGATAACATGTGGCATTGTCATGTCATCCGCATAACATGAGATATTATCCACGTCGCAAAATGAATATTAAAAATTTTGATTTTGAAAATTAAAAAATGATAGGTTATACTTTTAATCACTTAATTTTTTGAGAATTTTTAGTTTGGTTATGAAAATTTGAAAATTTCTCAATTTGGTCACAAACATTTTACTTTTATCAAAACTTATTTTTAGTTACATTTAGGTCTTCATTGTTAATGCTTGGCTATCGACGTGGCTTCTATAATGATTTAATTATCAATATTTATAAATTCTCTATAATAAATTATATTTATTATTTTTGTTATCTATACTAAAATATCTTGAGATAACACTTAAATAAGCATTCATTTCATATATTAAAGTATTATGAAATAAAGACCTTCTATTTTTATTTTTAATGTTTGGAGTTGATACAGTGGATGCTCTCATACCCTGATGATAAAAACAATCATAGCTTTTATTCTTTTTTGTCACTCATTTTTTTACCAGAATAATATTTTTCATATTTTTTTAAATTTTTCCTAGACTCTAAAATATATTTTTTAGGTAGCGCGTGAAATTTTTTGATATATTTGATTGCTATCTTGACATAGAGAGGGTACTTTTTAAGAACTATACAAGTAGATTTCTTGCTATCTTGATATAGATTTCTTTCTTTGCTAATGCTTTTATGACATAAAAATTATTTTTTATTTTATTTACATATAATTAAATAGTCAAATATATTAAGTTATAATTATTTTAAAAAAATAAATGAAATAATTAATACTGTAAAAAATAAAAGAAAGTAATTAAATAAAATATATATGGGTCTTAAATTTTACCTAATTTCATCTATATATGTAAATGGATAATCAAAACCTTTTTAAGCCCATCGATTTTATTTTTCTAAAAAATTTAAAAAATGTTTATTTCTTACTTAGTTTTTAGTAATTTTTTTTTCTTTTATAAGTTCTTAAACATGGATAATTTAAAAAAATTTTTAATATTTACACTATAATATTTTATATCTTTTTTATCTTTATATCATATAAATTATGTAATATATAAATAAAATAATATATTATATGATTAAAAAATGTGTCAGACCAATTTTTGGCCTTTAATATTAAAGCTAGGGCTTAAGATATTTTTTAAATGGGTAGCTTTTCTTACTTATACTATGTTTTTTATAGCTTAATACTTTTGTCAAAACCTTTTCAAATATTAGGTTGATCTTCAAACTTGAGCAAAGAGCCCAATCTTGAACAAGCCTAGCTCAAACTAACTAGTTTCAGTATATAGAGGAAAACCGTTTTAATTAAATTTCGGTTTGATTTAAATGGTTGGATTATGTTTTGTAAGGGTTTTATTTTAGTAAAATTTTTATCAAGTTTTATTCAAGTAAAAGTGGATTCAAAACTTGCAAATTTTTATTCTTTAATAACATGATTAAAAGTAGAATCCTTAATTAGCCAATAATTTGTTCTTAATATTGGAAAAACAGCCTACCGTGAACTATGGATCAATATTTGAGACAAGAGCATGAAAGATCCTTTTTCTTTTTAATTAGGTTTATAAGATAGGAAGTCTAAAGTTTCAACCTTTGCGATTATAGCTGTTTTCTTTGCGGATAGTTTCATTTTAAGTTTCAAATTGTTGGTGTCCTAAATTAACGAGGCACCAATTTAGTTTAATTTAAAAAAAAAAACTAATTAAAACAATAATATTAAGGTCACATGTGTACTTTTGTACTTAAAAAAATGCTATGTGCTTAATTTTTTTTTTTCATTTTCTAAAATTTTTTCACAAATTTTTTCTCCCACGTAAACAAATGTATATGTATCTAATTTATACCCTGTAAATGGAGAAAACATATTGATATGCGTTTTAAAATATTATTTAATACTTAATTGGGTGTAACTGCATTTAGGGTCACTCGCATTTTACTTATTTTATTTAACTAGCAGTTGGCACACCCACAATATTTTAAAAATAAATTGTGTTTTGAAAAATAAGGGTATTTAAAAAAGGAGTGGGTAATTTTTCAAGAGTTATTATAAAAGAATGGATTGTTTTGAATGGGATGAGAAGTTATTTGAATAATTACGGATAATTTATTTAAGAATTTGTTAATTTTTTTTAAAAAGTCGATAGGTTTTTTAAATATAAATAAGTAATTAAAAATATATGAAAGAAATGAAGTTATTTAGGTGGTTATTAGTTCAAAAAAATTGTGGGTAGTTTCTAAATAATATTTGTTTTTAATTTTTACTTTAAGAAGAATAGCAAAGTCATGATTATTCTTATAAACGTATATTTTTAATTTTTAATTTTAATTTTTTTATAAATTTTTAAATTAAATTGAAATTACTTAACTTATGATACTAAACTCAGTTAAAAAATTTATAATAGTAAAGATAAACTGAATTTGCATTTTGCAAAACTTGCCTGATGTCACATTCCAACTGTTTTGCTACAAACAATTTCTAATTTCATGTCCCTTTTGTGCAGTTGTGCATGGTTATTTTCACGCATGATCTAGCCGTTTCGTTAAAAACTGTTTTGCAAGACCTTTTCTCTGTCATAATAGCTAATTATAATGAATAATCATACATAAAATCTTGACAAATATTCATCATTTTACAACATTTTCAAGTTCCATTGTACATGTTCTAATCAATTTTGCACTCTACATCCTAGAGTCCTATGCCACCTAGAAAATCGTTAAACAGTTACTTCTCCTAATTAAATTAGTGTAATTTTTGGTGCGAATGAGGGTACAACTTGAAAATAAAATAAAATATTATAAATATTAAAATTTAAATTTAGATATATCGGATGATTATTTTTTAAAAATAATTATACGAATTAATTAAATTAAACAATAAGTTGTAATTTATTGTCACTTTGAAAATTATAAACAACAAACATGATTCGAAGTTTTTTTTGAGTAAAATTTCTCAAAAAAAAAGTTTTAATAGATTTACGACATTGATAGTAAATATTTCTTACTTAATTTAATTAAAGAGAAAATATTTTTAATTAATTAATTTAACATTTCTTAAAAATTTTGATTGACACATGAACATTTGTAATTGCACGTCAAGATGTAACAATTTTTCTGCTCGTCCTAGAAACATGGTCAAGGACTAGTGTGCAACATATCCAGTCCAGCGTCAAATTTACGTCGCATGTGCGACACTTCCATCATTAAGACATCAAGCTAACTCAGTGAAAGACGGGACAGAGAAGTGGCTCCATTGTATTCGGTCAAGCGGGTCCCAAAATCTAGAGGTGATAATTAAATAAGATTATATATATTTGGGTTAGGTTATTATAAATTTTTTTAAGTTCGAATAATTTTAAATTTAAATTTTTTTAGATTTAAATCTTTTCGAGTTTAAATCTTTTTATATTCAAATTGTTTAAGGTTCGAATTTTTTTGGATTTAAATTTGGTTTGGGTTTGGATATGCTTTACATTAGATTGTTTTATGTTAAATGTTGTAGTTTAAATGTTTATATCTAAAAATAAACTATTATTTTATTTAAGCAAGATATTTTTAATTATATTTATATATTCAAATCAATAGTTGTTAGCACTCAAATGATCTAAAATTAATTTGTTATAAAAAATCAATTTGTTAAATACTTTATTATAAAAATATGAGATGCATTATAAATTAATTATATTGATATCTAAAATAATTCATTCAATGAATTTAGATTTTAATCTGTAAATACATTATAACTTATATCATGTATACATATGAATATAACTGCACATACTAATAATTAAATCAAGATAGACAAATGGATGTATTTGAAGAATAAATGAGAATCTAGTCTCAACTTAAAATTAAATTTTCTAAGATATCATCGTTAAAAATTACTTGATAAATATTTACCTTTCTAGTAGCAAATATTAAATAATAATTACTAATGAAGATGCGATGATTAATAATTATTAGAAATAACAATCTTATGTATGATACAATAACATAACACATAAAAAGCACATTGCATATAACCTAATATCATGATCTTATTAATTAATTAATTAAATTGGATTAAAGAAAAAAATAACGATCAAGCTCTAGTTGAATCTTGAATAACCTTGAGTCAAAATGTTAACCATGGTTTTAAATTGTCAATTTTTAGTTTAAGTTAGCTAATCCAATTTCTTTAAGAGAATGAGATTTCTATTCACTTTGATTTGATTTGTATAAGTTAGCTAATCCAATTTCTTTAAGAGAATGAGATTTCTATTAACTTTGATTCGATTATATAAATCAGATTTAATTTTTGAAGAGTCTTTCTTCTTAAATTATGTTGGGCTTTAATTTTTTTTAATTAGATTGAATTCAAAATAAAAATTTATATTTTTTTATACCAGATTACGTATTAAAAGAAACAACATAAAAAGTTTCAAAAAACTTTCGAAGACCAAAGAAAGAAAGAACAAACATAAGGTACGCTTAAGGCCAGCTAAAATAAGATGTTATAAAAGTTTGTATTCAATACATTTAATTATATTATTGAATAAGATGTTATTTTATTAAATTCAAAAATAAATAAAATTATTTTTAATGAGATACTATCTTGATATTTTCGTTTCGAGTTCAATGAACTAACTTTACATTTTAACCTGGTTTGGATTGAAACAACTTATCTGTTAAAAAAAAATCATTTTAAATTCTTTAATTTTCATAGTAGTTATTTTGACTGTTCATTTTTTAAATATTTGCTTATTATTGTTATAATAAAAATAAAAATAAACATTTTACGTGTAATTTCCTTTATTGTAAACTATAATTATTTAATTATAATAACAAATTATGTAAAAATCTATTACTTATGAATATGGACTTCACATAATTTTTTTATAGATACTACGTAACATTGAAGGTTGATTGTTTAATTGTAATGTAATTATTATCGAATCTGACAGCCGTGGAAATGGCAACCAAGTTTGTCTCATTAAGCTAAATGTGTATCCTCACAGTTTCTTATCCATCCACTTGAGATGATTCTTTTGAGAGGCGATTGATATACTTTCTAAAGAGCTTAAAAAATTTTGAAATCTCAAAAAAAAGAAAAAATTTTTGGGTGAAATATAATAGAATTTGACAATAGAATTCATCTGCAATAATTTGATGCTTTTGAATTCATAAAATATTGAAAATTAGGTAACAAACTGCTTCTGTACAGCGTCTTGTTGGTTTTATACAATTTTACACCATCAAGGCTTCTATAATATGGATACTTAAATCCATCCTACAAAACTTCAGTCTGTCTATCTCGTAGATCTCTATAAGTTGGATGACACAGCAAGGATCTGATTTACTTCTTTTAGAATACACAAGTAATGCTAATCAGTTGTTATGCACGAGTTAGACGATCCCATGATCTGTCAATATCAAAGAAAAGCATACCAGTATTGAAAGGTAAATCATCAGGAGAAAGTGGATTAGGGTCTGCATTAAGAGAACCTTCGGGTATGGACTGGTCGTCAAAAAGGAAGCTCTCAAGCTCGTTGTAAACCGATTTAACTCCCTCATTTACTTCCTTGAATGGTTCTTCATCATTTGTCGTTTGAAGCTGTAAATAATCAACAGAAGATTGTTGATTGCTTTGACCAAGGTTGTTGACCCAATTACAGTCAAAATCTGAAATACCATAATTTGTGCAGGTTGATGTTGATTCTGAAGGCGATTGGTATCTTGGCGCACGTTTGTTGAATTTAAATAGAAAATGATCTGCTCAAAACTTAGATGAAAGAAGAGAACAGAATAGAGAACGAGAGAGTGAAAAAATGTTTTGGGACAATATCTCAAAATTTTTCTGATTTCATTCTGTCAATATATCATATTTGTCGAAAAGTTATCCACCAAACATGAACTACTACAAGTACATTTTACTTTCTACTTTTAGCATAATTTACAGAAGTTTACTTACACAAAAAAAATCCAGCTAACACCGTCAACTAATACTGTTAGCTCAGTTTACAAAAAGGGTCATTTTTTAATATGATCCTACGGCGACTAAGGTAGCTGAATTTGCATCCAGCTAAACTTCAACGCTCCTCCTTGGGTGCTTTGCTGCTGACACCAATAAGCTCTCTTAGATGTTCAAATTTGATCTTAGCAAGAGGCTTAGTTAAAACGTTAGCCAATTGATCCTCAGAATTGCAATGAACCAGTGTAAGTTCGTTACTTTCTTGCACTTCTCTCTCAAAATGAAATTTAATCTTGAAGTGCTTTGTTTTTTCATGAGAAATTGAATTCTTTGCAATTGCAATAGTAGATTTGTTGCCACATTTTATCTCTATTGCTTCCTCTTGTAACAGATTCAAATCAAATAAAAGCTTCCTCAGCCAAAGAGCTGGGTTGACAGCACTAGCAGCTGCAATGTATTCTGCTTTTGCTATCGATTGGGCAACAATTTGTTGCTTTTTTGAACTCCATAAGAACACACCATAACTAAAAGTGAACAACTAACTAGAAGTACTTTTCATATCATCTATAGAACCAGCCCGGTCACTATTAGTATAACATACCATGCTCAGTTTTTCAACTTTTTTAAACCAGACTCCAAAATCTGATGTGCCTTTGATATAACTTAGCACTTTCTTTGTTACTTTGAAGTGTGAAACATTGCAACAATGCATGAACTTAGATAGTAGGCTTACTGCAAACATAATATTAGGTCTAGTAATTGTTATATACAACAAACAACCAATAAGACTTCTATAGTTCTTCTCATTCACCTTTTCTGAGCCATCATCAATGCTAAGTTTATCACTTTGAGCCACAGGTGTACTCGTTGGTTTGCAATTGTCCATGAAGAATTTCTTTAACATTTTCATGGAACATCTTTGTTGGCTTATAAAAGTGCCCTTTTGAGATTGATGAATCTCTAATCCAAAAAAATATGTCATCTTACCAAGATCTATCATCTCAAACACATTTTCCATTTGAATTTTGAAGTCTTGCACCAACTTTTCATTGCTACCAGTTACTAATAGATCATCCACATAAAGAGATACTATCAACAATGTTTTTGCTTGCACATTTTTAATGTACAAAGTAGATTCACTAAGATTCCTCCCATATCCTAGCTTTTGTAGGTGACTGTCAATCCTCTTATACCATGCCCTTGGTGCTTGCTTTAGTCCATATAGTGCTTTCTTGAGCTGATAAACTTTGATTCATGCCCTTCAACAACGAAACCTTCAGGCTGTTCAACATATATTTTTCTTTTTAAGTAGCCATTCAAGAAGGCTGACTTAACATCAAGTTGGTGAAACTTTCATTTCTTTTGAGCAACAAGAGTTAACAAAAGTTTGATAGCATCTAACCTTGCTACTGGAGCAAAAATTTTAGAAAAAATCAACTCCAAACTGTTGAGCATAACCTTTTACCACCAATCTTGCCTTCAACTTGTTAACAGAACCATCAGCATTAAGCTTACCAATAACATTTTTATGCTTTGGCCTGTCAACAAGAACCCAAGTATGATTCGTTTAAATCATGGACATCTTAACTTGCATAGCCTTCTTCCATCCATCTGAGTTTCTACCTTCCTCAAAGCTGATAGGTCCAAGTGAAGCTATATTACACCTTTCATAGAATTCTGAAAAGGGTCTTGTACCTCTTACTGCATAATCATCATCAGACCCTTCATCATTAGCAGCTTCAGACTCTTCCTAAAATGTGTTAGATTCATGAATTTTTTCTTTAATAGAGTCAATTTTTGACTTCTCCCAGTTCTTGGATGCTTGCTCACTGAATTTAACATCCCTGCTTACAATGACCTTTCTAAAAGAAGGATCAAAGATTTCATATCCCTTCTTGTTACTGTTATAGCCAACAAAGACCCCAACTTTGGACTTTTTATCCAACTTGTCTCATCTAGCTTCTGGTATATGAACATAGCATATAAATCCAAAGATCTTCAAATCGTGTATTGAGGGTTTAAATCCAAACCAGGCCTTAAATGGTGTTTTCTCTTCCATAGCCCTTGTTGGTTGTCTGTTTAACAAATAAACAAAGGTATTGACTGCTTTTGCCCAAAATTTTTTGGCAAATTTCTTTCAAATAGAAGACATCTTGCTATTTTTATCACAATTCTATTTTTTTCTCCCACTGACCCCATTTTGTTGAGGACTATATGTGTTTGTGAGCTAATGTTCAATACTTGCAACTAAACAAAAATCTTTAAACTTATCTAAGTATGTTCTCTTCCATTATCAAACCTAATGATTTTCAAGTTGCATCCACTTTGATTTTTAGCATAGGCTTTAAACTACCAGAACAGTAGTGCAACTTCAGATTTTTGCTTCAAAAAATAAACCCCACATAGTCTGGTACTATCATCAATGAATAGTATAAAGTATATATTGTCATTAAGAGACAAGGTCCTCATAGGACCACATACATCAGTATGAATAAGTTGCATCTTATTAGTTGCTCTCCAAACTTTATTTGCTAAAAATGGAAACCTATGTTGCTTTCCCAGGTGGCACACTTCACACTTTTCTTTATGTTCATGAATTTTTTACATGTTTAAAATCAGGTCATTTTTGCATAAATGACTCAGTGCATTGTAATTGACATGTCCTAATCTTTTGTGCCATAACTCAGTTTCATCAACAACACCAGCATATGTAGTTGAAGTCATTAAATTCCACTTTAACACAAAACTTCTTTCATTCATGGCAACAAACACAAGTTCACACCCAGTAGAATCATAAATCATGCAAGATTTATTCTTAAAACGAACAACATAATTCTTTTCAAGCAGCTGACCAACACTAAGCAAATTTTGATCTATATCAAGCACTAAGAGAACATGAGAAATAATTCTAGTACTTAATGGTGCGCCTATAATCACATTTCACTTACCTGTGTCTTCAATGAACTTACCATTGCCTATTCTAATCTTAACATTGCAGTTTTTGTCAATTCTCTTAAACATGCTTTCATCAAAGGACATATGGTTTGTGGAACCACTATCTATTAGCCAATTTACTTTGGTTTTGCTACTAGTTGTATAACAAGAAGCAATAAACATTTGCTCCTCCTGCTGTTATTTCCATCAATTATCTGAGCTTGCATGTTTTGTTGTTGCTATTCTTTATTCTTGCAAAATCTTTCCATGTGCCTCATCTGCTTGCAGGCTCTACATTAGATATCTAGTCTAAACCGGCAGCAATACATCTCCAAGTGTGTAGTCTTCTGACAGTGTGAGCAAGGTGGATATTTTTTCTTTCCATTGTTTCTCTCTTCCGTTATTCATAGCTTTTTTTCCTTTGCTTGATGAACTACTAGCTCTTTCTCTACTCTTGGCTTGAAAAACCCCTTCAGAGTGCTCTTCCTGTCTACTTAATCTTTTTTGCTCTTAAGCATAGAGAGCATTTATAAGTTCTGTCAAAGAGATGCTGAATAGATCTCTTGAGTATTCAAGAGAAGAAATCTTTGACTCATATTTCTCAAGAAGAGTTATGATGACCTTCTCCACTATCCTCTTGTCACTAAAGTCATCCCTAAGTAGCCTTATGCTATTCACAACAGCATTGATTTTGTCAGTATATTGCTTGATAGTTTCACTTTCTTTCATCTTCAAATTTTTACTTTATCAACTGCTACTGTCTGGTCTTTTCTGATCCTTGAAATTCCTTTTTCAATTTGTCCCAAGCTTGTTTTGGAGTTTCACAAGCCATAATTCTGGTGAAGATCACATCAGAAGCACCATTTTGCAAGCAAGATATAGCCTCGTACCTTTTGGCACATTCTTCACTATGTTGCTTCATTTGCGCTAAAGTGGGATTAGCTCTCAAAGGTGGAGGGCCTCGACTAGTTTCAGTCACTTCCCACAAGTCATGAGCCTGTAGGTAAGTCTTCATTTTTACTACCCAAATGTGGTAGTTTTCACCAGCAAAGACTAGTGGTGGTGGTGGAGAGAAGCTGCCTAAAGACATGAAAGCAGTGTCTTGGTTCAAGGTTGTCAGGTTGAAATAGCTTTAATTCTTCCACAAAACACTACAATAATCTGTTAGGAAGAACTCAGGTCCCGAAGATAATAGCTATGATGCCATGTTGAATTTAAATAGAAATGATCTGCTCAAAACTTAGATGAAAGAAGAGAACAGAATAGAGAATGAGAGAATGAAAAATGTTTTCATCTTTCAATATATCATATTGTCAAAAAATTATCCACCAAATATAAACTACTACAAGTGCATTTTACTTCCTACTTTCAGCATAATTTACGGAAGTTTACTTACAGAAAAAAATCCAACTAACACTGTCAACTAACACCGTCAGCTCAGTGTAAAAAACAGGTCATTTCTTAATATGATTCTAAGGTGACAAATGCGGCAGCATTTGCATCCAGCTACACTTCAACAACGTTCGACTGAGCAACCGGCTGACTTCATGATGAGGAATGGGAGGGTGCTGAGTTTGTAATGACACCGTCAATACTAGGCTGTGAAGAGCTCTGATGTGTACGTCCCTAAATTTGTACCAGAACAATAATTTGGCTAGCCAATGGGATTTGAATTCCTTTCATTTGATATTGCAACTGAAGCAGAATTTGTTGGTTCTGCGATGAATAAGCAGAAGTAATGTTTTCCAACGGAATATACGCAGTGTGGTTCATTGCTGACGCAACGCTGGAGTCAAGTCTTTTGGACATTGTGTTGGAAGAGACAAATAGGGAACCCGCGTTAATAGTCTTAACAAGTCGATCCCTTCGAATTAGAGAATTTTGCACACCTAGCAACTGCTTTGAAACTGAACATAGCTGCGTTGTCCTTTTATTGAAAACATGCTGGCTACACACACTTGGTTAAATGGAATCCCGAGTCTGGTAGGGGAAGAACAAGCACGAAGTATGGATGGCCTTGGGACATGAGTTTGAGGTATGCAATTCCCAGCAGCTCGAGGTGGAGTAAGCCGACAAAACTTGCTTTTGCAGTGTGAACTGCACAATGTCACAAAATGGAGCTTGGTTATTAATTTACCTTCTGAATAGTAAATTTTAAATGGCAATGACTAATGAAATTGAGATGAATAATAATTTATAGATATTATATTTTAGATAACATCATGCTATGATTACATTGCAAAGGAATGACCCATGATTTAATTTTAAGATAATATCATGATCGGACTTATTTCCATTATATAAATCAGATTAACTTTTTAATAGTCTTTCCTCTTAAATTATGTTTATTTTTTAATTTGTTTAGATGTTGGCTAATTGGACTTTATATACATGTACTTATTTATTTATTGTGGCGTTGTTGTTTTATTCTCAAATTATTGTGCTAGTTTTTAAATTATCGTTCTTTGAGGTGTAGAATAAGCTTGAACCAACTTTAGTTCATTATGGTGGCTTGTCTCATTTCCAGCCCACAATCATTAACCAAAAATAAAATTATCATGCAAAATAAAACAACATAGCATAGACAAAGGAAAAATAATGTTTCATGTCGAATTTCTTTTTAGGTCTTTTAAAATCCTTATCAGTTTAGAATTTTTGCATGGCGGATTCCTTAAGAAATGAGATGTTAAAGTTATAGTTATAAAATATAATTTACTTTTCATAAAATTATTATTTCATCATATATATAAAATATATGAACTTTTAATTCTTAATAAAATTAATAAAAATTTTATTAGAATAAAATAGATAATCAATGTTTTCTTGGGTTCAGTTTTTCTTGAGCTTGGATTTTTGATATTTTAGTCAAATTGAGTTTTATTAGATTTGTTTTTTTTAAAAAAAAATTTTTGAATTTGAATTCATGTTGTCACCTCTACCAAAATCGAGCAAGTAAACCAACATGGGATAAAAGATACTAACATTTCAAAAGATAAAGATATAGTAATGTTGATTCAAAAAGAACTTTGTTCAATATTGAAAATGTTACTAATTAATTCTAATCATATATATAAACAATATAACAAGTCAAATGCTGACCATGAAAAATTTGTTAACATGGATGTCCACGTGCATAACTTATCTCTACAACACATTAGCCAAATATTATTTTAGGCCTATCAATTTTGATTCAAATCCAAAAAACTTGACTAGTCAACTTAAATTTGAACTTGATCTAACCTGATTTGATTAAAAAAGATCAACAATTTGAAATTGACTAACTCAAACTAAAAAAAGACCCAAACCCAAAATGACTCGATTCTAAAATGACCCAAACTCGAAATAATATGAATCAACCCGAAATAACCCAAATTTGAGATGACCCGAATCTAAAATGACTCGAATATTTAACTCGAAATGATCCAAACTTAAATTAAGTACAATTTAATTTCAAAAACATTAAGTTCTTAAAAATAATACTTATAACATAAATTATTAATTTATTTTATTTCATAACTTGTAATTATATTGGATTACGATAAAGCATGCAAATACCATTTGGTATGTATAAATTGATTATGTTCTTATCTTTATTCTCTTATCTTTATGTAAAATAATGCAATAATTATATATGTGCCTATTATAATAATTTTTAATATTTGATTAACTTAAATGTTTTAAATTGTTATTGTAAAAGAAAGAAATCATTTTCGTTGTTTTATTTATAACCTACAAAAATATTGCTTGGTAAAACTTTATATAATTATGATTATTTTATTTATAATTTTTTACTTTTCACTTGGGTATGTTTAAAAAAATGCATTCGTAATTATCATTGTCAAAAATCAAAGATGTTTCTATTTCTTTAGTCAGACCAGAATAAGGGAATTGAAAAAAAAATTTAAATCGTAATCAATTGAAAATTCAATATTCAACCAAGTGAACATTTAAAAAAAAAAACTCTTGTATGATTTTGCAAGATGTTTGGAATTGACAGTTCAATTTGATAATCCTTAGAAATTCTATACTCAAAGTCACTGATATACTTTGCCATCTTATAAACATCAAAAATTTATAATAAAAGAAATAAATTATAACTTTGTTGGTCGAATCAAAACATAAGACCACAATTCCTGAAAAATTTTCAAATATACTTTTCAAAAAGATTTTTTTAGCGAGCAAATATTTGAGAGGGTCGTCTTAAGAACATTTCTCTTTCCATTATTGCAACTTAAAATACCATATGATCTCACTAGTAGATAAAATTACTTTTAATGGAAAGAAATGAAAACCATCCCTCTATTGGCAATGATAATGGGTTAATGTTTATTTATTTTTTTAATTGATTTTTAAAGTTTAATTAGGTTGAAGAATAAACATAGGTAATCTGTTAATAGGCTAACTTTTATTGGCTTATTGGATCTTAGATTAGTTTGGTTAGAATTTTTTTAGGTGACAATCTCATTTTAGCCATTAGAAGATTTTTTTTTTTTATTTTACAGGCCTTTAGATGATAATACTTGTTAAAAAATTTCTTAGTGATATTTATTAAATAAATGGATAACACAAATTTTGATAGTGATATTTACTAAAAAGTTTTTAAATGATAATAATTATTTAAGTAAAATTGATACTTGAATTTGAAAAATAATCCAATTATGCAAAAATCTAAAAAAAAGTCAGAAATATATTTATCTTATTAAAAATTAAAATATATATTTAAAATATTCTTATTTTTATATTTTAATAAAATTTTAATAAAATATAATTCGAGCAAATAATTTATTTAAATTTGATATGATTTGATTTTAAAATTAATAAATTAACATAAATAATCTAAATTTGTATAAATCTAGTATCAAACTTGATTTACCTGAATTCAAAATGACCAAACTCGATGAATCTAACTGTTAAGTCTTATTAACTCAAATCTAAACCTAAAATGACTCAAACTCAATTTAATCTGAATGTTAGACCTGATTGACTCGAATCTAAAATGACCCACACATTAACTTGAGCATTACACTTGATTGACCTAAACCCGAAAGGATCCAAAACTGAAATGACCTAAACTTAAAATGACATAAACTTGAAAATGACCCAAAAATTTTAAAATCTATAATGACCCAACCTGAAATAACCCAACTCGAAACCAACTCGACTCGCCCAATTGGCAAGTCTATATTATTTATTATTTTAAAATTATAAGAATATATTTTTCAAATATTTTAAATGTAATTATTTAACTAAATTTTAACTTTTAAAAGATTATCTTGTGATGAATTATGATTTTTAAAATTGATCTTATCTCAAGATTCAATTGTAATAAAAATTTTAAACATTAAATATTAATCCTATTTGAATCAAATTTCATTATAAAAAAATTTAAAGTTCAAAAGTAATTTGTTTGATTTAGTTATGATTGTAATAAGAATTTTAAACATTAGACTTCAAATGTTAATCTATTTAATTTAGATATTACTGTAATAAGAATTTTAAACTTTAAAAAGTTAATTTTATTTGATTCAAATATATTTTTTAAATTTAAAAAATGAAAAGATATTTATACTTTCATAAATTTTTTAATTTTAATTTTTTCTTTTAAACGTGAATGTAATATAACTACTAGGATAAATTATAATATTTCAAATTATTTATTTCCTATTCTTATTGGTTAACTTACATAAAAATAAAATAAAATTTATATTAATAACATAAAATTACGTTGCTTAAGTCTTTTAATTTAAAAAAAGACTACCAACTAAAAATTTACTCTCTCCTTTTTTAATTTTTTTTAATATTTGTTAAACTATAACTACTTACTAGGACATTACTAGCCTATTTTTAACTTATTATTCCTTTTAAAATACAATATTTTTTTAGATCACATGATAAATTCTACATATTGAAAAAAGGTTGTTGAAACTGTTGCAATAGCTTAAAAAAACTTTCGACATACATTATAAAATTTATGCATATAATTACTTTCAATATGAAGTTCATTTATGTGTTTATGCACATAAATTGCTACGCTACATTGTTTGACATATACTTTGTGTATTCTTAACCATCCAAAGCTTAATAAACAATCAATCAATTATATATATATATATATATATATATAAAGAGGGATATGCTTAGTAAAAATGGAATTATTTGTATACGATGACATATGAAATTGCACCTAATTTTTTTGCTTATCAAATAATCATATTCATATCAATTATTCAATTATCAATCTATATAGATTAAGACTATCCAAGGTTTCATTTTAAATATTCTTTATCATAATTTAAATAAAGTAGGCAAATTGTTAAGTGAAAAATCTACTTTATGATTATGAAATGCTGTAAAACGAACTTTAGTAGATCCAAAATATCGGATGTTTAGGTTAAAAACAATTTTTAACTAAATCGAAATAAAAATAATATATTTTTCCACGTAAAGTTGATGATGAAAAATTTTAATTTGACTCAATGAAAAGTTTCGTTTATCTTTATCATCTTTAATTATCTTGCTCAATTACATTAAAAAAAATAATATATATTTTCTCACATATATAGTTAATTTTTTTTTTTCAAAACGTTTAATTTTCTCATTGCATATTTTTTAAATATATAAATTTTGAAAAAACAAATATTAATTGTATGTATATGCATACATGTATTTAAATAAACAAAATTTTGCTTGAAGAATCGCAATAAGTTTTTAATTGTAAGATAACAATTGATGCTTAAATGAA
>JBBYHO010000010.1:14581251-14601423 GCA_038382025.1 Adansonia gregorii | reverse complement strand
ATTTAAATAAACAAAATTTTGCTTGAAGAATCGCAATAAGTTTTTAATTGTAAGATAACAATTGATGCTTAAATGAATTATAATAAAATATTCAGAAGAGCAAATACCGCAAAAAGGCACCAAGATTGCATATAGCTAACATCGCGTTTGATCATGACTTCTTCTTTTTTTGGAAATTTTCTTTCGAAACGGAACTCATAAAAATGAAAACAAGCAACTTTCTATTAAGGGGAAAAAAAAATGAGGAAGAGGTTCGTGGGTGGGTGGGTGGCTGCTGGATTTATGTTGGGAATGGGATAAAGAGTAGACATGGTAATATTTAATATGATTACATAACTATAACATGCATAAAGTTAAAAAACGTGACACGAATATATTCTCAAAATCTATCTAATGCGAATTATAAATATATCAAAATTGATATAAATATAAAAAACTTTAAACACGATTATGACACGATAAAATATATGAATATGATATAAATACACGAATTGTTGATCTAATAAAGAGTAGTTCATGTAGTTCTTGGGAAGAGTAATTTGGGAAGAAATTATTAGCCATGTATGACATATAAGAAAATGTTGACATGTTTTAATCTGTTACTATAATAAAAGGATTGACTGAGTTGGTTAATAAAATATCAATTCAGTTGGGATGGTAAAAATACATATATACTAAAATATAATTATAACATAAATTAAAATTAGGGTTGCTTTAGTCTTTTAATTTCGACAAAATAACTACCTACTTCTACTTTAAAAAAATCTATTTTTAAAAAGCTACATAATTAAAAAAAAAACTACCCACTCAAATTTAAATATATTTTTAAATATTTTTCATATAATATTTTATTCACCCCACATTAAAAACTAGCTATTCATTTCACTTCTTAAAGTAACTACCCACACTAAAAATTTTACCTATCCTTTTTATATATTAATCTAATAATTTTTTTAAGTTTATTTGTAAAATATATTTTTCATCCGCACGGTGAGTCTGCTCAATTCTAATATTATTAGATGGGATTATGACTGATGTGGTAGCAAGAGTTTAGTTGATAAATTTTCCTAAGACCCAAATTGGTATATATATATATAAACTCACATGATTAAAGATTTAAGATACAAAACATTCTTCAGCTGTTCATGCATGTGGTTCAAAAAAATAAATATTCAGCCAAAACCAAAAAGAGGAATAATTTTATCACAACAATGGAGTTTTCGTTTCGTGAGATGTAGATGCGATTGCTTAGCCTTCTATCTTGGCAATAAAGTGTTGATCATTCCACTTGCGAATTTTCAAATAAGGTGGTGCTTGTTGATGTCATTTTTGAAGAGATATGGCTAGCCTAGTAGTCAAATACCTATAAAGGAGAAGAGAAGGGTTAGAGAGTGTTGAAGGTTGTGTTTCAATGCTCAAGTTAGTGGCCCATAAGTTGAGAGAGATAACATAAATAGAATAAGGAGTAAAAGGTCTATGGAGGCCTTTTATGTAGAGCAGTTACTAAAATATCTTTAGGGCTTTTTTGGATCTAACAATTGCATATTCGTTCGAGCACGAAAGTGGTTACAAAGTGCGACTTTGAGCCTTTTGTAACAGTTGTTGAGTAGATTAGGCTTGTCATTAGCATTTATTCGGGCACATGACTTTATTAGTATGTGTTTTCCATTAGAGGCATTTAGGCTTGAAAAGGCCTTTGGCGAGCCTAAAAAAGGCAATGGTAACCTAGAAAGACAAGTCAGGTGAGGTGGTTGAAAAGGAAAATGACAAGCTTGAAAAGGCAATGGAGAGCCTAAAAAGTAAATGGCAAGGTGCTTGAAAAGGCTATGGCAAGTTTAAAAAGACAATGGAGAGCTTGAAAAGGATAAATGCCTAAAAGCTATTATTTGATAAGAACATATCTTGAGAGTTAGTTGATGAGGAACAAGTTTACTCTTTTGAAACCTGAATAAGATTTTAATTACGAGCATATGGCTCTCTGTTTCCCACAAATGGCATTAATTATTAATGTCTGAATTGATGAGGTCTTTTTATGAAGAAACCTGCAACATAAAATCAATCAAAAGTGCCAAAGTTAGTATTGTAGGGTGTAGTCTAATACTTAAGTCAATAAGGTTTTTGAAAGATGAAAGGCAAGGCAATTAGATAATAAGTACAGAATAAGAATTAAGCTTACGGTTTGAGAAAATACCCTACCTTATATAGTTTTCTTGTTTGACCTAGGTTGACTTACATTTAGGTAGGCTTCTACCATAATGATTGAATTGGGCCCATATAGGCGTGCATCCTTATACATAGGTTTAATAGTGCTATATTGCAAATATATTGTATTGGTTGATGCTTCTGTTATTTGCCTTTGGTTTTTTTTTATTAATTAAAAGAAACCAAAAAACAAAAGCATTTGCCAAATGAAGTCAGAATAATGACACAGGATTTCAATAGCTTTCTCAATCTTTATTGACATCTACAAATGTAATACTATTGCCTAAATTGCAAACTTGCCATAATATGAATATTCAGGTGATGGATAAGGACGACCAACAAGTCGTTTTGATTGAGGGACATAACAGTACTAGTTTGAGACTTATATTTGGAGACATGCTACAAAAATGAGCTTAAAAAAAGCATAAATTATTAGGTGAACTGTATATGATCAGCTTAGACTGTGCAGTAAGAGAAAAGCCATCAACCTTATTAACTATGAAAGCACAACCCAGTGATGTTGCCTACTCGACTTCAAGGGCACTTAGTATCACATATGACCCTAACTACTTTCGTGGAAGTGCTTGGTTTATGCCACACGTTCAAGTATTGTCCAGTTTAGGCCCACAGCCCTTAGGACTAGTTCAATTAGTACCATGGTTGACAAGGATTCCAATTTAAGGGTAGGTCTTAGGTTTTTGAAGAGGTATGCTTTATGAGGTTATAGAAACTTGAAGGTTGTTGGCCTAAAAAAGATAAATCTTCATGTGTGGTGTAAAACCAAGAACTCTTGTGGGAGTTAGCAAGGTTACAAGTGATAATAAGTGGGCTCTGAGGTCAAGTAGGCAAGACCACTAGGCTAAGCCCTTACATTAACACTCTTAGACTCTTATCAAGACATCTTTGTATAATCACATAGATTACCACCTAAAAAGTTCTATGACCATATCGTTACCTTCAAACCTGGTTTCAACCCTATTAACACTATATTAGGTTCTTTATCATAAAAAAACTAAGGTTAAAAAACAAAAAATTGAGATGCTAGCCTTTTATTATACAAACCAAAAAAAGTCATTTTGCTTTACCATGTTTGCTAGTTAAGAAAAAAATAAGGGTTAGAGTTTTTGCATTAATTATAAAAAAATCATTACCGTGATAATCAAAAATAAATTTCTTATACCTATTTTAGAGGACTTGTTGGGTGAATTAAAGAGAGCTTAGCACTTTTCTATGCTTGATTTGAGATCAGTCTACTAACTAATTAGAGTAAAAAAGAAGGACATCATGAAGATACCTTCTAAGACATATCGAGGCTACTATAAGTTTAAGGTAATTCCTTCTGGACTCATTAATACACCAACTACTTTTCAAGCTTTTATGAATAGTGTGTTTGCACATTCTTGAGGAAGTTTGTACTTGGTTTTTAAGTTTTAGTTGTTTACAATTTACTTTAAAAAGCATGTGCAACACGCACAAGTTATTTTTGATATTTTAAGGGTAAATGAATTGTTTCCCAATATAAGCAAATGCTATTTTAGACAAAAGTAGGTCGAGTATCTTGGCCATGTAATCTCAGCATATGAGTTGCTACTAACCTATCCAAGTTAGAAGTGATGAAGAATTGGAAGCTTCCTAAGTTTTTAAAATCTTTGAGAAAGTTAGGTTGTATAGAATGATTAGGAAGCCATTGACCAAGTTATTGAAAAAAATGGCTTCCATAGGACACCAAAATGTTATTAAAACCTTTGATCAGCTTAAGTAAGTTCTAAGTTATACCCTTATTTTGGCCTTATTGGACTTTTCCAATCCTTTTTGTTTAAAGGCTGGTTAAGTTCAACTAGCATAGGAGCTGTCTTGTTACAAGCAAGAAGATTTTTTGCCAACCTTAGCAATGCTGTTAGCCTTAGACACCGTGACTTCTTTATTCATGAAAATGATTATTTGGCTATTTTAATGACTATTTTTAAATGGAAACATTGCCTTGAGGGAATGCCGTTCATAATTAAGCTAATCTTAAGGTTCTCAAGTGTCTGTTGGAACATAAGTGAACCACTATTATAGGAACAAAAGGCTTAACTCAGTTTTAGGGATTATATTATCCAATCTTATATAAGAGGGATAAAATGAATGTGGTAGTTAAAGTCTTATCAAAGTAATATGAAGATGAAGTTTAATTTAACAACTTAATCTCTACCACTATCATACTAGATTGGGTAAAAGAGATTGAATACCATTATGTAAAAGATGTACTTACTCTAGATTAAATTACATCATCGATTATTTCCCCTCCATCTATATCTCATTATACTTTCAACTGTGGTGTTCTAAGATTCAAAGAAATAATATATGTAAGTGCATATATGTAGAAAGAAAATATGACAAATCTTTCATGATTCTGCCTAAAATGGTCATTTTGGCATTCATAACTTATTACAAGCTCAAGTATAAACAAGGTCAAGAATATGGACAATAGTGCGATAACTGTTAGAAGAATGATGATGAACATGTGGCCTTACCAGGACTTCTACCAGTAATTCCTATTCCTAGTCAAGCTTGGGAAGTTATCTTTATGGACTTTATTACAATTGATAAACTAATACTTTCTACTAAATTTTAATTTTATCTTAATTGCTATTGATAAACTAATTTTCTCTGTGAAATTAAATTTCTTCTTAGTTTTTTATTAATAAACTAAATAAGTATGTTCATCTCATAGCTTATTACATCCTTACATAATTGAAACATAGTTGAACCTTATCTAAACTAGGTCCACAGTCTATATAAGACACCCAAGGCTACTATTGTTTTCATAGAGAAAAGTATTTACAACCAATTCAAGCAAAAATTGATGAAACAACTTAAGTAGCTTTGAGCCTACCATCCAAAGTTAGATAGACAATTAGAAAGGCTTAACCAATATCTAGAACAACATATAATGTGTATTTATTTTGTAAAACCAAAGTCTTAGGTTGCAGTGGCGACTTCTCACAAAATGGTGGTATAACATCAACGACCATATTACACCTGGAATAAAACTTTTTCAGGCGCCATAGGTTTACCAAGGCGGAAAAACTAATTGAGAAAATGAAGCATTTGAGTAAATTGATGACTAACCTATTGCACAAGTACTCTAAGCTTTAACAAGCTTTACCAATATTATGGTCCTTAGCCCATTATAGCTAAAGTTGGCCAGGTTGTATTCAAACTTAAACTACTAGCTAGTTCTAAGATTCATCATTTTGTCTTTCATGTCAATCTTTTAAAGGAAAAATTGGAGTTAAGTTAATGGCTAAATAAATCCTCTTATGATAGGAGAAAAATGCATAATTATTCATTTTTCATGCAAAAATTATTAGTAAAAAGATGGTGAAGAGAAATGACTAAGTAATTACTTAACTCCAGATAATTTGGTCTAACTTTGGTCTAAATAGTGCTACATGGGAGGATTATATTGTACTTAAGTCCCAAATCTATCTTTTGATCTTTGGGGACAAAGATCTCCTAAAAGGGTATTGTGTTAAATTCAACAGAAAATGATATTAATGGAATTGGAAATGAAGGGAAAAGAATGATCAAGCTTCAAGAATCTAAAACAGACATTGAAAACTAAAAGTTAAGAGTGGACAAGGAATAAGCACTAAGTTGAAAAAGCTTAAGTTGAATGAGAAGAAGTAAGCGCTGGAGGCTGGCAACGAGTTAAGGAATTAAAAGCATGCGGTTAATCGTGAGCTAAAGAAATAGAAGAGAGGAACAGACAAGCTAGACCAGGAACTGGGAGTTGACAAGTTAGTGTAAGAGCTGGGACTTGACAAGCAAGAGCAGTAGCTATTAACTTGGTTTTCTGTTACTTATTAGCTAGTAAATAATTATACAACTCTCAAGTTGGTTACCAGCTTCTAGCAACCTATTAGAATGTGCAACATTTGTACTTGTTTATAAATGTACCAGATGTCTCGCACAAAATTTTCTTGAATGAATTTACCAGAGTCATCTTTTCTCTCTATCTCTTTTTCCAAGATAGTCATAATATCTAGTTTGTGATAATTGGCAATCATCAAATAAGAAACATAATAAGTGCAAAAAATGTTTTTTTCTTTTAGGCTTCTCCATAGAATCTTTATTCTCAAACCTATGGAAATACACAAAATTAAAAAAAAAACTTGCATTACTATAAAGGATAAAATAATTTGTACTTGCAAATTATGAAATAAACAAAACTTAAGAAAAAAAGGCATGACAGCTTCAAAGATCTACAAACGCTAGATTTATGGACTAAGAGCAAAATGTACCATGTTTAAGAAGCTAAAAACTCCCTAGTCCGTTAGGTCAATCTCTTTTATTTTGTTTTGGCTTTTAGGCTACATTCTTTACATGTCTATGTGTTAGGTTGGGCTAGGTTTGTGTTGGAGGATCAACACTATATATATTTACCCAAAATAGAGGTCTCAAATTTTACCCAAGTCCACCCATATTTGTAAATAGATAACTCAAACCTATTTATGCTCCTATATTAATTTTTTCCTAAAAGAAGTTTTTTAAAAATATTATTTTTACTTAATGTTCAGTATTTTTTTCTTTTATTAAGTTCTTAGACATTGACAATTTAACATATTTTTTAATGTTTACACTATAATGATATATATATATATATAAATAAAATAACATATTATATAATTAAAAATGAGTCAGACTAGGTTGAACTTGAGCCATGAATATTAAAACCAAGGCCGAGTCCATTTTTTATTAGGCATTTTTTGCCCATGCACAAGTTTTAGTCATATATTTTAGTAAAATTGGATTGAAAACTTGCAATTTCTCCTTCTCTTATTTAAGTAAAATTTGCTTTTAGTTCATCCACATATTTTATTCTTTCAATACATGATAGAAATTCAAGAATCCTTAATTAGCCAATAATTTGTGCTTCATATTGGAAAAACAACCTACAAAATCTATTCGAATGAACTAAGGATCAATATTTGAGACAAGGATATGATGGACCATTTTCCTTTTATTTATGCTTATAAGATAGAAAGTCTAAAGTTTTCAACTACTGCAGTTATAACTATTTCTTTTGCAAAAAATTTAATTTTAAATTTTAAGTTGTTGGTTTATCTAAGTAATACTAAATTTTTTTTATTGAGTTGTTGTCATAAGTTAACAAACATTAATTCAATTAAAAAACTATTTAAAAAAACCTAATTAATATAATAATATTAAGGTGTTGGTGTATTTTAGTGAAAAGGATAAAAACATCTATTTTAGATAAAAACAAAAGAAAGTTTTAAAACTGTAAGTTTTCATAACTTATATTAATTAGTTTTCAATTACATCTAGTTTGTTATAAAAAAAATTAATTAAATGTTCATTCATTTTTTGTTTCAATCCTAGCTATAAATAGGATATACTTTTCAATTTCTTATCAGTTGATCATAAACTTTCTTAGCCAATCTATTAAATGTTCTTTTATTATTTCTATTAAAAGATTTTCTTAAACTTTTAAGAAATTAATTAAGTGAAGAAAGTGTCAATTTTGGTAAAGCTTCTACCATCTAAATTGTGCAAGTTAGCAAAATGTGCAGTTGGTGATTGGGCTTGTCGTATCCTAAGGGATAGCGTGCAATAAAACCTTTTTGCACTGGTCTTATCTCTAAGATGACATGTATTGTCTCAAGAGAGTGACTTGGTACGCGCCTCAATCTCTTCACTTATTTTCAGTTGTCAAATTTATGATAATTTGGCAGTAGTAAATTAATCCACCAGTCTTATCCAGAAAGAACTCAACAGTAGCAAATCGATCCTCCAATCTTATATTGAAAAACTATAGTGCAAGATTCTCCAACAATTTAGGACAATCTTCCTAATGGAGAACGTTGTTGAAAGTTTCCCAAGACTACTCAAGCCAATGATCTTAATTATTTTTTTTTCATTTTCACGGTGCAAATTTTAAAAGATGGAAACAAAAGAGTTTTTCTACTTGATTCTTTTAAATGTCTCATACATTCTGGTGGAAAAGGGTCTTAAAAAGAAAAAATATTATAGCTATAACTGATGACGAAAAATCTGAGCATGCAAAAAAAATGAGGAAATAGGAAAAAGATCATGACTATTGCAAAAATTATTTGCTAAATTGTCTTTTTGACATTTGCACTATTACTATCATTAAACTTATTCTTTAACAAAGAAAATCTGGAAAGCACTGCAACAAAATAATAATAATGGAAAAACTAGATCCAAAAAGTATGCTTGTAATCATTATTTTAGATTCCAAATAGTAAAAAATAAGTCAGTGATAGAACAAGCACATGATCTAAAAAAACTTGCACATCATGTTTAACGTAAAAGAATAACTGCTAATGAACAAATAGAAGTCCTTGCTATTATCGACAAATTGCTTGAATTTTGGAAAAAATTTAGGAAAGTCTTATGCAACAAAAAAAAAAAACTATCGATTGAATCCCTTATCATGCGCCTCAGAATTAAAGAACATCATAGAAATCAAGACAATTAACTTGACTTCAATTACGCAAGTAAATCAAAGGTAAATTTTACGATGAGAACATGCCTAAGCTTATAATAATACAAAGTTAAAATAGAAAAAGAAGTTTAATAACTACAAATCCTATGGAAAGTAATATAAGGGTTAATTTAATTAAAGAAAAAAAAACCAAGTACCTCATTCAAGAGAAGCACCAAATAATAAAAGAAATGATAGGTGCTATGTATGTAGGAAATCTAGACATATAGCAAGAGGATGTCATTTCCAGAAACATGGACCTTCTAACCAAGTTAATGTAACCAAAGCGCCACTTACGACTATGATATCTAAGATCAACAGTGTTGATTTCTCTAAAAGATGGTAGATAGACTCCAGTGCTTCTAGGCATGTCTGTTATAACAAAACTTGGTTCAAACTTATTATCTGTTTAAGACAAAGAAGAAAGTCTTGCTTTGTGACTACCACAGCATTAATGTCTTGGGATAGGGTGATGTTGAACTCAATTTTACTTCTAAAAGAAGAATTTTTGGCATGTTCCTTTAAGATTAAAAAACATTTAGTTTTGTTTTTCTTTTAAACAAAGATGGATTCAAACAAGTTTTTGCATTTAATTAATTTAAGGGCCTGTTTACTAGGAAATGTTATGCTTGTGAAAGCTTGTTTAAATTGAATATTAAAATGAATGAAAATTTCAATTGTTTTTGCTTATAGCATTTATTGTGTAAATGTTTAACATGCTATAGTAGGTCATGTTAATTGTAGGTACGTGAAAAACATAAGTATTTTAGGTTTGATTTCTAAACAAGTTAATCAATTTGAAAAATGTGAATCACGGAGCATGGCCAAAATCATAAGAAAGTAATTCAGAAGTATGGTAAGAAATTTTGAATTTTAAATTTAGTGACATTTGTGAATTTGAAGGGATTCTAACTCGATGTGGAAAAGGTATTTCCTAACCTTTATTGATGATTTTCAAGATATGCATATGTTTATCTAATGAAAAATAAAAGTGAAGCTTTTCAAAAGTTTTCCACCTATATAAAAGAGATAAGGAATCTTTTAGGAGAAATTAAAAGATTCAAGAGTGACAGAAGAGGTAATTATGATAATCTTAGATTAAATGCTTTTATTCAATCCTTAGGTATTATTCATGAAACTACTCCTTTTTATTCTTTTGTATCAAATAGAGTGGTAGAACGCAAAAATAAAACTCTATTAGATTTGACTAATGCTATGTTAGTGGGCTTTGGGGCTTCAAAAAATTTAAGGAGAAACAGTTCTTATTGCTAACTATGTGCTTAATAGAGTACCACAAAAACATTCTTTAAAAACACATTATGAAATTTGGAAAAGCTATAAGCAAATTTTGAATTATTTTGAAAGTGTGGGTTTTTTTTTTGGTTATGCTACCAAATTTTAAAAGACCTAAACTTAGGATAAAGGTATCTTTATGAGCTTTTATAGTTTATGTCTTGACTGGTAAGGCATAAAGGTTTTTAGACTTACAAAATAATGTTATAATTGAATCCTTAGATGCCATCTTTCACAAAAATACATTTCTCTTTAAAATTAGAAATAATGTGGGTGCTAAACATGGACCTACAAATAATCAACAAGCTTTAGAACATCTTATTACTCAACCTAGAAAAAAAGATGAACTTGTCAATGAACCTAGACGAAGTAAAAGAGGATCAATAGCAAAAGACTTTGGCCTTAATTATCATGTGTTTAATGTACAAGATAATCCAACCACTTTAAATGAAACCTTATCTTTTTTTGATTCAAACCTTTGAAAAAAAAGTCATTTATGATAAAATGGAATCTTCGATAATCAACAAAACTTGGAAACTAGTAGATCTATTGCCAAGATCTAAACCAATAAAGTGTAAATGGTTACTAAGAAAGAAATTGAAGCCTAATGGCTTAATTGATAAATAAAGTCAGGCTAGTGGCTAAAGGCTTTAGATAAAAAGAAGGATATAGATTTCTTAGATACATTTTCTATTGTAAGTAAAATAACATCAATAAGAGTTCTAATTGCAGTTGCTGCCATCCATGATTTGATAATCTATCAAATGGATATAAAAATAATTTCCTAAATAGAGAGTTGGAAGAAAAAATTTATATGGAGCAACCTGAGTGTTTTGTTATGTCAGGTAATGACAATAAGGTGTGTAAATTATTAAATAACTATATGGTTTAAAACAAGCCCCTAGATAATGTCATGAGAAATTTGACACATTTTTAATTTCTAATGGTTTCAAACCCAATGAAAGTGATAAATATATATTACAAATCATATAGTAATTCACCTGTCATAATTTGTTTATAGGTAGACAATATCTTAATTTTTGGAACAAATCTAGATTATAAATGCTACTAAAATACTACTTACTAATCATTTTGACATGAAAAAGTTAGGGGAAACAAATGTAATTCTTGTATAAGGATCACAAGGACTTTAAGTGGTGTTTCTCTAAACCAATCTCATTATAATTAAAAAGATTTTGGAAAAAAATACAAGTTTTTTTTATTGCCAAAACTTATGCTCTTTTTTTTAAATCCAAATTTACATTTATTTCCCATGGAAAATGGTCAAGATGTATGTAACCCAAAAAAATATATTAATATAATTGGTAGCTTACAGTATGCCACTGATTGCACTCGGCTTAATGTTACTTATGCTAAACCAAACTTAGAACACTAGAATGCAATTAATCGTGTAATAAGAATTTAAAAAGAACTCTAAGTTATGGTATACTTTATCAAAAGTATCCTATTGTACTCGAAGGATACAGTGACACTAATTAGAACACCTTGGGTGGTAATTCTTTGTCTACCATTGGCTATGTCTTTACATTAGAAGGTGGAGCAATTTCTCAGAAATCTAAAAAGCAACAAATTATTCCAAACTCCATTATAGAGGTGAACTTATATGATTAACCTCGGCCAATGAAGAAGCAAGTTGGTTACAAGATCTTTTATTTGAGATTTAAATGCGGGAAAAACCAATACCACCTGTCATGATCCATCATAATTTTACTATTGTTAATAATAAATGTTACAATGGAAAATCCAGATCTATAGGAAGAAAACATAGCTATGCGAGATCTTATATAACTAATGGTACCATTAATGTTGACTAGATTCAAAGTGGTGATAATCTTGTAGATTTTTTGATAAAATCTCTAGCTATAGAAAAGATTTGGATAGCATCGAGGGGATAAGATTAAAGACAAAATAAAAATACAAACCAACTATATGGATATCCTACCTAATGATTAGAGATCCTAAGAATTAGGCTCAAAGGGAAAATGAATCATATAGTAGTTTGATAACATGAACATTTAATATTTAAAAAAAAAATTCCCTCTATATGATGCAGTGCATGTATCCTATAATAGTAATAAAGGTTGGGTATGTTTATATGCTTATGAAGTTTAGAGTTCATTGAGTGGGATGTAGAGTTATAGAAGCATCATTAATAGCCTTAACTATATGAGTGCAGAAATGAGGTTGCTTCCTATAAAAATTTAGGCTTATTCTCTAGCTCATTATAATCGAGATAAAGCACATGGCCATAACATGCTAGTTAAAGAAGCTCATTGCAAGGCATTGGAAATCTATGAGTATGACGCAATACTTTGTTTCCCTAAAGTAGCCTTAGTTCAAAACTTGGTTCACTATTGGCTCTAGAGTAGAGACTGCTGAAACACTAAATGGAGGTTTAAGCCATAGGCACTTACATTATGCATAGTTTTCTATCTTCACCTAAAGAAAAATATTAGTACTTAAATCTTTTTGTTGAAATAAATGGGGGATTACTGGTGTGTTTTAATGAAAAAGATAAAAACGTCTATTTTAGATAAAAAAAGAAAAGGTTTTAAAACATTTATTAATGTAAATTTTCATAACTTGCATTAATTAGCTTTCAATTACATGTAGTTTGTTAAAAAATAATTAAATGTTCATTCTTTTTTTCCTTTAATCCTAGCAATAAATAGGATTCACTTTTTAATTTCTTATCATCCAATCTTGAAACATTCTTAGCCAATCTTTTAGGTGTTCCTTTATTATTTCCATTAAAATATCTTCTTAAGCCTTTTTTAGAGTTCTAATTAATTAGGTGAAGAAAATGTTTGATTTTGGTAAAGCCTTTACCTTCTAACTTGTGAAGATTAGCAAGGTTTACAGTGGTTAATTGGGCTTGTTTTATCTTGAGAAGGCATGCAATAAAACCTTTTTGCACTAATTTTATCACTAAGAGAGCACATATTGTCTTAAATGGGCGACTGGTCCACGCCTTAATCTTCGCCACCCTATTTTCAATTGTCAAATTTATTATCATTTGGTAGTAACAAATTGATCCACCATTCCTATTTAGAAGGAACTCAACAATAGCAAATTGATCCTCTAATCCTATGCTGAAAAATTGTAGTGTAACATTCTCCAACATAAGGTCACTTACAAACTTTTATATTTAAAAGTTAATCAAAAATTTAAAAAAAAAACCATCAATTTATTTTTTTTATTTTCTAAAACATTTTTCCACATTTTTTTACCTACCTTATAAATGTAAATGTTTTTGATTAATGCTATATATAAGTGGACAAATTTTGAAATATGTTTTTTGATACTTAAATAGGAGTAATTGAATATGTTATCGCTCCCAACTCGTTTATTATCTTTAATAAACTAAAATTTCATATTGTAACACTTGGCTAATGTTATGCACTGAATTTGCATTTTGTAAGATTCGGTTGATGCCATGCAATGAATTTGTATATTGTAAGACTCTTCGGATGTCATGCATATTTCTACCGTTTTATTACAAAACAAATTTTGGTTTCATGTCCGATATGTATAGTTAAGCAGGGTTAATTTTATAAACAATCCAATTGTTTTGTTAAAAAAGTTTTGCATGACTTCGGCCAATCTTTGTGTACTTGTATACTTTTTTTTTTTTCGATTGAAAACAAAATTTCACACACTTGCGTGTAATAAAAGCTAATGTGAGTAATAATCTTACGTAAAATCTTGGCAAATATTCATGATTTTATAATATTTTCAAGTTCTATTGTATATGTTGTAATAAACTTTACATTCTACCCCTTGTCGTCGTGTACCATCTAAAAAATCATTAACAGTTGCTTCCTTTAAATTAGTGTATTTTTTTAACAAAAAAGGCTATAACTTGAGAAAAAATTTGTAAATATTGGATTTGAATCCAAATTTATTGGATTACACTTTTTAAAAAATGATTAAATAAATTAAATAAATTAAACATTGAGTTCTAATCTATGATCCCTTTGAAAATTATAAACACCAAATATGATTCAAGATTTTCTCCATTAGAACCAGATGGTTTTGTTGCCATATTTAGTATCTTGAGCTGTCAAAAGGATAGCTCCACATTTATTAGTTACAACTTGACATTTTTGGAATTAATTTCCTTCTTTTAAGATTAGGGCATTTAAGGCAAGTCTTGGTGGTAGTTGGTGCTCCCTTTGCCTACAAATTGCCCCAGGCCAAAGGCCTTAGAGCAAAGAAATAGAAACTCAGTAGTATTGGGAATTTGAGGTAGGCTTTATTATTGATATTCCATGCTTAATTTCCTTCACTTTCTTATGAACAAAAACTAAAGAAAGCTCTATTTCAATACTATGCTATGCATGTGGCATAATAGACTCAAACTAGGTTTATTGCTTAAATTTACCTACTTTATCTCCTCATGCGACATGCATAGCACAGTGTTCAAATGCGAAGCTAATTTTCAAAGTTAAGGGCTCACCTAGGTATTTTTTCGCAACTAAAAGCTCGATCTTATATTGTTTGATTGATGTAATTGGACCCATCCAAGGTTTTAGGTCAGTCCTTAAATAAGGTCTTTAGTAACTGGTTTAGCTAGATTTGGTTTGAATTATTATTTCATAAAAAATATTTTTTATTTAAACGTATTATAAAAATATTAATTTCAAAATAATTTTTTAATTTTTATTAACTTTTATATAGAAATTTGGAGTTTTTAGATCAAGCCCAATCCAGGTTTGGACAAAAAAAATTTAAAAAAAATCAAGCCATGACCCGTAAACACCTTTAGATTCAACATGAAAATCCAAAAATATATATATATGGGTAATGACCATATCCGAGCATTTAATGAATTAATTGATACATAATTTTTTTCAAAGAATATAGTTCGATGTTTTGAGCTTATTGATTAAAGAATATTATTGTTTTTATTTTTTTATATAAGAAAAAAAAGATTCGAATTTATTTTTTTAGTAAGGAAGTATGCATCAAACACTGAACCAAAGATTTGAAATACAACTAAAAAAACATGTTTACTTTATTATTAGCACTTCACCTAGTGATTCTATTAAGATGATGGTGTTTAAAGAAAATTAATCTACACATGCAAAATTCATAAGATGTAAATCAATCTATTATTTATTTATTTATTTATTTTTTGCTCCTCACAAGTTTCGATTGATATTTTTCAATTATGCTTATTGTTTTTTCTTCTTAGGGTTTTATAAAAAAAATTGTAATTTTATAGTTAATTAAGAGTTAGTAGAGATTCTCGTAAAAAAGATGGTTTTAGTAGATATCCAATATTGCAGATATATATTAGTTAATTTAATTTAATTTAATTTAAAATAATTCTTTAAAAATTTGATCTCTTTATTAAAAGATTCTAAAAAATTGTTATATCTTTATTTTATTTCCTAATTAATTTAATTAGAGATAAATTAAGAAGGACACATAGGCAAAATTTTATTGGGTGACCCATGAATCCTTGCAATTCAATTGGGCAAGTCTTGTGTGCAAATTTCATTAATAATATTATTACATATGATACCTCAATTTCATATGATGATATATAATTTAATAAAAATTCTTTAATTAAAAAAATTTCACTTGATACGTAATAATTCATAATTAATAGAAAATCTTCTCTTATAAATATGCTGAAAGACTTGTTTATATATATATATATATATATATGAAATTTTTTAGTGTAGCAACTGCATAAACCTTGACATTTGATTTTCTTTTTATGCCAAAATTTATTTATTTATGTAAACGATTGTTTTTTAGTATAGAAAGTAAACATACCTAGACATTTATGTCAAATTTTTATTTGCATATTTGCACTGTCTTAAAATTTTTATTTAATTTCTCATTTCTTTTAGGTTAAAGTAAATCATTAATAATTTTCTTCTAAAATATTTTAAGCTTCTAATATACTTTGATTTGAAAGAAATTATACATCAAATTAAACTTGCTTTACTAGTTTTTTTTTTTCCTTGCCAAATAATTCTCTCTCCATTCAACATTTGAGTAGAAAAACTTAACTTTTTTATTTTAAAATTATTAATTATTTTAATTTCCCAACTATTGTATACATTCCAATTATTTCTCGAAATAATCTCTCTTTAATATAGAAGGGAAATAATGACTTTTGAGGGCGATTTCCCTTCTTGCAACACAACAGGAATGTATGAAAACTGCCTTCAACATACCTATAAGTTTTAATTTTTTAAAGTAACATGGTAAAATAATTTTTTTTTTAGTTTTTCATCCCATCTATTTTTTTAATTATTAAAATGTTAAATTTTAAAAAAATTTGTTAGGAAGCCACCCCTAAAACAGGTTAAAAAAGGATTAACAAACAAATGGGTTTAACAAGTCATTCACCCTATTTTTCATCCAAAATCATATGAGGAGTCGTATGTCCTTGTTTTCTTGTTCTTATTTTTGTCAAAAACTCCAACATCATTCTTTGGAGGTATGATATTTGTTGTTTATAATATTGTCATTATCATGTAATTTACTTTGTAATTAGTTTGATTTTGGGGATATTTGGTAATTTAGTTTGATAATTTTAGTTTAATTGTTGTTGAAAGATTAGGTGATGATTAATTTAAATTAAAAATTTAATGGTTTTGTTAATAATAGGTAACTTAGTTTGATAAATTACGTTTATTTTCATTCAAAGATTATGTATTTAGTAATTTAGACAAAATTATTTATAATTGCGTCAATATTTGGTAATTTAATTTGAAAAGTTTGATAAATTTAGTTTAATTGTTGTTGATAGATTAGGAAACAATTAATTTAAATAAAAATATTTATGGTTGTCATAATATTAGGTAATTTGGTTTGATAAATAAAGTTTTTTTTTTTGGAAAGATTATGTATTTAGTAATTTTTTGTGAAATTATTTATAATTTTGTTAATATTTTAAAAAATTTGTTTGATAAATTTTGTTTAATTGATGTTGAAATATTTGGTAATGATTAATTTAAATGAAATTGTTTATGATATTGTTCCTCTTTTGTAATTTACTTTGGTAAATTAAGTTAACATTATTGTTTAAAGATTATGTACTTAATAATTTATATGAAATTATTTATAGTTTTGTTAATATTTTATAATTTTATTTGATAAATTTAGTTTAATTGTTGTTGAAAGATTAAGCAATGATTAATATAATGAAATTATTCATGAAATTTCCATATTTTATAATTTAATTTTCGTCCAAAGATTATGAATTCAATAATTTATATTAAATTACTTATAATTAAATTTAAAAATTTAGTTTGATAACTATAGTTTAATTGTTATTAAAAGATTTGATATTGATTTATATTAGGATAAAAAACATATGAAATTTTATGATTTTGTTTATTGTTTATTAAATTTAGTTTGATAACTAACTATGAAAAGATATTATAAATTTAAAATTTATGAAATTAATTCAATAAATTTTAAAACATAATAATATTAAAATTTTGTTAAAACTTAGCAATGGATTATTTTTTTCTTCCATTTGAATTCATTTCAATAATTCTTTTAGTATTTTTGATAGGTGCAATTGCAATATAAAATATATTAAATCGATTATTGTTTGATATAGTATGAAATGTGAACTTTGATAAATATTAAGAAATTTGATTTCTTGTTATACAAATATTTTTAATTAATTGAATGACTTCATCATCATTATTCATATTGCAAGAAAATCATATGTGCTATATCAAGAAATACTTAAATTTTATGAAGATTATATTTACCACATTATTTTATAATTTTATAACTAACATATTGATGACATTTTTTATAGGATACTTATTGTGTCTTACGTTCATACAAAATTTCTTCTAACAAACTGCATCCCTGATTGTCAACCATTTAAAGATAATTGGATTTTATCATGTAGCTAAAGTTTGGCTCAATCTACTATAGCCTAAATTAATAAATGCATTGATTGAATGATGTAACCCGAGACATACACTTTTTACTTTCCATGCGGTGGATGCACAATCATTTTAAAGAATGTCGCTCTTTAATTGTGAGTGCCAATTGATGGCATGGCAATAACAAGCCAACTTGTTGGTTCAGAATATATGTGCCAAAATTTATTATGTGTGATCCTTGTGTCAGAGGATTAACAATGAAATTGACTTAGCTGCATACAACTTTCTAAAATCTTTTTGAAAGTGCTAGTGCAAAAGAGATACAATATGCTGCTAGATTTACTTGGAGAAATGGTAGTGTTTGATAAATCTAGCAATCGGGTTCATTCAAAATATCTTCCATTATTTTGAGATTTTGTGGTTGGAACTTATATTTGAGGTTTTGCCTATTTGAGTTTTATGTCATATAATGGTTCTAACTACTAATGACATAGGGGGTCATTTAGTGGTTTTGCAGTCGTACGCATGATATCAGCTACTTTTTCTTGAATCACATATGAGGGTAGAATCTATATACTCTCTTGCAAGTAGGTAAACAATTTAGGTATTTAATTTATATTGCAATGGCTTGTACTTGCATGTATTACAAATATTTTATATGTATTTTAATAGATAAAGCGGTCAAAAAGATCACACTAGTATTTCGTCCACTGACAAAGGTGTCAATGTAGAACTAGATCACATATGATAAGGTAAATATTTTCATAGTTAGGTTCAAGAATCTGCATATTTAATCTATACGTTCAATAATAATTTCTATCATTTTTTGTAGTTTGTTTGGATGCCAAATTTTCTAATGAAATTATGGTATGCCTCCCACATAATACCTACAACCACAGCCACATATAAACTACAAATACAATATTGATATGCTTTGCAGTTATGGAGTGGCACCACAAGCACAGTGTAATATGCTAAGTTAGGATACAACAACCAATCTCTCAAATCTGAATAAATCCTTACATGGTTCACAAAATTGACATACGTGGTCATAATGATAAATTCTAGTCGAGGAAGCATAAAAATAGATTGAGTATTGGGATAGTCGTTCTGCTTAAATTCTTCATGGTTATCTTATTTCATTCTACCAAATATCACATTAAATGGTATATGGATAAATGTCAGCCTTTTGCTTGTCCACTATAGAAATTTTAAGATGTTAAGATTAAGTCATTTCCTAAAAAACTTCAAACCAAAGCCCTAATACATAAAAAATAGAGCTTTCTAAACCCAATCAACAATGCAAAGTTATACTTTATCATATCTTGATGATGTTAGTGCGCTTAAAATGTCATTTAGTAATCTTTAATCTGAATGTTAAAATAGATTATCATCCAGTCATCGATATTCATTTACTGCCAACAAATAGGTTAGATGTGTACCTTCTAACCCTAATTTCTGGTTCTACATGTATATATATATATACAATGATTAGTTTGGCAACCTAGCTTCAGTTAATTGGATTAGTATTCATCCTAATTTTGGTGCACTGCATGTTGACTTCTCTAATAGTTACCATATTTAGATATAGCAAATGTGAGTTTTTCAATGATAAGTTTTCACATTAAGATATAGTAAATGTACATATCCATAAGCAAGTGAAAGCCACTTAAGACGAAGCATTGGCAATTACAGCATGAGCTTGAAGATGTAGTCATCAGATCATACATGGCATTGATAATGAGAATGTTGAATGACATGTTTTGGCACCACACAATATGGAAGCTCCATATTGTTGCTCCACATCATATAACAAGGTCTTTCCACATCAGGCATGAGAAAATTGTTAGCTATATTAGCTTTGAATTAATCTTAGTTTTGATATAACTAAAACTTAAGTTCAATTAGCTTAAGTTTAAATATTTTCAAGATTAGCATTCTTTTTTCATGAAATATTTTATAAATACTTTGAAAAATACTAAAATGTGTCTTAACTTCTTCAAGCATTCAAAAAGATGCTTTTAATACATACATTTATATAAACGTTTTTTAAATAAGTTTTACATATTTTAAAGTCATGAAAAACTTTTTAAAATTGATTTTCATGTGAAAGTATCCATACACTATGTGTATGTATCGATACAGGGCTTAGCAGTAGCCTATGTTTGGCTGAAACCTTAATGTGTATCGATACAAAGGTATATGTATCGATACAACTTGCTTAGTATTGATACTCAGATTACAGTATCGATACAAGAAGTTATAACGGCT
>JBBYHO010000010.1:14540660-14554312 GCA_038382025.1 Adansonia gregorii | reverse complement strand
ATTTAATTTAATTATCATTTAATAAATTAAAATTAAAATTTTTAAATTTATTTATAAAAATATATCAAAAATATAATATTTTAAAAATTTATAAGCCTAAACCTTAAACATATAAATTTTATTTAATTAAAATTTAATTTTGATCTAATTTATAAAAAGTACTCTGATATATTATAATTTAGTATTTAAATCTTTGCATTATTTTAATTTTATTATTGTTATTAATGCATTACATAAAATTATTATAGATATTTAATTTTATCTCATCATTTAAAAATTTATCTCGAATCTTTGATCACTCAAATAATATTTTTTTATATAATCATTTCAAATGATTTTAAATTTTTTTAATCATATAAAATATTTGTAATTACACTTTTTATACTAAATTTCTTAACATAAAAGTTTTTAAGTTTGTTACCTGTAAAATTTTCAATTTAACTTTTTTTTATAAGAACTTTGGATTAAATTTTTAAATTAAATTTATATATATATGAATATTTAATAAATATTATAAAACATTTAAAATAAAGGATGGCTGACCCTTGATAGAACCTTGGAGAAAGTTGGTAGAAAGGACGAGCCATCGTGCTTAAGAACTACGCCGAGAAAAAAAAAAAAAAAAAGGGGGTGGGGGGCATGATAATGTGACCTCGGCCAAATGACTACAGGGGAAAAAAAAAAGGTTGTCATCTTTTGACGACAATAATACACGAGAAGCGGACGTGAGTTAGAAAAAAAAAAAAAGAGAGAAGGAAAAGGTATGTCATCACCTTGTTCTTATTTTTTCCTTTTCCTCACTTTGATTAATTTTATGTTCATATTCAATTTGTTTTCTCTTTAGAACTTTGATCTCATTTCATCTTTTAAGTTATTATTGTCATTTTTCTTTGTTTTCAAGCTTGATGGTGTTTAGATTATGTGTATGTATATTTTCTTTGTTTGAATTTCATTGTAAAGCTTGATGACCCTAATTTAATGTTAAGGATGTTTGAGCCTATGGTGTAAAAACCAATTTTTAAAGCCAAACTTTGGGCTTCTATGTTGTTTAATTTTCTTTTTTAAGATTATTTACTTGTTTGTCATATTTAAATTTCATGAGAAAATAATTTTGATGTTATTGTTGTTATTTTAATTTTATGTTACTTGATTTTTGTCATTTAAATTTATGCCATGTAATTTATTTTCATACTTGTTAGATTGATGTTATTTACTTTATTTATATGTTCATATTTTTTGTCATCTTGGTTGTTTATTTATGATATTTTCTCATATTTTTATATGTGAAAACAAAAGAACATATTTTGGACTCCTTTTCTAACTTGGCTAAACCTAGAGTCAAAATTGAGGCACCTAAGTCAAAAACAAGTTTATTACATCAAAATTGAGTCCTTAGTTTTGTATTAGCACTTTCACGTCAAAATATATCCTTTAAGATTATTTTAGTAATTTTTAGACAAAATTGGATCTTTAAGGTCGTGTCAACAGTGTCACGTAAAAACTAAAACTTTTAAAGCCATTTTGGTATTTTTAGGGTTATATTAGTACTTCAACATCAAAATATGCTCACCCAAGTCATTTTAGTTATTTTACGCCAAAACCGAGCTTTTGGGATCATGTTACCACTTCCATCTCAAAATTGAACCTTTAGGGCCACTTTGGTACGTTTAAAGTCTTTCATGTCAACATATATCTTTTAAAGTCATTCTAATCATTTTACACTAAAATTAGATCCTTAAAATCATGTTAGCACTTTCATGTTAAAACTGAACCTTTATGGCCATTCTCGTACTTTTGTGTCATATTCCTAACCTTTAAGGTCGTGTTTAGCATTTTTTAGTTAAAACTGGACCATAGGGTATTCTAGCATTTTTATGCCATTTCCTAAACTTTAATATCGTATTAGCACTTCCTAGTTAATATTGAGCCTTAGGGATATTTTTAGTATTTCATGTCATGTCAAAACTGAACTTTTAATGCCACTTTGGTAATTTTAGAGTCATATTAGCATTTTTATATTAAAGTATGCCTATTAAGGTCATTTTAGTAATTTATCTCCAAAATCAGTCTTTAGGGTCATGTTAGCATTACCATGTTAAAATCAAACTTTTAAAGTCATTTTTGGTACTTCTAGGGTTATATTAAAACTTTTATGTCAAAATATGTCTTTTAAAATTATTCTAGTCATTTTACAGCAAAGTCGGGTCCTTAAGATTGTGTTAGCAGTTTTATGTTAAAACGGAACCTTTAAGACGATTTTGGAACATTTACACCATTTTTGAGTCTTTAGGGTCATGTTAGTGTTTTCATACCTGAATCAAACATTTTAGGATCTTTTGTAGAACTCTCCCCAAAATTGAGCCTTTAGGGTTGTATTAGTGTTTTCATACCTAAATCAAACTTTTTAAGATTATTTTAGACTTTTCTCTCCAAAACCAAACCTTCAAGCTCATGTTAGGACATTCATGATAATATATGTCCATTGAGATTATTTTGGTTTTGTATTGAAATTGAGTTTTTTTAGTGTTAGGTTAGCACTTCCATGTCAATACCGCACCCTTAATTCTTTTTTTTTTCCTTAGGTTGAAATGGATTCTTGATATTTCTTTTATAATAGCACATGTTTTTAATAATTAAGGCAATATTCCTAAATTAGAAATAGTCCATAGATTTATTCCAAAATATGGAAGGACCTCATCGATTATTTTTAATGCATGAATACCCTTTTCAAAATAATTAAATCGAAATTTCTTTTCAAATAAAATATAAAAAATGTCATACTTCACTAGGTTTGCTAGGAGATGCAAATAACCTTTATTTTACATAAGAAAACTTGATTCATCTAATAAATAAATTCAGGGAATTATTTTTACATTCAGAAAAATTTTAAAATCAATTATAACCGAGATCTATGATAATGCATGATTAATAGGCATCAATTTACAAGCATTGTGGGGCTTATCTTTCACACACCTAATTGACTTCCAAACTCTTTCATGTGATTTCGAGTTTATAATTAGAGTTTGAGAAACATTTTTAAGGGTTTCATAATCCCAAAATACGAATCTCAATAAGTGGCCAATCACACCTAGACAAAAAAGATTAGTGGTGACTCTAATTTTTCAGTGCTTTCGCAATGACCATCTGTGAAAGTCAAGCTACGACTTGCTCCAACGACTTGATTCCAGTTATGTACCAAATTACCTTTTTCCCTATTCTTGCATGTTGAATTTGGGTTTAGCATGCTATAACATTATGACACAAATTAAAATGAATTTAAAGTTAAAATTGAATTATTATGACAAATTATACAGAATATATCTCAACTTGAAAACAAATTTAAAATAAAGTACTTAATTAAATAATATAAATACAACATGAATAGATGAATCTAAGTCATTATCTATAACACTATCTATAGACTTAGTTATATTTAATATGGTTACATTAATATAACACGAAAAGAATAGTTAAAACACAACATAGTACGAATACAAGAATGTCTCAAAATCTATATAATACTAATTATTAATGTATCAAAATTTATATAACTATAAAATACCTTAAACATGATTATGGCATAGAAAATATATGAACATGATACAAATACATAATTATCAGCTCAATCATCCGTAAAAAAATAGATAGATATCAAAATTTAATTCATTTAGATTATGTTGATATGCATTATTTATATTCATATTAAAAATAAAAAAAATAAAATATAGACCTAACAACTATCCTTTAAGAACTCATTACTTATAACATCATTTAGCATAGTTTTTTACTATATAAAAATCATAATATTTGTTCAAGTACAGTACAAAAAAGCTCTTGTAGTTTAGGGTTAGTAACATTTAACCTCTTGCATTTTAAAAATTGACACATACCTCCCTTATGCTTTCACTCTGTCAAAAATCATTGTGATGCCATTAAAAAATTAGGCGAAATACTCATTTTACTGACATTAAAAGAAATCATATTCAACAAGATTAGGATTTTGAAATATCAAAACATTCTTTATAAGAGTTCATTTGAATAACATACTTTGTTTTTGCAAACTAAGTGGCTACAGAGAAAGTGAGAAAAGGCTCTGCTTAGGTGGCTCTTAATTTTTCATATGTTACTATTGATTTTATAGGTTTTTTTTGCCTATTGTTAAGCTTACTTAAATGAAAATGTGTTTTGGAATTGAAAAGGCGGTAGAGAAAATGAAAGAATCGATTCTAAAAGTAGAGTGGGATTATAATAAGATTCATTATTTTTTATAATGGCCCATTCACTATCCGATACCTTTTTATTTTGGATGTTTTAACTTCTCTTTTGGCCCAAGAATCTTTTAAATTGTTTAATTACCAAAATCCAAATTCCAGTACGTAGTAAAGTTTTTTAGCCTAGCACTTTCCTGGTTACCTTTTCTAAATGTTAAAGATGCAAAAGTATACACTTTTATATTTGTTTGTTCAAATTTTGTGTGATTGTTTTAGTGGAAATAGTTTTGAAACTCGTTTGAATTACCACATCATGGATTAAATTTTTTATACAAATATTTGTATGCTAATTCTATGGATTATGAGTAATGATAGTATAAAGAACTAATAATTCTAAGGATTTGTTATTGAGAAAAGAAAAATTGTTGTTTTCTAGGATTTTAATCCTTACATTGCCAATTATGGAGGAAAATGGAAAATTAATTTATATTGAGTTTCTTAAGTTTAGAACTCAAAAGTGTATATAAGAGTTTGAAATCATTGTTGAGAACAAAGAACGTTTTTGGTATTAACCTTTTATGCTTAAAGATTTTAGATGAAATTAAAGTATAGAAGAGATAAGTATCAGTTTTTAAAACATAAGAGTTAAGTGTTACTAACCCTGAACTATGAGGATTTTTTGTACTTTGCCTTTTTTTTCTTTTGCTTAAACACCATAAGTTTTCAATAAAATAGAAAAAGTACATTTACCCCTAAGATTTGGTAGAAAATTTGCTTATCCCTTCAATTTAAAAAACACTTATTTACCCCATATGGTTTAACAAAATATACATTAACCCTCAAGGTATTATGTCTAGGTTAATTTTAAATGAAAAGATAAGCATGCCTTTTATTAATTATTAATATTTTTTTCTTTTCATTCTTTTTTTTACTCAAAACTTTTTTAACTACAAAGTTACCTTTAATCACTAATTAGATTATTATTATTATTATTGTTATTATTAGTATACATGATAAATATTGAAACTCATGTTAATGTGGATTAGTTCAACTGGTTAAGTACTCATTAGCGCATTGGCAAGCACCAAGTTCAACTTTCACTAGCAATCCCACTTGATAGGTGATATGTTAATACTCCTATTGGCTTTCTCCAAACCTGTGGCATACCTTGACTCTAAATTTATGTAGCCTCCCCTTATATAATCTTTTTATACGAAAAAAGTGTTTTGAACTTATCTTTATTTCAATTATATATATTAAGTTTAATATTAATATATTTATTATTTTATTTAAAAATAAACTAATTACCATTATTTTAAAAAGTTTAATAATAAAAAATAGAAAAAAATAAAAAATGAACTTTTATTTAATATTTAAAGTAAAATTGGAATAACTATTAGTTTAATTATCCAAATGTCACATAGTTGCCCTTTCAAGGGATAAAATGTGTTTTTATTCTTCTTTTGCTTTTTTAATTTTTTAATTTTTTCTTTAACCAATTTGGTTATCACTAAACTTTTAAACGATACTACTTAATTTTTTAAATAAAAATATTTTAGTTAATTCATTTCAAAGTTAATATATTAATTGAATTAAAGGTACCTTAGAACATTTATGCATTTTAATTAGAATAATTTAATAAGAATTTAATTTAATAGTAATTAAAGCTAATTTTAAGATTAACTAAATCCTCATTTATTTTTAGCTAAAAAGAAATTTTGAGTGAAAAAGAATAAAAACAAAAAATATGTATTTATAATTGACAAATGGCGTATTATCTTTTCATTTAAAATTAACTTATAAATAATACATTAGAGAAGTTAATGTATATTTTATAAAAGCATGGGGTAAACAAGTGTTTTTCAAACTAAAAGAAGTAAATGGGATTCTATCAAACATTAAAAGGTAAGTGTCTTTTACCCTAAAAATCTTGACCATAATCTATCAATATGATAATCTTTTATTTAATAATATAAAAAATTAAAAAATTAATATGACCTTATTTTTCAAAAAATAAAGAATAAATGATAATATGATTTGTGACATAAAATTAATAATTATTTAAATTATTTCACACACGAATAAACATGAAAAAAAAACCAAAATATAATAATATACAAAAAAAAGTAGCGTGATCATGACATGAATACATGAATGTAGGTACTTAATTTTGCCTGGCCTTTTTTTTAGACGATTTGAAATATCTAAGATTGAAAACCGAGCAATCATCTCAGCGAGGTTGAGCCCTTTCATGCGAATTGGGCATTTTTAGGACATATTTTGTCATATCTTGATAATTGCTAGAGTGCACGGTCAAACGATCTACAGCCCAAGGTTTGTAGAGAGCATATTCGATCAAAAAAGATGAAGTTCAGAGAGAAAAATTAATTTGATTGTCTTTCCCACAAAATTATGGATTTATTTTTTAATATGTCATGCTTGATTAATTTCCATTTTTAGAAAATTTTGAGACCTTTTTTTCGTGAAATTTGAGAATCGATCATTGTATATTTTTATCGATACTTATTTATGCTCATACTCATCTAAAAAATTGACAAATGCTAAGTTTGTATTAACACTTGTACCACTAGGTGTCAAATTGTCAAATTAATTTCTTTATTTTGAATGGTATCTGGAATTTCCTTTTTGTATGGATTTTCCCATTAACTCTTTCCGAGTTATAGATTGTTATTCTTTTATCATCATTAAAAATTCTCAAATAAATATTTTGGATTTAGTTTTTTTCTAACTCAAACTATTTTGGAATTTTTTGTTTTAAAGTATGAAATTCGGTTCTATAAGACTTTTTTTTGTAAACTCTTTCCAAATTCAAGATTTGTTTATGTTCTTTATTGCTGTTAAATACTTTCAATTAAATATAACAGGGACTTAACTTCATTTTTGAATTTTTCATTCCTTCCCAACAAAGAATTTTCTCTTCTATAAAGGTCTTTTTCATAAACTTTTTATGAGTTTAGAATTTTTAATTTTTATTTTTTTTTCATACATGAGATTTTTTCATATCGGCCACACTTTGAATATAGAATTTCCATTTTTGATTGGAATTCAATATTTGGGATATTTTCAAGTATTTGAGTATTAATTATGCATAGAACATCTTACAAAGGTTGTTTATATATGGAAATTGCCAATGACATTTTTTGCATGAAAATTTATATTCTTTAATGCATGAAATTTTAGGAAGCTTTATTCACGAGGTTTTAATTACATTCTTTACATGAAAGATTTTGATTAAAGTTTTGAAATTTTTTCTAGAATTTCCACCCCAATTTTCCTAATTGGATATTTCATTAATTTCCTTGATTTAGTTTTCCTTAGAGGTTTTAATTATAGTGGTCGGTACCGTACCGATACTAGTTTTATCAGTCGGTATGTACCGATACCGATCGTACCCGTCGGTACGTACCTATTTCAAAATGTAACGAAAACGATGATAGTTAGTTCCGTTTCGGTTTCAAGTTCGATTGATACCAGTCGTACCGGTCTGTACAAGTGTGTTTCGGATGTACCGACCGGTACAAAGTTATCACTAAATTAATATTATAATTAAATTTAAAAGATGTTAAAATTTAAAACTTTTTTTTTGCTTTACTCTTTTCCCACAATGTATTCTCCATTCTTTGACATCTCTTCACATTTCCCCCTCTTTCTCTAAAGCCTAAAACTTAATATTTTCAATCAAAAATTGGCATCTCCCTTACAGCTTTTTTTGAAGCTTTTGCTCTTCCCTTCAAGGTTTGTTCTTTCATTTTTTTTCTTTTATAATTTGATTATGAAATTAGTAGTTTTCCTTTTAAAGATAATATATTTTTGTAGCAAAATCAAAAATTTTTGCATTATATTGTCGTATAATGCAAAAAAATTTTTAGGATTTGAACATTTTTTCATTTTATAATTCCTTAATTCAAAGTCATCAATTTATTCATTTTCGGTAATCAATCTACTTAAAATTGCGACAGTGTTCATTTGTTGAGCATCAAAATTACGAAATTGTATCCAGGTGATAAGCTTTACTTTTTTTTCTTGATTGGAATTGTCAACGATGAAGTAAGTTCCATTTCTTTCGTTACTTACTAAAAATCATATTGGTAATAAATTGTTTTAAGAATTCTAGCAAATTGTTTGTTATTTTCTCCCTGTTTCTTTTTCGTATAATTTCAACCCTTGAAGTTTACTGAGGCAACAATAATGACAATTTAATATATATATATATATAACAAATACTATATACTTTGAGTAGCATTTGGAGAAAGGCCTAAATAGTTACAAACTTTAGTTAATAAAGAATTAAAAAAATAAAACACACTATTCAATTTATTTTTTATAGAACTCATCAAATATAAATCATAGAATTATGTTCATAAATATGAAGTACCCAGTAGCCTATAGATGTCTTTATTGATCAAAAGCTTTCTAATAATTTGTTCCTTTGATTTCTTAAGTGAAAAAAATATGAACGAACGGGGGTTGAACATGTTAATTTATTAGGCATAAGCTAATTGATTTTTTTTTGTTGGTTTATTGGCTCTCGAACATGTTGCAGTTAAATTGACCGACCACTGAACCATCCAGGCCAAGCTAATTGATTTTGAGATTTTCTATTTCTATTCTTGCAGAAATTCTTTTGGCGTGGGACCCTTTTACCAATTCCTAAGCTAGGCTAGGATATTTGCTATTTCCTACCTTGTGTAAAGGTTAATTGATTGGCATTAATTAAATTGGGCAAGCAATTCCTTCAGTTTGCTAGATAGTTATTTGGCAATGCACTTGTAAAATGTGTAGGTCGACTCATTCTTTTTTCGCTGTCGATATTGCAGCAACTATTTTAACTATACATTCTGTTTTTTTTTTAATTTCTAATAGGAAGATTTCATCTACTTTCAAGTTTTTAGCTAATCAATCCATACCCACCCTTGTAGTTATAGTCTAGTATAGGATAGGACATTCATTTGTGTAATAATTGTCTAATTTACATGCTTATCCAATTGATAAATTAAAATAAAATTACCTTGATTAGTTAAAAGAATTTCATTTTAATAACTTAATTTCACGATATAGTGGATTGATTAATTTATTTTTTTGTTTAGATATTTCATGGCGAAAATTGCATTCAGTGGATCAAATATTACTTCTGCTCTTTCAAAACCGGATGATCCTGTTTGGGCTCATGATCAAAAAGTGCTAGGCAAAAAGAATCAAAGCGCATGTCTTTATTGTAATAAGCATATGCATGGTGGAGGCATTACTTGTTTAAAGCAACATTTAGCTAGAGTTTTAGGGCAAGTTGGAAGTTGTTCCAAGGTACCTTCTAATGTACAATGGCAGATGAAATATTGCTTAATGATTTGAAGAAGGAACAATCTAAAATAAAAAAAATTCAAAGTGAAATTGGAAATCTTTATGGCGATTTTGTTCTTAGCGATGAAGATGAAGATAACAATGTGCTAAGCCATCATTCAGTTGGATCTAAAATGGTAAAGGAAATTGATAGCTTGAATAGTAATGATCTAAAAAGAAAGAAAGTGATCCAAAATTACTTTGCTTCGAGAACTACTTCTGGTGCTCAACCTACCCTCAAAAGTGCTTTACAAGTAAAGAAACTATTCAACAAGCAAAAATGGCAGTGGCAAAATGGTGGTTTGATGCTAATCTACCATTTAATGCTGCTAGATCGCAATATTGTCAACCAATGATTGATGTTATAATAGCAATTGGTCCTGGATTCAAAGCACCAAATAATCATGAGCTTAGAGGTGTTCTTTTAAAAGATAGTGTGCATGAGGTTAATGATTATCTTCTTGACATCAAGAACTTGTGGAAGACTTACGGATGCTCCATCACGGTTGATGGGTGGACAAATTAAAGGCAAGAATCAATAATTAATTTTCTTGTCTCTAGTCCATGAGGAATAATGTTTTTGAAATCTGTTGATGCATCGGGACTCACAAAGGATTCGGAGACATTTTTTCAAATGTTTGATGAGATTGTTCAAGAAGTAGGATGTGAAAATGTTGTGCAATTCATTACAGGCAATGATGCTTCTTGTAAGTGTGCTGGGAAGAAATTATAGAATAAGTACAACACTTTTTTTTGGACTTCTTGTGCTGCTCATTGCATTGATTTGATGTTGGAGAGCTTTACGAATCCTATGTACTTTCCTATCATTGATCAAACTATTTAGAAAGCTAGAAAAGTTACAAAATTCATCTATAATCATGCTTGGGTACTTGTTTTAACGAGAAAAGAATATACCCATGGTAGTGATTTTTGTTTCCGTGCTATCACAAGATTTGCACACACTTCTTGAGTATTCAATGTTTGATGAAATATAAGAAAGAGCCTAGGCAAATGTTTACTAGAGATAAATAGGTGGATTCACATTATGCAAAAAGTATTGTTGGGAAAGAAATAGCTTCTATTATCCTCGAAGATATAGATTTTTTGTGCCAGTGTAAACACATTGTGAAAGTTTTTCGTCTTGTTGATGGTGAAGAAAAACGAAGTATGAGTTATTTGTATAAAGCTATGGACAAGGCAAAAGAGACCATAAAGACAAGGTTCAAGAATAGGGTTTCCTAATATATGCCATATTTGAGAGTGATTGATGCAAGATGGGATAAGCAGCTTAGTTCCCCTTTGCATATGGCGGGTTGCTTGCTTAATCTGAGCATTTTTTTAGACCATCTTTTAACAAGAAAAATGAAGTTGCAAGAGGTTTCCTTAATGCTCTTACAAGATTAGTTCCTGATTATGATATACAAGACATTGTTAGTGCACAACTTGAAGAGTATAGGAACTCTAATGGTGATTTTGGAATGTCTCTTGCTATACGTCAAAGGGCAAAAATTAAATCCAGATAAAATATTATTAATTTTTTATATTTGGTTGTAATGTGAGTATATGATTTAATTTGTAATTTAATTATTTTTAACTTTACATGTAGTATCATGGTGGGAACAATTAGGGAGTGGCATACCGAAGCTACAAAAATTTGCAATTTGAGTGCTTAGCCAATGTACTAGTGCAATTGGTTGCGAAAGAAATTGGAGCACATTTGAGTTCATCCATTCCAAAAGGTGAAATAGGCTAGAGCATAAAAGATTGAATGACCTTGTCTTTGTTTGTTACAATTTAAAACTTCGAGAAAAGTATTTTTTTTTTACAATTACTTATATTTATACAAAAAAACTTATTATTTTGACATAAATGTTTTGTATTTCCATATTAATATTATTTGAATTTTACTTGTTTTCTAATTGCTAGGAATCTTAATAAAGGAAAAGAAGTTTTGGATCCTATTAGTCTTAAAAACATTGACATTATGGAAGATTGGGTAGCTGAAGAGCCAACCCTTCTTGAGAAGGATGACTTTGATATGGATTAGGAAGCTGTTGAAGAGCCTTTGGCTGCTTCTTTAAAAATTTTTGAGGATGAAAATGTTGTTTTTGATGAAGATGATGAAATCAATATTCCACCAAATGAAAGTCAATGGGAATGGGCTAGTATTTTTGGCAAACTTGGAAATGTGAATGATGTTGATGAATGATCTTGTTTGTATTGATATCTTGTTACTTCAATTTCATATGCTTGCTTGCTTAATGATGACTTGTATTTGGTATTTTGGTGTTCGATGTTTTGGGTTTGGTCTTATTTGATTTACTAAATGAATGATCTCATTTGTATTGAATTTGCTTAATGAATGATCTTATTTATATTGGTTTGCTTAATGATGTTTTGTGTTTGGTGAAGTTTTTTATAAAATATTATATATAATTGATGAATATTTGATATTTAAAATTTATTTAATTGCATTCTTTAAAAGTTGAAATATTTTTCATATACATATATTAAAACTTTTCAAAACTATCGATAAACCCAAAACAGTGCATCAAAATACACCGGTATCGATACGTACATATACCAGAATAAAAACAATATGTTCACAGGTACTGTACTGACTACCTTGGTTTTAATTAAATTCTTTACATAGAAAATTTAGATCAAAGCCTTTTAAGATTTTTCTAGATTTTCCATCCAAATTTTTTAAATTGGATTTTAACATCTTAATTTCTTTAATTCAATCGTTCTTAGGGATTTCCAAATAAAATTTTCCACATGATTGAATCTTTGATTTGATATTACAAATAGATTTTACTTAACCATTTCTAGATTCTTTTTTTGCACTAAAATTTTCTTGGTTAAAATTTCCCAAATTATGTTCTCGGATTCAAAATTTTCTTAGGGGCTTTGAATTAAAATTCTTACATGATTAAATTTTTAATTGAATTTACTATAGAATTTTAATTAACCTTCTAGAGTTTTCTAGATTTTTCCACCCCAAATTTTCTAATGGATTTTTACACATTAATTTCACTAATTTAATTTTCCTTTTGAATTTTTACATGATTGATTTCTCACATGCGGAATTTTGATTCAACTTTTTGAACACATCGATTTTGATCCAGTCTTTTTTTCTCTTACAATTTTGTCCTTCCAATTTAACTTCATTCATTTGATTTTCAATTACGACTTGCTACACATGGATTCATTAATTAATTTTCATACACATCTACATAAGGTCTTAATTATATATTTTTATACATGAGAATTTTTAGTTAGGACTTTTATACATGTATTTTTTCCAATTTTAAGCATTATTTAAATGATTTGATTACAAAAGCTTAGGAAATTAATCAAAACTTAGTAAATTAATTAATTTGATTAATTTAACATGTAAATCATAATTTTTACATATAATATTGCGTTTCCTAATTTATATTTAGTAAGAATTTTTGTGCATATTTTGAACATTCTATTGATTTTAGCACATAAGCTTAGGAAATTAATCTAAAGTTTATGGGATTAACTTTATTTGATTAATTTGTCACATAAATCAAACTTTTTCGTAATATAATAATTCCAATATTATTTAATTTTAATTAATTTTCAAAATAATTTTATATTTGACTCAATTCTCATTCAAATTTCCACGTCACGCATGCATTATGGACACAAATCATGTCCAACACCATCATTCTCCCACCTCCTATCTTAGCCTATCCTTTGCCATTCATGAAATAGTGACTTCTAATTTAATTAATTTATGTATTTTGAATTAAAAAAAAAAAAAAGAAAGAAGAAAAGACAAGGGGTTAAAAATAATCCCTTGGCTGAATTTGATAACGGAGAAGGAGGCAGTTCATTTTTGACTTCTTCTTTTTCCAACAATGAAAGAAACTATTAGTCTTCTTTGTTCCTTGGACTTTCTAGCTTTGAAATTCATTTTCTTAAATCAGAAAATAGTTTTCAAAGCTTTAACTATTAAATTTAAGTGTTTTGATTCAAGAAAGATATTTTACTTCAAAGTCTTGCTTTTAAATTTCTTTCATTCTTTTTTCTACCACACAGTCAATTTCATCT
>JBBYHO010000010.1:14513103-14526453 GCA_038382025.1 Adansonia gregorii | reverse complement strand
GGATAACATAAAAATCAATTTTATAATTATAATTGTAAAAATTACATAAGCTATTAAGAGAAAGTAAAATAATTTTCATATTTAAAAATATCAAAATTTTTATAACTTAATGCATTAATTATACTTTTCAGTGTTGAAAATTATTTCAATTTACACGGTAATTCTCAATTTAGTAATCATGTTAAATACTTCTAAACTAAAAGCTTTATTAAATAAAATTATTAGTAAATGATTTACGCAAATTATTAAAAGATAAATAATATAGTAATACATGATTAACCATACTATAGTGACATAATAATAATACTCTAGTAAATGATAGATAAAATAATAGTTAACAACGGAGAACACAATTGTAAATTATGATTGATATATAAGCAAAAAGATTAATATTATAGGTAGATATATATATATATATATATATATTAAAGTAAATATTGACTAATCATATCATCACGTGCTTTTGCTCATGTGGCAAAAACTAATATCTATATATATATATATATACATTCTATATATAAAAGTACAAACTTTAAGAGTCGTAAAAGTGATAAACAAAAATACTCTTTTAAATTTTCAAATTAAGAAAGGAAAACTATTAAATATATAATTTTACTAATTTATTTAAATTTAAATTAAAAATATTTAAAAATAAAATACGCATTACATAAATATACATTTAAATTAATAAATTTTTTTCATTTAAATATGAAAATTTATTAATTTATTTAAATTTAAATTAATAAATATTTAAAAATAGAGTTCACATGATATTAAATGAATTTTAAAATCATAAAACTTCTCTATTTAAAAATGTAATTTTATTAATTTATTTAAATCAATTAAATATTTTAAAATTAGGTTCATGTAAAATTAAACCATTTTAATTAAATATAGTAGTTACTCTAAATGAGGATAACGAGGATAACTAATATAAGTTAACCTAATATTGTATGTGTCAAAAACATTATAAAATTGTTAATGAGTTAAAGTCCTTTTATTTTTCTAGCAAAATATGTTAAATATATTGAAAAAAAAATTTATATATCTTCAAATAAAATTATAACAATGAATTCATTTATTGTATGCAATTTTTTGTTTTGTCAAAATCAACTATACATGCTTAAACTCTTTTTTTTTTAGCTTACAAGTAAATTATTTCTAAGTATTCGTGGATATACAAAAAAAAATAAACATAATTTATCATCATATTTTTTAATGGCTACAAAGTACTCATAAGTTTCTCAATATATATTTAATTAATTAATTTAAATTAATTAAAATTAAAGTTTAAACAAAATTAAACTATGAAAAAATTAGAGAATAATATATGTATTACCATATGTTATGTTTGATTTTCATAATGCATATACATATATATATATATATATATATGTTTGATGATAAAAATGATTAACTTCTTTAGCTATAAATTTTAAAATTACTTTGTATAATTTTATTTATTGCTAAGAAAAATAAAATTTTATTCTATAACACATAATTACTCGTAAATTTGAATTGATAATAAACTCCATTTTTATCACACATCATTTGATTCAAATATGAAAAATCTGATATTGATATTTTTTAAATTCCTATGTCAAGGACTTATTTTTTTTTTACTAACATTTATTTTTGGATTTAGATTATATGTAGTACTAGATAAATGTGCATGCATATATTTTACGATTTATTCTTCAATTTTCATTCAAATCTGTTATAATATTTTTGTTATTTCTAATAAGTATATTCATAGTAAACCCGAGTTAAGTAATTTCATTCTATTATTATTTATTCTTTTGAAATATTTTGTGTTAAAATCTTTATATGAAAAAAGTTAATAATTTTAAAAAACATCAATATCAAAGAATAAAAATCAATTTGTTTTAATTAAAAATACTCTAATGCTTATTTGTATTGAAGACTAAACATGCATAAGGGCTAAGCTATCTATCTGATATTTGAAAGGATTTGAACAAATATATTATGTTTGAAAATATAGGCTTGGGCAAAAAAATTGGATCCAATTAAAAAATGGGCCAGGCCTTGGCTCCAACTTCTTAGGCCCGAGCCTGGCTTGACTTGGCCTATTTTATTATTAGATAACATATATTAATTTTATATTTATAAGAAAAATATTAAATTAATAAAAACTAAATTTAAAAAATATATTTTTAAAAAATAAATTATAAAAAAATAATATTGACGGGACTAAATAGGCTTAGATTATAAAATTTACAAATACGAGCAGGCTCAAGTAAAATTTAAAGCTCATATTTTCAGATCAGGCTGGACTTGAGTAAACATATTTGATGTTAATACATGCTTAAGCTTGATATAAACTCGGCCCAGCCCAACCCATAAGCACCTCTGTTGAAGAATATGAAAACCACAATTTTTGTGCATTAACATTTAACTTTGTCAATTGTTATATAATTTTAAAGAGGTTTTAGTCTACTAGATATTAGATAAATCTTATGAAAAAACTTTCTTAGGTTATTGATTGTATAAACCAAAGTTACTGAATGAACCATAAATCTATGACGTAACTTTATTTTTAAATTTTGTAGTAACCTGCTATTTAATTTAATCAAATTTTTCATAAAAAATATAAATAACGTATATCGATATTTACTAAATAGTAGATAAATGCTAAAGAAAATAGTTATTGATTTTCAAAATCAAGGTTATTGAAAAGTTATAAAATATTTATTATTTTAATAACCAAGTATCTGATATTTTTAGTAACTCTAAATTACCATTTTTTTTAGAAGTTTCTTATAAAAAATATATGGAGTTACAAAATAATAGATAAATATTATGAAAAATATAAAATAATACGAGATTATAATATTGTAAACTATGGTTTTTAAAAAAATTATAAAGCTATTGAATTTTTCAGAAAGCTTTTATCTACTGCTTCAGTAACCTTAATTATTAATTTTTTTTTCATGTTATCCATAAATGTTCTTGACGATATACTTTCATATTATATAAAAGTTATGTAAAATAATAATATTTTTTGAAGTTTGTTTTAGATTATGAAAATAATTAAATACTTTGAGATCAATAATTTAACATATAAAAGTTACTAAAATTTATAAAACTATCTAAAGTTTAATAATACTAAATTATTGAATTTCACTCATATTTTTTTTATAGAATTTATTGACAAAGACTGTATGTCCATTATTACTATATAATAGAAAAAAATTATCAAAAATGATATGTACATTAAAGTGTTAAAAAAGTAATAAAACTATAATCTTCAATAAATATCTTTTATTTTAGTAGCGTTATAAATTAATGAAATTTTATAGAATTGTTTAAAAAAATACATAAGAAATTTTTTAGATGATGGATAAAAATTATGAAAAATATAGCATAGTACTTACTAATTTTGCATACGAAAGTGATTAAAAAGTTAATAGACTACATAATGCTTTAATAAATTTATATGTAGCAGTAATTTGCAACAATAAATTAATTAGTTTTAGAGTGAAGATTTTACTAACTAAAAATATTTATAAAAAATTTAAATAATTAGTAAATGATAATTATAATAGTAGTAGAAGATTAACTACCTGGTAATATATAATCAATAATATGGTAATAAATGATTAATAATATGTAAAAATATTTGATAATATATTAGTATATGAATTATAATATAGTATATAATTATTAACAATATATTAGTAAGTGATAATTAACATAAAATTGAATCATTGATAAAATACTATGGTAGTAAACAATTGATAATATAAATAATTAGTAAAACAACAATAAATAATTTTTATATTTTTGATTAAAAGTATCAGCATATTTATAACTCCAAAATTTAGTTCTAATTTTAAGTTTCATGATTATATCAATTTAGAGGATTAACTCACAACTAAATTAATACTTAAATGAATATTTATTTTAGGAAATATAACATGATTTCATTTGAATAGAGAAAATCTAAGACTAATTATTTTTTCAATTCCTATATTAAAAACTGAAATTTTTATTTATAAATAAACAAATGCTCATTAATTTTCCATCTGGTCTTTATTATTACTAACATGCATATCAATAGCAAACTCAAATTAATTAATTTCATTATATTGTTATTTTTGTTTATTTTGAAATACTTAATTTTTAATAGATTTTTATAAGAACAAAGTCAATAGTTTAAAAAAATTAATTTTGAAGAATATAAATTGTTTTTAATTAAAAATATTCTTGCATATTTATATTGAAAAAAATGATAACCATGTTATTTGTGTTGTTAAATTAGTTTTGGTATATTTTGCTATCTTAATTGTTGTATTATTTTAAACAAATTTGATAAAACTAAATATTAAATAAATGTTATTAAAAATGAAAAATTTTAAGATTACTAATTTTACAGACCAAGATTACTAAAAAATATATGAAACTATGACATTTTGTACCTTTATAATTACTATTTTAGTAATATCAAGATTATTAAATTTTGCTTTTTTTTTTTTTATAAAAGTTATTGACAAAATACATTTTGATTAATAGATAATAGACAAAGGAATGAAAAATAATAATACATTTAAAAATTACTCCATTTTGTAAATTGATGTTATTGAAAAGCAGTAAACTCTATATCACTTTAGTAAATATGTATCATTTTTCAGTATATTATGTAGTAAACGATAAGATAGTAATAACCGATTAATAACATAAATATTTTGTAACATAATAATAAATAATTTATAATACATGAGTAAAATTATTATGAAAATAATAATAAATGATATGTAACATAAAAATAAATAATTGTTAGTATGGTAACTTTTATAATTAAGATAATAGTATGATAGATGTTCTAAGATAATAGTAACTTTTATAATTATAATTGTAAAAATTTATATAACTTATCATAAAAGTATGAAAATTATATATTTTTATAAATATCAACTTTAAATTAATTAATAAAAAGTTATTAATAAAATTTATTTTAACAATTTATAGTATCTATATTTTAAATAATTTACGTGCAAATGTACATGTCAAAAAAAACTAATATATGTATAATGTGTATATATATATATATACACGTATGTATGTATATATGTATTTACACACCTGATTTCGTGCCAACAATTTCACGACATTTTTCATTTATCTATTCTCTTCTGATCCCACTGGAGTCACGGGCCGAGACACTAGCTTGTACCAAATACAGTAGGCAAGAATGAGGGAACGGGAAATACGAGATGATGGTATATATATGGGCTAGTCTTGCCTGCCTGTCCCTTAGCGAGGTGTGATTGACGGAATAACGCCACTGATAAGATCACTTCCGGAAACATTCAAAGATGAAACGAATGCCTCCCTGGTAGCATTGGACGATGAAGATGCCGATAACTTGCTAGAAGAATAAAAGGAAATGGATTCTGAAGAAACCGGATCAGTTTCTGGCATCATTTTCAGTATGTGTTCTAGCTCCCTTACCACATCCAACATCGATGGACGCTTCTCTGGCTTGTCTTGGCAACAACTGAAGGCTAGACCTGTAAATTTCTCTATACATTCAGATGGATAACAACCCATTCTACTGTCTATCATTGAGAAAATCGTGCCTGACTGATAAGCCGTATTCACCTGAATATAGATTCCAGATTAACTGATCAGAAGCTTTAAGATCCATAAGAATATTAACAGTGACAAAAATTATAAAATTTGCAAGACAATTGGTCTTGCAGCTTTAGGATTTTGCTAGTAGTAGAGAGAGCACTACGTAAGCGAGTACCTCACGGACAATGTTTTTGCCATGCGATATTGGTTGCATACCCGTCAACAGCTCCAGAAAAACAACTCCAAGGCTATAAACATCACTTTTGTCAGTCAACTTATGGGTCAAAAAGTATTCTGGATCAAGGTAACCCTGCGGACAACACAACAAGAAAGCAATAAATATTATGCAATGCGGTGATTAACATGCAGAAGTATGTCTAAAAGAAAGGGATCCAATCCGCAGACTGGAATTGCAAGCTCAAAAACTAGTGCAATTGCAATGGTGAAATCTCCACTGGAAGTGAAAAATAAATTACACTTCTGAGTTTATTTTACCATATATCCAACAATTTTCTCATACCTGATTAATCTGACAAATTTTGCTATAGCTTAATCCGACAATGAATCAAAGCACAAAGTATAAATGTATAATGGGATATCTTTTAGTCATACATCCTACAAGAGTCTTATGCTACCTTTCCTACAATATCTTCCATTTAGTCCTACATGCTAAACAAAGCCAAACTCACCGGTGTTCCCTTCACAACCGTGGACACATGATCTGGCACAGTCCCTTCTTCTTCGAGGGCTGGAGCTAAACGTGAGAGACCAAAATCAGCAACTTTTGCATTAAGCTTGGAGTCAAGAAGAATGTTGCTAGCTTTGATATCTCGGTGGAATACTGGAGGATGTGCTTCAGTATGGAGGTAAAGAATTCCCTTGGCTGAACCCAGTGCCATACGTAATCTCATTCCAAAATGTAGGCTTCCTTTTGCTTTGGCTGCTTAACATGTTTTAGATTAATTTTATGAGCTAAGAAGAGATTTTGAAAGCATATCAGCATCAACATATATTTGAAGCATCTTTATAACCCTTAAGCGTTCAGAAGGGAGGGATAGGAGGGAAGGAGCTATCAGCCCTAATAAATTTCCGAGTATGTACAGGCTAAGTGGCCACTTAATGGCTTCACATTGGTGACATTCCATTACCAATGCTGAACTTATAGCCCCACCAAACACATGAGGATTCTAAGGCTGATGATAAGATTTATTATAATTACCAAGAATAGAAAGTTAAAATAGCAGATGACATACAATTTGCTTCAAATAAACAAACACTCAAAAAAATCTAGCCCAATCATAAAATGATCCAAGTGCAAACTTTATACGCTAACACCAAAATTTTCGATAGTAATTTTTTTTTCTAGATTTTATAAATAAAGTGAGAAAAGTATAGGTAATATGCGGTTAATAGAACTTGAAAAGCAATGAATCCTGAAAAAAATTGTACCAGAAAGCCAGTCCCTCAATGTGCCATTGGGCATGAACTCGTATACCAACATCTGCAAATGCACAAAAACACCAAGGATATGAATTTTACGTTTAAGTGAGTCATACCTTGTGTACCTAAAAACTACTTAATACCCTGCTTAGAAGTTTAAAAATCCTTACAAACAAACTTACGTAATTGACGTAATACAGGTAAGTATTGGTCAAGGCCACAAGAGTATACCTGTTCCCCTTCTTCATCACAATATCCAACCAATGAAACTAGGGTTCGGTGATGCAGCCTTGACAAAAGCTTTATCTCTGTCAAAAATTCTTTTTGTCCCTGCATTGATCCTTCTCCTGCACGTTTTATGGCAACAACTGTTTTGTCAGATAAAGTGCCTTTATACACTCTTCCATATCCTCCTTGTCCAACTTGATTTGAGCTGTTAAAGTTGTCAGTAGCAAGTGCCATTTCTTCAAATGTAAAGTCTTTCACGCCGTCAAGTTTCATAGAAACCTTTGTCACTGCAAAGCATGATAGGAGACTCAGACTATTTTTCGGGTGATAGTTGGGGACAAGTATATTGGAAAAAATTTGAATAGTTGGAGCTTACACAAACGTTTTCTTGCACTTCCATGGTGGTATCTAGCATGTCTTCTTGTTATTAGAATAGTTACTATAGCAGACATTGCAATTGCACAGGCAAGTCCCCCGACTACAACAGCTAGCAAAATGCCTACACTAATACCCTTGGTTCCATTCTCAAAATTCACTACAGCAATAACCAGTCAAACAAGGCATTTATTAATAATAAAAAAAAGAATAAAAGGCAAAACTGTTAAAGAAATATTATACACATAATTAAACTATCAAATGGCTTACTATTTTATTCTTAGAATGAAATGATATGCATCTACCAGTTTCCTAGTTACATTCTCGCTCATTGTACACCAGACACAGTCTTGCTTCTCTCAAATGCGTACCATCTACACAACATGCCCAGGCTACTTGATTTTGCCCATAGTAGTAGTCTTGTTTTTTACAAATGGATATTCTAACAATTATTATACTAATTTAATTTCTACATAACTAGAAGAGCACTCTTGACACAGTTAAAACTAAAATCCCAGTTCTGTACTAAGAGTTTCAAGAATAAGAATGTACAAATTTCAGTGGCATTTATATATTTCAGGTTAGTAATGAAAATCAGCTACTAAATTACTACTTCAACCATGTCACTATAAGAAAAAAAGCATTATTCCATTAAGAACCAGAAGAATTGCAAGATGAAGTACGTACTATCAGCATAAGGCCCAAGTAGAGTGAAATTGAGCAACTCATAGGGTCCAAAGAAGTCGTTAGGAGGAAAATTCCATGATGCATATGTGTGTCTGATTCTCTGAACTTCGCTAGGAGCAAAAGAGTGTGAGTGGTTATTATTGATACTAGGAAAAAGTTTCATATGCATCCTTAGACGTCCATTGTCCCAAGAATATGTATCAATTGACAGTTGATATAGGCTTAAGTTCAAAGAACTAGTCAAGTACACCTCAAAAGGATAGGTGTAAGGAGGAAAATAAGAAAAACTAGGGCTCTTCAGACGATATCCAATTCTGAGAGGTGCTGCACAGAAACAAGGCTCGGGAGATGCTGGGGCAAGTTCATAGTCTGTGGGGCAGTCAAGAATTGAGCAAGTCACTCTTGAGTTTTTTAAGTTTGCAAGCTTCTGATCCTCTTCAGATTCAGATCCAGATCCACAGAACATGCTTATATTTAATAAGTGCCCTTTTTTGCAGACAGGATTGCCTTCAAGCCTAGAGAAAAAACAGCTAAAATTTTAAGTATTTGGGAAATAAAGAATTAAAAAAGAAGAAGAAGAAGAATGTATCACAAAAGATGACCTTCTTGCTCTTATTGTGCCAATAATTTCATTACAACCGAATGGTTAGAAAAGTAAGAAGAAAAATCTTTTGGACATACAAGTGGTAAAGGAGAAAGTATGGATCGACAGATCCTACCATTTTCAATTATGAACCGGTTTTTGTGTAGATTAAATTTGACGCGGTTCGAACATTTATTTTGCGGCAAGTGTGCTTTTTCAACTTTTGGATGAAGAATATGGGAGGGTTGCCATTTGGGTATCTTAAGAAAACTCAAAGTGCTTCAAAACGTGGCCTACTTTAAAGAAATCATGATCATCTTCAAGTTGACGGTAATTCTGATGTAGATACGGTGGATTCTATGACTTGGATATTGTTGTTTCTTGAAGGTAACTTAGTGTCGTGGAATATTTAATCAAGTATACAGTAAAAATTTACTTAAAGATTAATCTAATAAGTTGAAAATATTAATAAGAAAAATGAAGAAAAGTCAATGGGCTAAGAAAGAATTTTGGAAAAGAAACAAGGCCATTGCCCCTTCCCCGTAACCGTCCATGAACCAAGAGAACAATAACCATAAAAGTGTTAATTTTTTGGTATAGTTCGCTCAAATTTTCACTTTACTTGTAAAGCATATTCTGATGGAGATGTCCCATTAAGAACAATTTAAATCATTAGTTGATTAAGGCTAATGCAGAATTTCAGCTAAACAAGTTTACCTCAAGGTAACATTCACCGGAGGATTTAGATGTCCTTGAATGCTTGAGAATGAATTGTTTCGGAAATCACTGCATTTTGGATGTGCAAACAAAGGGAAATCATTACTAATACATTCTCTTTCATAACAGCATGCTTCGCAATAAGCCTGAAAACAAAGCTAGTCAAAGACGTATAATGGTTTAAGGTTAATGAGTTCTCTAATTTCAAATCTTACAGCTTAAGTCTAGCATGAGTACCGAAGGACATGTTCTGCCAAATGTTGGTAGGTACAGGACCTGTCAGAAAATTATTCTCTAGTGATCTGCAATAAACCATCATTTAGAATATAGCCTCTGCAAATATATTCATCCATTGAAGTCACAAGAGCATCATGTAGTAGTAGAAGCATCATTCAACGACAGAAAATATAACAGTTTTAATATGCATGAAGGTTCTCACAGTCTCTGAAGTGAAAGAAGGTCTGAGAAATTTGCAGGGATAGATCCCTTTAGCTGGTTATCTGAAAGATCACTGTAATTAACAAGAAGTAATTTCTTATTAGGAATTTGTTTTCATTGCATGTTTATTTAAGAACCAACTGAAAGTGGTAGTACAAATTTCGAACGATTAACTTATTATTCTTCTTAAATATGAGGCAATTCGGAAACAGATTGAAGCATTTAAAATTTGATTACTTTATTTTTTTTTTATTGAAACAGAACACTTGAAAGTTTAAATTAGCGTTTAACTTACATGGTTGTCATATTATCAGAAAGTTTATTTGTTGGTATGAGTCCAGTAAGATGATTCCGACTAAGATCCCTGCCACATGAATACAGATACAAGATAAGAAGTTAAAGTTTGGTAGCTGCAACAGGATGGAAATTTACATTATTGCATAAAATAAATGTAGCCTATGAAGGTCAATTTTAAAGATCACACAATAATTTAAAGAGTAACTTAGACATACAGGTAGGAAAGGTTTGGTATCCTGCTAAAATCGGGAACTGCTCCATGCAATTGGCAATTTCTAAGACTTCTGCAAGGCACCATAAAATTAAATAGCATCAGTAGTCTTTAGCAGATTGGCGCAAAAACATATCGCTTGTTCAGTTCTTTTTCTTTTTTTTTTTTTGCAGTATTAAATGCAAAAACCAAACAGAAATGAACGTTTGAGAGTGAGTTTGGGATGTTATCTTCAATGCTGGAATTGATTTATTTCTATTTCATAAAGCCAAACCTTGGTCTTTATGACTCTTTTGAATTCATTAGTGGCGCAACAAATCATTACCTTTGTAAACTCAAACACTGATACTATCTCGCTAAATATACTCTAAGTAAATGGTTTATTAACACTCACATTTTCACTAATGTGGAAAAGTTATTGTAAGAAGCTGGAATCTCTGATCCCCTGAAGTCATTGTTATCAAGCTGACTGCAGAGATGATCAAAACAATTAATGCCACTATAACTCACAAAATTTTAAAAAAAAATGACATACGCATGCCTTATCTAACTGTGCTGCTTAAGATTTTAGTGAATGGCCAACACTTAGCATGAAAAGAAAAAGGCATAATATCAACAAAGAAGCTAGTTAAACCTGGCAGATAATGTCAGTAACTAAATCACATAATGAGGAAGATGATTGGAGGGAAGAAAAAAATACAGTATGCGCAAATTTGGCAGGCTTGAGAGTTGTGTAGGAAGATATCCAGAGAATTTATTATTATCCAAAAGCCTGTGGAGAATTGAAATTTATACAACGAGTCATTCACCAAAAAGTAAAAAATAAATAAACACAGATAACCATGCAAAAGAAAAGAAGAATACATTTATGTAGAGAGCATATTTTATGTGAACTTACAAGTGAAGCAAAGTGGATATCTGAGATAGCTCAGGGGGGATTTGGCCACTAAGGGAGTTGTTGTTTAAGTGGCTGCATGTTACAAGCAAACAACAAAATACGTAGAGCAGTATTTAATTCCTTGTTAAGTTGAAATGCATTTGGGTGTTAATCTCAATGTGAAATTGAAATAGCTTGTAGGTTCACTTACAGATGTTTCACACTGCTCAAGTTGGCAAAGGTTTTTGGTATTCGACCAGAGATGTTGTTCTGATCTACTTGAAGTCTATTCAAATTTGAGAGGTAGCCAAGTTCATCTGGCAAAACCCCTGATAATTTGTCTCCATTCAAGAGTCTGCATACAGAAGACCAGACAGTTAAGACTAACAAATGTCATATTTTTCCTTTTGCTTTTTTTTTTTTATTTTCTTTGATAAACACCATATGTCACTGCCAAACTGAAAGAGCTTTTCATGTTGATGTTTCGACTACTTTAAATAAATTCTGCACCATAAATTTATTAATGGGCTTAGATTAAGATAAAAATACAATTATGAAAAAGATATCCTTTTGCCATAAAGTATTCGGTCGGATTGATCTTTAGAAAAGAAATTTATTATCAACTCAAATTTCTTCATTTAAAAAGAGGAAGGAATAAGAAAATTCCAACTTACAGTAGTCTTAATGTAGAGATATGTCCTATCTCCTTGGGAATATTGCCAGTCAATTCATTCCACATAAAACCTCTTTAAGAAATAAAAGAAAAATGGTGTTAACCCCATTGGAAATCTATCAGGAATGTTTAAAATACATTTTATTTCCCAACTCACAGTATTTCGAGATGAGAAAGCTGGCCAAGTTCAGGTGCTAAAGTTCCAGAGAGATTCATATTCAGGAGCTGGCTGCATCAATTTATAGAAAGGAGATAGTGATTATGACCAACGTTTTCAATAATCAACAAGATGATAAATGCCGAAAGGAAGAGTTGCAACCCCGTCACCACAAGTAGATGTGGAGAATGCAAAGAGTGGTGAGAGAAAACGTACAGTTCCTTAACATGCAAATATCCATCATTCCCAAGATCAGAACACAGAATTCCAGTCCAGTTGGACGTGCAAGGGTCCCCCTTTGTCCAATTTCTAAGATGGTTCATGGGATCAACCAATTTCTTCTTCACTGCTAGTAATGCGCTAACTGCAGTTGGGAAAATGAAACACACACACACATATATAAATATAAATATATATATATATATGACTTGAAACCCATAAAGGAACTTAATAATAACAAACAGTAACCAATAAATTCGAGGCTACGCCCGCGGCTTTAAGATTAGCATTAGTCAAAACTGAAATAATGTATTTCACAAAAAAAATGCTTAGATGTAAAGCAACATATATGAATTTACCCTTGCCTATATTATGATCACCAGACATTAAGGAAAAAAAAAAGTCCACAGTGCTAATCTAGTCAAGATTATTGATTTTATTATTGTTATTTGGATTTAATTTTTCATAATTAATCAAGGTAAGCTCCAATTTATTTAGTTGCTGCTGGCCAGCCAGTCAGCCAGCATTAAAAAAAAAAAAGTGTTGATACTTGATATAGAAAATTAGTCTAAGTTACTACTAGATTCTTCATCCTTCGAGCAGATAGCAAACGTAAAGATGTAGCTTTAGATTCTTAGTGTTAGAAATAGAACTGCTAAAAGGAAGAGAGATTTGTTTAAGCTTTGAAAATAAATATCTAAAAATCGTGAAGGAAGGAGAATCATATTCAATTCAGACTTTGGGAAGGATCCGCAATGGGTGCAGGTGCAGCAAGGATCAGGAGAAAACAACAGCACAGGCAGAGGGCCAATATGCATCCGCCCACTCTCACTCCCCACATCATCAGCACCTG
>JBBYHO010000010.1:14468331-14483875 GCA_038382025.1 Adansonia gregorii | reverse complement strand
TATATGTATGTATAGGGTATCTTTCATACCCCAGATTTATGCCGTTTATCAAAAATAGGAAACATCAACGGAGCCCTAAAATAAAGTGCTGCTAAAGCTAAAGAATCCATTTTTCTCTTTTTCTTTCGATTTTGGCGGGCAATTGGTAAGCTTTGTCTCAACTCTGCAGCACTCTCCACTCTCATCCCCTTTGCTGATCTGGAGAACCAAAAGGAAAAAAAAAATAGATATATATATATATATGTATATATTTTAGTAAAAACTAATCATTTTTTTCTTTTTCCATTATAGTATTCTAAAGGATTGTTTACCCTTTTTTCTTTTTTTTTATACTATTAATTTTCCACCATGCTATTGCTTAATTTTGTGTTTTTCTGCCATTGTTGTGAGGTTAGTAAATTTGAAGTGGAATATGGAAAATTTTGAAAGAAAATGCATAAAAAAGACTTTCTTTTTTGGTTTTTGGGGTTTAGTTTTGGTTTTAAGAGCATCTATGTTTTAAATAAAACTTTCGATGGATTGCTATGAAAACACGAAAACAGGAATACTTTTCAATTGGTGGGTTATTAGGTTTGAATTCTGTTTTTCTCTGATGCTATTGATGGAGGCTCAATGTAAAACTTTTATTTTTTTGCGGGGGCGGAATTGTTCTTCTTAAGAAGATTGAAAAATAATAAATTTTGGATAGAATTTATTCCACTGCAGGCTGAGTTCTTCTTTCTCTTTTTTTGCTTTTCATTTCATTTGTTCCGTTTAATCGTGTCATTTTCATTGCAGGAGAATCATAAGCTATTGGCTTTCTGGTCGAATTCATTTTTGCAGGCTCTTTTTTCATATCATAGTAATAAAATAAAAAGGAATGTTGCTATGAAGTAATGGCGTGTTTTCATTCTTTGAATCTTCGCACTCCTTCCTTATGGACGAGTCTTCATTGCATTCGAAGAAACTTCTCAAGGACTGTGGGGGTTGGAAATAACTTATCGAGTTTTAAGAAATTCTATGTGATCCATCCTTCACCCGTTCAAACTATTAAGGTACTGCTAAACAATATCTGTTGGTCAAAGAGAATAGGAACCTTATATGAGGCCTTTTTTCTCATTTATTGGCTGCATATGGTTCAGTTGTCAAGCTTCTTTTCCTTGATTGTAAAGCAATGACAATTGTTTGAATTATAGTTGAAACATTATTCTTATTTAAATGTGTTGCCTATTATTATATTTCACTATTTGACTGCACACCTTGAGCAAATTTTGGTTCCAGACCAATTAATACATGCTTGTACAAATGAAGCTGCAACTATAGATTGCAATGTTTGAACTTAGCCTGTTAAACTGCAAAATACCATTTCTAAGGCTGATCAACACCTGCCCCTACAAACTTGTTGCAACTATAGATTAAAATGTTTTCGACTTAGCCTTTTTAAACAGAAATATACAATTTATATGAGAAAATGAGAATGAATGGACTGCCTGGGAACATGAAAGGAATGCAGTTAACACCATCAAGTTGATGATGGATAGATGGCAAGTGGTTTTTTAGTTTTTGCAGTCCTGTTTTTATGTTGAAAGATAATTGATAGATTCCTTGTAGTATTATATGGAGATTACGCAACTATTGCCTGATGTTATTCATGCAAATTTTCTTTGACAGGGGTATTGTAGTTTATCTGGTAACTTAAATTCTACTTCATCTGGTGCTCTTCATGCTATTCCCCATGGGAATGCAGTAATTTCTACAAAAAAGGAACAAATATTTCAACAAGAGTCAGCTCTAGGCAGAGTCAACCTTCAAGAAACGGTGGTGAATGCTAATTCCTCAAATAGTAGAGTAATGCTTATTGATGGCACATCAGTCATTTACCGGGCTTACTATAAACTACTTGGTAACTCATGTTTTTTGTTTTCTGCAAAAGGTTTTTGTTTCTGTCACTGAAAGTAATGTTCCGTTTGTTTTCTTCTTTTCTGCTGCTAGTCTTAGTTGTTTCTTTGTTGCTGCCTGCTTTTCATTTTTAGTTTCAATTAGTAAATTATTTCTTAAATTAAACATGAACAGAACAGAAAACTTAGGCATATAATTTGTTTCCTAAAAGTGCATAAATCATAATAGCTAGCTTCCAGTGTAAGTATGTTTCTACGTGCCTAAATCTGGGTAATATAAATTTCATTTTGCAAGTTATTTTATGTGTATTATGCGTCCCATATTTTACTTACACTGATTGTTATTTATTTATTTATTTTTTTGGTTTTCCCTCATGTTGTCATGTTGGTTTGGAGTAGCGAAACTGCACCATGGATACCTGTCGCATGCTGATGGCAATGGTGATTGGGTTTTAACGATATTTACAGCTTTATCTCTTGTAAGTTATATATAAGTCATAAAGGGGAGTATTTTGCTTCTCTTTCTATTTTATTTATGCCAAAAGCATTTCATTTGATGTATTCCCTTTGTCGGCTGCCATCAATATTAGTTTATCATCGTTCGTACATTACACGTTGAAATTATGTGATTGCTAATGTATGCGTTGTTTTCATAATGAAAATACTTGATTCTTTGATAAGATATTATAGGTAGCGTAATTCTTTTCAATGGCTCCTGAAGATCTGGATGTCACCTACTTTTTCATAGGAAAATATATCTCATAAAAGCATTTTCCAGAACAGAAGATTTTTTGTCTTTTTCCCTAGATGACACAGTTAAAATTATTTTTTATTGTTTGCAAAATAGGGAAAAACTTGAAATTTTATATACTTGTTTTGAATCTTTAAAGATTTAATTTTCAATTTTTGTGTATTGGTTAAGGCATTTCTAAATATTGTTATCTTGCAGATAATTGATGTTCTGGAATTTGTTCCTTCACACGTAGCGGTATGTATGCTTTCTATTTTTGTTTTTTAAATTTTTTGGTCTTTCTCAGTAACATATTTAGAGATGCTTGTCTGTTATGTACTTCACCATTGGCTTCAAACCGATATGAATTTTGTATTAAATTTGGGAGTTTTTGAAATAATTGGTGTCTGACATTATTGATGGGATGACATAAAGACATTTGTATTTATAGGAGGTATGAAGACGTTTGTATTAATAGGAGGCATTTCTAAGACTAAAACTTTTCTTGCTAGAAATAAAGCTGAAGCTGATAAAAATGATTTTTAAATATGTTGCCCGTCTGCTTCGGCCATTTTATAAGAGAATAGGAAATTACTTGGTTAAGTAGGGGACACGGTGAAGTGTAATAGAACAAAACATTTTTAACCCCTAATTTACATTGTAATCTGCCTATTTGGTTCAGTTCTGTGGTCAAAACTTGCCTTCGGGGGGAGCAAACTGAAAAGTTTATGATTTATCAATTGTTAATAACTTACTAAGCTGGTTTGAATGATCAATCTGGTTTATTTCGCTAGCTGTGGGCTTGATTATTATAATAATCAGCAAGGTTTGTTTGTATATTAGTATCCCATCAAAAATTAATCTTAAGTAGCTGCTGAACTACCATGGCAGGATACCTATTGCATTTGACTAGGTAGAAATACCGATATTTTGGTCTGATATTCATCCATAGGATTAACTAGTTTAAATTGTTTAATGAGTTAACGGAGTTATAGTTTTTTACTGGATGCTGACCTTAAGATTACTTTTGGAGCTTTTTATAACTGAAAAATGTGTCAGTATTCTTTTCTCTTGAAAAGGAAAAGGCTAAATGGAAAACTTATATGAAGTTCTTCACGTGAAGCTCCTTAATTTTTATAAATTGCTTATTCATCCATAAGGCAACTTCAGAATTGGAAAACCAAGGAACTTAAAGTAATGAACTTTATGATCTTTTTTTTTTTCCTCCAAGGTAACACTTAGGTATATGGAGTATCTAGTTGACTATTTAGTGAAAGTTGTTCATTGCATAATCTGCCGAGTCTATTACTAGAAATTTCTTTTCTATGGTTTGTGTTAGGCTGTCCATATGTATTCCTTCCTGTGATTTTATAGGTTGTGATTGCAGTTGTTTTTCATTTTCACTTTACTCTTTATAGCTCTATAATTTTCCAAATGCATAGTGTTTCTTATGCATTTTCCCCCTTTCTCATGCAGGTGGTGTTTGACCATGATGGTGAGATTTTAATTTCAGTAATATTTATTTTCCTTGTATTACTTGAATTCCCAAATCACTATATACGCATGTTCTCTGTTCAACAAATATTTTACTTTTAATCCTTATACATGTTATTATATACTATTTAAATAAATCTTTAAGCATTTGGCAATGGATTTTAAACGAAACTGATTTCAACTAGTTTTGCTTGTGGTGCTCTTGGGAACATTTTCCATACTTAATCTGCTTATGTTTCATACACATTCCTGTTGGTGGTAGAAGTCTTCATCTTAGGGCCTTGGGGAGAAACCTAAACTGGACTAATCAAATTGGACTGAATTATACATAGTACTTAAAAACCTGACTAATAGGGTGAAAATTGGTTCAGTTAACCACTATTTTTTGAAAATTCCAAAATTATGATAAAACAGTCAATCTTGTCTTTATTTGATAAAATATATAAACTATCGTGTGATGGGTTTGATTCAGGTTGGTTATGCTTTTATAACACTAACTAAATCGAAGAGTAGAAAAAATCAAATACCTCTGAGCTGACATATCTAACTTCTATCTATATTTTGCTTCTGTTTCTGTCTCACTTGGCCCTTTTCTTCCCTTCATTTAGAAACCCAAATTTAAATAATCTAAATCGTAGATTCCGTTGAACAATTGGACAACATTATATCATTCTAATTACTTTGTCCTAAGCTTTTTCTAGTTCACTTAGTAATCCTGTTGATCATCTTTAGTGTACAACTTTTATGGCAAAACATCCCGATATGCACTTATGCCTGCTCTTAACCTTACCTGTTCTTTTTTTTTCTCGTGTTTTTTGTGCTATAACATTTCAAATTGTGCTCAAAAGTTGAGGCCCTTTCCTTTATTTAAAGGTATTGAGTGAATCCTGACCACATAAGAAGGGTTAGCTTTATCCCAAAATCCATTTAAATTTGTAGAGCATCTATTATACTTTCTCTGTACCATTTATTTCTTCATGGAAGATTTTTCCCCTTCATGCTGCTATGTAAACTTATATTTCCCACGGGGATTCTGAAATTTGTAATTTTCATGGTTTGACTTAAATATATTTCCTAGTGCAGTGCCACTTTTGAAAGACTTTGGTTAGGAGTATCTCCAATGAGTCATTTGTCTTTTAGTTGTGCAGTAAGTTTGTGTATTATTTTTTATCCATCACTGCTGAAGTACTTTATAATCTTTGGATTTCTAAATCAAAGCTCAACTTCAAAGTAGTCTCAATTTTAAACAATGTTGTGGGCTGCTAATTTTGTTGGGATTTTTTTCTACATGCATCTACCATGCTTTCATACAAATATCTAAATAGGTATGTAGGATGTACTCAGATGCATATTTTTGTGTATGAATTCCAATGTTTGAGTGTACTATCGGAAGTACCAAGTATATCCTCAAATTTATGATTGTGGTCTACTTGGAGATGAGATCTATTAAGAAACTCTAACTTATCTTTGAGGCTTCGAAGAAAATTTTAAGTTTCAAATTTGTTCATTGATGATTGTTGGTCTTGTGTGTATGGAATTTCTCATGTTTGATCCAAGTCTTGAGTGCAAGGTGCTACATAAATATAGTTCCGGCTCAAAAAGTTCTTTCTCTCACACTCTCATTTTCACCTTTTAGTGTTGATATCAAGGGATTTGGAAGTCATTCACCTACACTACGCTTGAAAGCCCCCATTAGTTCTGTTCTTCTCTACTTTTCACTGTTGAGCATAGATGGTGCATTTTTTAAGGCTGAAATTTTGCTGGGTTCTTCTGCCTATAAGCACTTTTATGTGCTAAAAAACCTTTGAATGCTTATGTGTTATATAGTGTAAGAGTCTTTTAGTTTGAATTTAAAGAGAAATCTCCTTGTATGAAGCTCTGAAATTCTTTCCAATCTTAGCTTTGTTTCCTGAGAAATACTTGCAAATGTTGATATTAATTGGAGTTATGGTTTAATAGAAAAAGGTAGAAATTTTGTTTAAGATGAGTTTGCTGTTTGTGCACAAAATATTGTTTAAAGACATTGATGACATCTAAATAGTCTTTGTTCATTGAAGTTTTGCTAACCTTTGCAGCACTTTCTGAGATGCCCTAGATGGTCAGAATGAAACCTTGTACTGCTATTTGAAGCTATTGTGGATTGCTATATATCTAAATTAGTTTTATTTTTGGGTAATTAATGCTCTTTATGTGCTGGATATGGTCATCTAGCATGGTGATCGTGGCATGGACTTCCATGGTTTCTGAAGCTCTTCCTTCAAGCAATTTTTTAATAAAAAGACCTCTTATTTTCAGGAATTCCATTTGGTCATACGTCTATTTCTTCAAAAGAAAATGTCATGGGAAAAGGTATGCTTTTTGATGCAATTTTTATTCTATTGTGTGGTCAAGTTGCTGAAGTACACTGATCTTTAAGAAATCAATCGTGAAACTTGGAATAGCATGAGTTGGTAAAACTGGATAATCGAGGTGAAGCTTTTGAGTTTGTGCTGAGTGAAACATGTATGTGTATACACAAGCACACTCCCACACACACACACACATTACATATTTGTATATATAATACTAAAGGCCAGATCTTTCCATGTAAAAGAGAAGAGCAGATCTTTAAGTCATTGGATCTTTCAGATTGAGAGGGTGGTTGCATGTGCTTATTTGTTCAAAGTGAGACTTTTGGAGTTCAATACGCATATTTTGCCCTTTCCACCAATTGAGAAACAATAGCTTAAATGAATTAAATATAAGGATATAATACCTCTTCTGGAGCTTAACTTTTCTTGACCATGACTGGACAATAACCCCCACATTTTTTCAAATATAAATACCAATAATGCCACTGTAATGACTTCCTCATTCTCATGATATCTTTTTGTTAAGCATCCGACTTAAAAACTAATTGGTTTTACGCTGGATGCTTAACATGTTATTAGAGTTCAGGTTATCTTATGTTGTTCTTCCTGCCTAACCTGTGTGACAATGACGATCCCGGGTGAGGTTGTCCACATGTAGGCCCTATGAGCTGCATGTGATAGGGAGTGTTAAGTGGTGTTATCCCACATCTGTTACATATGAGGCTTCTTGTAGTCTTATACCAAAGCTAGGCCTCTCCACCTACTACCAATTGGTTTTAGGTTGGATGCTTAACATTTTAGAGCTCCTGTCAGTTGCTTTTGCTCTCATTGCTTCACATCCAAGTCACGCATGGGAAAGCTTTTTTTTTTCGCCGGGGGGGTGTTTTTAGGGAGGGGATGCTAAAGCTTGAACCAAGCTCATATGCCATTTCAAGTGTCTTGCCACTTGGTGAAGAGGTTGTTGGTGGAAAGCTTGTTTCCAATATGTTTGCTATTTCCTTTTTATGGGTTGCTTTTCTAAACCTGTTTCTTCCGTCAAAAAACTAGTAGTCCATTAATTGTGGTTCTTTAGAAAGCAAATATTATGATGCGATGAAAACTGAAACTGAACCAGTAAATTTCTTCTTGCTGTGTGTTTTACAGGCTGTCTTTTGGTCTATTTATACAGTAGGTTTGAACCTTCATATATAGTCTCCTAGATAGAAAAGGAAACTAGAAAATTCTAATTTACATTGCCTAAGTCAACTATCTTATCTCTAGAATAACTAATTCCTTGATTTAAGGAATCCTTAGTAATTACAAAATAGTTACAGCTATCTACAATTTAAAACAGATAACATCCCTTTCCTTCTAACATGATGACTTTAACTTCTTTCTTTAGGAGATTTCATCACATTTAGATTTTTGTTCGAAGATTGCTATGAACTTGGAGAAAGACTTTAAGAATGAGATTAATTGACAGAGCAATACTTGCTATTTAAATTCTCATTTCCTGAGAGAAACTAAAAGAATGCATATATAAGAAATGTGTCTGCTAATTAACAAATTTATGTGCTAGTGAGGAAAGAGCAATGGTCATTTTAACCAACCACATGATTGTTAAATAAATTGTGTACAATGTAATTGATGGATTTGGTTCATTGATGAAGTTTAGACATAATCATAGCTATCTTGATTGTATGCTATTGCATTTTATATAGCGCTGTATTAATCCATTTCCAAATGTCAGTCAATCCCATGGTGGAAGTACGTAGTCCAACTTCAAGATTTTATTAAATTTGGATATGAAAACCTAAGTTAACATGGACAATACATGAGCTTCTGTACAGAGCCAAAGCTAAATCACTGGATTTGCCTTTCTAAGCTACCGCCAGAATGAGTTTTAGATTAAAAAAGTTTTGGGCAAGCCTTTCTAATTGTATCACTAGTTTTATACATGGACTTATTACTTATTAGAAGCATCAAATGTTATGTTAAATATTGTCATGTTTGGATGTTGGCATCGATGCTTTATCTTTAATATGTCTTTTTTTTAAAGGCCTTTGGTTCTTTTTCCCCTGTGCATTGGTCCATTTGACTCTTGTTAAAATTTCTTTGACTTCTAATTATTAGTTGTAGCATTCACAAGTAAAGAAACATACATAATAATATGTCACATTTTTGCTGGATATATACATGTTTTCATCTGAACAAATGTCTAATAATGTATTCTGAATGTTTCGAAGGTTTAAATTTTCGTCATACTCTGTACCCTTCATACAAGAGCAACCGCCCTCCGACACCTGATACCATAGTGCAGGGACTTCAATATTTGAAGGCATCCATCAAAGCTATGTCCATTTAGGTGATTGAGGTAAATGAGTGAACACTAGAGATGCCTATGATTTGTTTGATCCATGTGTCATGTTGCAAGTAATTAAGAATTTAGTCTAAGGCAGGTACCTGGGGTAGAAGCTGATGATGTGATTGGAACAATGGCTGTAAGGAGTGTTGATGCAGGGTTTAAGGTAATTTTCTTGGGATTTCGTTGGGAAAACATGAGCATGCCCTCTGATGTGGTTGTTGGACTTTTGGCTTTGTTTGCAGCAAAGAGGTTTCACCAGTTCAAAGTTATTTCCTTTCTCATATGACAATTTGTAGCTCAATGTATTGGCTGATATCACATTTCATAACAACTATTAGAAAAAAGAGCTTACTATTTCAAAATAAGCAACCCATTTCATTTAACATGCTTCTCTTACGTTAAATAGCGAAAGGTATAAAGTTACCTGGTCCTGGAGCTATACTGAGAGTTTACTGTTTCAAAAGTTTGAAGTGGTCTGAAGTTTCTCTTTTTGACTTTCTGTTTGCTTGATAGCTAGCTTTCATCTGTTATCAGCTTATGCTGGAGGTATGTTTATTGAAATAATTGGAAATGTTTTGGGTCACTTTCAGGTGCGAAACCTAAATATAAAGCGATTCAGATTCTACTCAAACAATTTCTGTATCGCTAAAATCACTAAAAAGAGGACATAAGATATACTTTTCACTGAAAAGTGACACCCTCAAACAATATCTACCAAAATCAAAGGGCTTCTATTTTTGTAGATAAGTTTGTCATAGGATTTGAAAGTATTATTCTACCTAGAACTTGTTTTATTAAAAACGTCTATGATTTATTTTTAGCCATAAGGACATGGCATATTAGTTTTGTACGAATACTCAGAATAGTAAGGGGTTTTAGTACGTTTCCCTCCTGATGTGGATTTTGCATACTTTTCCCTCCTGATGTGGATTTTGCATCTTTTTCTGACAGGTTCGAGTTGTCTCCCCAGACAAAGATTTCTTTCAGATCCTGTGTCCTTCATTACGCCTGCTACGAATTGCACCACGTGGCTATGAGTTAGTATACATTCTTTGATGCATTATCGTTCTTAACCTCAATTGCAGTGGGAAATGAAGTCCTTGTTTTTTGTTCGGTGTGCCGCTTGTTTATTTCTATGCATACAGAATGCACATTTTCCATATATATATATATATGTATATATATTGTACAAAATTGTACTGTAAATGTGTTTGAATAACCTACTGCCAGAAGGACTTTTGATCCAGTGGATGGTTCTAAATTTGACATTTGGAGATACTCTGTGTTGCTTATCATTTCTGATGTGTGCATATGCTTATTATTTTTAACATTGAATGCGGTACCCAAATTCATGGATATTGATAGATTAGGCTTATCCTTGCCGTTTGACTATTTTTCTACTAAATATTGTGGAAGCTACCCATTTTGGGCAGTTAAAATATAAGTTTTATAATGTAACATCTGAAATACCTTTTTGTTATTTTGTTCACTTCAATTGTATAGTCATGATGACATTATATAATATAAACTAATAATTAACAGTTATATATATTTATATATTTTACTTGTTGAGGTTCATTGATTATTTACTGAAAAGTAGTTTAGGAAATTAGATACCCGCTTCAAGATACTTCGTTGGAGGCCAGTATATGAGGCGATTGGCGTTTATATATCTTATTTGGCAAGTAAATCTTGTTTTGCCTGCTATATTGCATGTAATTCATTATAGAGTGGATTTCTCTATGTCACGCATCATGGTTGTTTCTGTCGATTTTGCAGATTTATAAGCTAATGGTTACTAAGAATTTTATTGAGACGTGGAACACATAGAATTTACTAAATTACTGATATATTCAAAATTGTGAAACGTTTAGATAATAGTTATGGTGGTTTCTTCTGCCTAAGATAACTGAGTTTGTTTTAGTTTTCTGTTTTAGATATTCTGCCTTGTTCTTAAAGACCTGAGATTTTATTTATTGCATTGCTTTCCCAGGATGGTTTCATTCGGACCGGAGGACTTCTCCAAAAGATATGGAGATCTGAAACCTTCTCAGTTTGTTGATGTAGTCTCTCTTATGGGTGATAGATGTGATAATATTCCAGGTTGCCATAATATTAGTTTCAATTTTCAAATACTCAATAAAATCAGAAAGAAGTCATTAACCATCTTTTTCTCTAGCAGTTTTTATTATTCCATTAAATTTCTCTATAGCGTGGAGAAAGACCAACAAATTGATTTGATCAATATTTTTATACTTTAACCTAGTTCTTTTTTCTTCCCATCTGCAGAGCCATGCATTTTGTATTTATTCATAATATAGAAGTTTAAAGTTATTTGTCTTATCAAGCATTTCCTGTTTAAGTTTTTTTTTTTTGTCAAGTTTGCATTCATCATCTCTTGGATGAGCTATGTTTCTTGTGAATAGTTCTTTTGTTTTTGGGGTGTGGACATATCAAAACAGAATAGTGTTGGGCAGACATTGGGCTAAGTGACGAAAACAGAATAATAATGGAAACTTGATGTGCATTAAAAGCCGGTGATTAGCTGCTGAATTTAATTGCAACTACTTTAGATCATTTCTTATTTATATGAGCCTTGAAACTTTCTTTTTCTGGAATTCTGGTTGCAACGTGTATGGTGGCAGTGATAAAATGCACATATGTTGTTCAGATGCATGTGATGTTTGTTGAAGTTCCTTAAAGTCTAAGTTTAGAGTACATTGGAGTGGCTTACTTTTTTCGTGATTTTTTTTCCTACAATATATCTTGAAGATTGAGTTCTTTCCAACCTTAAGATAAGCATACATTTTGTTCTCTACCTTGGATTTTACTATGGAGTTGTCCATCCTAATTTATTTCCTTTTGAAATTCGATTGTGCCATAGATTATTGATTTGTCAATGCCTTTTAAGTGCAGGAGTTGATGGAATCGGGTATGTTCATGCTGTACAATTGATAACTAAGTTTGGTATGTTATGCTGTTAAGAACTGAAAAGCTGCACTTGTTATTATTCTATTAGATGGAACAACAAACAGTCTACCCTTTTCTCATGTCTTAGTAATTCTTTTTCTGGCCTCTTTCGCGATGAATGGAAGACCAGTCAAATTATAAGTATGCCAGTTCTTGGAATAAAAATAATAAACTAAGTTGATTATTTCATCCTGCATGTAAGCAAGGAAGTTGGCACTGTTTTACAGGTTAGGAAAAGTGTTCTGGAGGTTGCAGTTTTGAGCATTGTTTAAGTAGTGTTTTGTGGAGGTTCCCTTGGGTGCACAATGCCTCTGTGTGACTTGATAATTTTGATTGTTATGTGGACTTCTCTTCTACTTCCGTCTTTGAAAATCCTTTTCATGGTTTTAGCAAAGTGGCTTTGTTGTAGCAAAACCAATTAAATGCTTCATTTTATTTGTGTCTGTATTCTACTTCCTCATGAATTACACACACGATATGCTTTGTAGTCTCTGGCACGTTTGTGTATATTGGAATCGATATGAGTATCATATTAGTATTTCCAATATCTTGTTCCTGAAATATTAATTTCAATGAATATGTGGATGTTATGAACCATTCAATGCTCAGAAAGTTGTAAATATGTTTTATTCAAAATTATTCTGTGGACTTCATTATGCTCTAATTTACTAATATTTTATGTGAAGTACATTAAATTTTAGCTCTGGGTTCCACTTAACATATATTTTAGAGCTACTGATTTTCATGCATTGTGTACTCTTCTATTTTACTCCATTTCATTACTTTTGTCCTAATTTATTTCTGTTTTTTGTATATGATCTTTACTTCCATGCACAGGGACATTGGAGAATTTACTGCGGTGCGTTGATCAAGTTGAAGAGGACCACATCAGGAAGGTAGAATCAGCTTAGGATTAACACAACATGAATGTATGCAAGCTACTAGAAGATTGTTTTATGTACAATCTCATCGGTCAGATATATTACATATATGAACTGACAAATGATATTGAGGCTGATGGGATAAGCACGAGTATAAGACGTGTTTGGGGGTGTGATGTGAATATATATTCAGGACATCCTCACTACTTGCAGTTACATAAACTGGCATATAAATTTGGTTCACTTGCACCGGACCTCATATAATTTATGTTTATTCAAGCATTTCAGGATTCATTACATGTGATAGCATGTTGGTATCTGTTGCTAGTTTGAACCTAACTTATGGGTTAGTTTTAGCTATATCAGAAGAGATTAATAACGTCCTAAAGCTGAAGCTGCAAGAAATGATTCTTAAATTTGGGGTCATGTTTGATAAGTGGGTTAGTTTGTTCATATTAAAAAAAAAATCCCTTTAAAAGAACAAGTGTAAATAATATGCTGTTATAAATTTCTTGAGGGTTTGTAAATAGGACAGCACTAAGAAGATCATCTAAAAATGGATGTATATATATATATATATATATTGTGGCAGTTCATATGCATTTTGTGATCTATTGCCTACAATTTTCTGTCGTTTCAGGATGTGAGGTTAATCGAACTATGGACTTTTTTTTTGGAGTTTTTTTAGGGAGGGCCTAAGCACTCCGAATTTACCAACAACAAGGGACACCATACTGCACTATGCTGAATAGTTTGTTCATCTTACCAGCAAAGGGAAATCTCTATGTTAGCCAAAGTGGAAGCTTAATGTTCACAAATAGACTCGGTTCTAGTATATAATATATGAGATGACATATTTTGTTCTAAAGGAAGTGGATTTTCTTTTTGGGTTGTTGTGGAAGGAAACGGGGTGTGGTTTCTGTTAGATATGGTCTATGTTGCTTGGACTTAGATGTGAGTCTCGGATACGGGTACATGTTTGACATAGGTGTGTTTAGTTTTTTCTAAGTTTTTCATGTATTTTGAAGCTCCTTAGAGGGTCATATCTTTATATCCATCTTGGAGTATGTATGGGACATGAGTATTAGACACAGGTATTTCAAAAATAAAAAAATGAAGGGTCAGAGCAACATAGAATATGGTTGTAGCTCTGTGGTAATTTTCTGCATGCTTGCTTGGGTTCTCCTCTCTCTCTCTCTCTCTCTCTCTCTCTCTCTCTTGCAATTTTATTTTCTGATGTGCTAAGCAAATAACCGATGAACTGAAGTTGTCTATTATGTTTTGCAGGCCTTGATAGCAAATACTGATCAAGCTGTCTTAAGCAAGAACTTGGTAATCCTTTCATCCTTTGCTTCTACTGGACAAAAACTATTTGAAATGATAACAAGTTTCTTTATCTTATGCTTTTTTACCCCATTTCATAATTTATGTTAACGACTAATGTACGATCAAATAATTGAATATTTATTGTGTTGAGCATCTCTTATTACTCATTTACATAATAATTCTTGCCCAGACACCTCCTTTTTCATGGTTCAGCCACAGTAGACGATTTGTTCCTTTGTTCGACAATGAAAATGCCTGTCTATCGATGTTTAAAATGCTTAGATCTTTTACCGTCTGCATCTTTTCTCATGGACATAGGCGCTACCTCTAATGACAAAATCTTGATGCTTGAAACTTTTTATGTTATTGCAGGCAATGCTTCGATGTGATCTTCCATTCTATATGGTACCATTTTCTACCGGAGATCTCACATTTAAGAAACCAGAGGTTCGTAGACTGAGTTACTATTACTTTCAAAAAAAATTGAATGCTTTAATGCTCAAATATATGTGATTTGCTGAAATGCATTCTTGGATGGGTGAAAGAGTGGCTATGATTGGCATAATGTTTTGGGTTATGTTACATGGACTCAAGGGTGAATGTCGAGTACGGGTGTATATTCGATATAGATGTACTTAATTTTTTTTAAAAGTTTTTCCATATATTTGGAGGATCATCCCTCCACACCCATGTCCAAATATGTGTAGGACATTGCTATTAGATATTGGTATCTTAGGAAAAATGAAAAATCATAGTAGCATAGATTGTAATATAAAACTAGACACTAGAATGTTGCATGGCATGGAAGGAATAATACCTATAGCGAAGGGAATATCCTTTGAGGGTGGGGTAATTTGCATGCTATGTTTAATATTATATTATATTGTATTATATTGTATTATATTAAAATGGAGAATCATGAGAAGCTGAAAAGTGGGTACTTTTGATAAATGAACTAACAGGACGAAGGTGAGAAATTGACAAGCCTTTTGAATGCCATAAGCGCATATGCAGAAGGATTCTCAGCTGATCCAATAATCAGAAGAGCTTTCTATTTGTGGAAGAAGCTTGAAGGAGCACGTTGATTTTGTTGATTTTGCTTTTGTTTTTGTTTGAGATTCAACCTCCCTAAGCTAATTCAAATATGTTTTGGAAGGGAGGGAAGGAGGGCAAGAGAATAATAGATTTTCTTTTTGTTGTATGAAAGGATGAGTCCAGGAGCTGAGTGTATAGATTTTCAAAGTAGGGTGGATGGATTAAGAGGGGAATTCAGGTAAAACTGTAATTTGGCATTGTCGGATCATGTAATCACTGCAGATGGCATTTAGTAAATTTAAAATTTAAAATTCAATTTTCAGTACCTTTTAACTTTTTTTTGGGGGTTGTTCCAAGTTATGGTCTATATGGATGGAGATGCGCATGACATGTTCACAAGTGTTTAGATTTATGTGAAATTTCCTATCCAATCCCTGTTACTCTTTATTACTTTTAGTAATTTGAAAGGCAGAGCTAGTATAAATAAAGACCTTGCCTCAGTCCCTTTGCTTGGGTTCCTCATGAAATTACCGTAT
>JBBYHO010000010.1:14416103-14455894 GCA_038382025.1 Adansonia gregorii | reverse complement strand
ACACAACTTATATGCGACACTCATTTTAAATTCGATACAAAGATATGACCTATGAAACTCCGGATTTACCCTTTTTAATAATATAATGCCACATTTATTCAGTGTTATTCCTTAACAATTCAATTTGTTCCCTTTTCGCAGAATCTCAGCTGAATTAGTAATTTTAATATATATATATGTTATATATATGTATTAACCATGACGAAACCGAGTTATATCTCTGAACACGTTAAACTTGAATTGATTTTTTCCAAATTTAACTATATTCACCCAATTGACAAATTTGCCAAATAAGTTAAAAATATCGAAGATAACAATGATGTTCAATATCTGTCAATTGGACAGGTCGGTTAGATTTTTAGGACAGTTAATTTATGTTGGGTCACTTTAGATCTTAAAATTTTTGAATATTTTTTATTATTTGTGTTTTGAGTCATTTCGGATTTAAATCATTTCAAGTTTAAGTTAATCTAGTTTAATATTTGAATTAATTAAGTTTGTATCATTTTGATTTTAAGTCATTTCAGATTCGAGTCAATCGAGTTTTTAACACCTTGGTTAATCGATTTTGAATCAATTAAGTATAATACTCAAGTTTATTGGATTTGATCATTTGAAATTTAGGTCATTTTAGTTAATTATTTGAGTCAATCCAAGTTCAATTTATTTCAAGTTTGAACCATTTTGGATTAAAGTTATTCTGAATTCGAATTATTTTTGTGTTTAGCTTGGTTGATTTTGAATTTTGACTTTTTTTTATCAAATCAAATTAAATTCAGTATAAATTTACGTGAGTTGATTGAGTTTTTGACCAGAATAACAAGTTTAATACTATTTCATTAATTTTTGTTAAAATTTGAGCCAAAATAAAACTACAATGGAAAATTGAAATCCAATTGTAGCATGTTAACAAATTTTAACATTGATTCATATAGTTAGATTAGATAGTTGCGATTTATTTATTTATTTATTTATTTTCATAAAATATTGCAAAATTCAATTGCTTCTTGTTATTTTCTTCTTCTTTCTTCTTTTGAAAAACATAAACAATTTCACGAAACACATGGATACAGCTATCGTTACAATTTCTTTTAAAAGGACCTTGAAAGAAACAAATATTATTTTTATGTTTGATTTGTCCATAGATTGAGTCAAGTCACCGATATAATTTTTTATTTTTTATTTAAATTTTACGTGAGTTAAATTTAAAAAAAATATATATTATTATTTAAAAATATTTTAATAATTATATATTTTAATAATAAATTTAAATAAAAATATATTTGTATTAAATAAATTATAATCTAATTAAACTAAATCAATCTAAATTATTAAAATATTTTTTAAAATTAAATTAAATTAATATATTTTTATAATAAATTTAAATAAAAATTATTTTTATTAAATAAATTATAATTTAAATCAAATTAAGCTAATTTAAATTACAAAAAGTCGTATAAACCGTGGACAAGTCATGTGAACATGATAAATATCTATCTTCAATGATTAGAGCTTTTCTTTATTGCATTTTCCTCTTTTTCAGCTTTTCCCTTTTAATATCTCTAATCCTGACTTTTTCTTTAGTGGGTGCTTACTTTCTTCATCACAAAAGCGGAAACATATTTTAATCAATTTTGTAAAAGGCAAAAGAATTTTGTCCCCCAATTATTAGTCTTCACCTTTTTTAGGTAAAAGAATCAACGGAGTAAGCCTAGTTAAGATTTGAAAATTTTTTAAATTTATTATTTATATTTGAATTTAATTTGATATATTTAAATTATTTATATTTTTATTAATAATTAATAAAAATAAAAATATTTTTATATTAATAGTTATATATTTAATAATTAAATTTAAATAATTTTTTTAAATTATGCATGGCTTGAATTGACAAGAGATATGCCTAAGATCTAGTCCCAGTGAACTTGGCTTATCGAGTTTAGTAAGTAATTTGACTCATGTATAGGTCTATTTTAAAGTTCCTCACATTTTTTTGATCATCTTACTCTTAATTAACAATTATTTTTGTTGATACGAATCAAATTATTCATTTAATTCAAAAAGAATTCAATCAGGTTTAAACCATCTTTTGAATCAATACTGTAACACCCTAATTTTATATCAAAATATTTTGATTATATGTTATCATATATTTATACATATAGAGACTTAAATTTACATTTACAAAAAATCTTAAAATTTTTAAATTAAAATGAATAATATCTCACAATTGAGATTTAGATCTCTACAAAAAATTTAAATTTAATATTGTTGAATTTATATTATTATTTGATAAATAAAAATATATTTATTAAATATATAATATTTATATTATCTTTTTATGTTATATTCAAAGTTATCGAATATATATATATATATATATGCATACAATTAAGTGGCAGACAGGTGATGATACGAAATCCACTGTCGTGATAAAAAGGGGAATTTTTATCTTCTCTTCAAAATGAAAGTCGCAATCTAATTTAGCCAAATTACAATCCACGTTACTTTCGGCTACAACTTTGGAGGAATTGAGTTAGTCATTAGATTTGGTAAATTTAATTTTAAATAATTTAAATTTTATGATAAAATTTTTAAAATTTTAGTTGATATGATTATGAATAATTATATTTTTAATTACATGTGAATTTGATAATCTACGCCCACATCATATTTTATATTTATTTTATTATTTTTTTATTTATTAATCATATTATATTTATATATAATACCTGTTAAAGAATTAGATCAAATAAGTTAAATTTAAATAATTAAAAAATTTTATTTATCTAAAGTCTAACTAATTAACCCTATTTCATTGTATAAAAATATTAAAAATTTTATGTTTTATTAATTCGAGCTGATATTAACGAGCCAAAGCCGTGGCCATGGGATTCTCCGCATCCCAATTGCAGACATAAGATCTGCGGTAGCAAGTGCCTTCTTATCCCCAGTTAAATTATCCGATTTTCCCTCTTCTACGAATGTACATTCAAACAAATTGAGACCAAGGATGAAAATTATCAGCATTCAACCTAATATTAGTGATTTGGACAGAATGTGATTCAAGATTAAGGATGTTAATATATTTTTTACGACAATGGTAGGAGTTAAGGTAAAATTGAAGAGGCGTCTGGCCAATCAGGCATGGTAATTAAATTTGGTCATGTTTTTGTGCAAACAAGGTAAAAAAAAAAAACAGGGGCTGAAGTAGTGTTAAGCATTTATGAAAAAAACGGCTCAAATGGACCGGACAGTTCAATAGGAAATCAGTTAGTTGAACAGGTCGACTGTATATTAAATATCATATTATTATCAAACCGCTCAAAATTATCGAAGTGTTCAAAGTCACTAAAAAACAAAGAATAAAAAACTGAAAAATCGTTTAAAAACCAATAAAACCAAATTTTCTTTGTTTTTTGTTCTTAATTTTTTTATTTTTTATAATTTATTTAATTTTTAAAATTTTTTACTTTTTAAATTATTTTTATTTTAATTATTTAATATCAGAAAATGATTGAATCAATTACCCATTCAAACACAAAGTTCGATTGTTTATTCCTTGGTGCGAGGCGCCTGGGACAAACAAATATGACTGGCACCTAGGTTAGGTCAGATTTTCAGAAAGTAAAAACAGTATAGCTTCCACACAATGCTAAAACCGGAAGACAATTAAATCTAAAGTTTCTGACTGGTATTACCATATATAAAGTCTATTACATATATCATATTTATAGACTACAAAGAAAATAAAAAAAAAACTAAAGCTGTTAATCTATATTTACAAAATTATATCAGTATTTATAGCTAGGAAATCTTCAAAGATTTTCATTCGTAATTCAGCCAATATTCAGTCAACTCTTCAACATCCAAAACGACATCTCCCGCGTCAGGAATATGCTTAATACTTTCTGCATTCCAAAATTCACAAATATAAAAGTAAAACAAAATAAAAACATTCCCTGATAATATTGGAAGAAATATATAAGTAAATCATTTGGTAACATTGGGTGAAAAAAAAAAAATTTTGTCCATAGCATGTTGTGATGTGCAAGTTTATACGAGTTTGTCATATGGCAATGGTTTTAAACTTTGTTACTCAAATTCGACTGTGAATATCGGACATGATATGTATCCGACATTAATATGTTCAATTTTTTTTTAAGTTTTTCTTTGTATTTAGAAGATCCTTGATGGGTTATATCACCACACATGTCAAAAAATGCATCTGACAAATGTCAGATATTAATATTTTTTAAAAAAATGAAGAGTTGGAGCAACAGGTTTTAGAAACAGAATTTGGGATGGCAGGAGCATGCATGCACCACTCAACTCCCCTAAAATATTTATATCAGATGAAACTCTTAACACAAATCAACAAGAAACCAACGCTCGAGCTTAGTGTCCCTTAAGCAAGATCTCAATTCCGAGTTTTTTGAACGAAAAAAATAAGCGCTGAGAGAGCATTCTCCCAGTTTGAGGTTCGACCTTACTCGATTCTGGAATAGTCGAGATCCAATGTAACTATCGCATACCGAAAGGTCGTAAGAAAAAAAAATTTAACAAGGAACCTCACATTAAAGATTTGTGAAATGCATTTACCTAGTATGACAAAATCTACTCATTGAATATAGATTAAATGAACGTATTCCATAAATGATTAATATTTAGAACCAAAAAAAAAAAAGGTCTCAATTAAAATGATTATCTTCAAGTTGACAACAAAAGACACAGGCCTAGGGCCAAACTTCCAAGTTTGCTTATGTTAAGACAACCCTATGTTATTCTGACTTTTGAAAGTAGCTGTGTTCAACACCCGTGTCCAACACATTTTTGGATATGGGTATAGAGATATGACTCTTAAAATACATGAAAAAAACTTTAAAAAATTGAACATACTCGTATTCGACACTCGCACTTGAGTCTGAGTAACATAGCAACAACTAGCCATTCGAAATAACCACAGTTAATGAAATTTGAAAGGTTTCATTTATAAGGGTGTGTTTGTCCAGAAATGACTGCGCACAGTGCTTTGAAGGGACAAATTTACCTAAACGCAATCTACGTTGCTCTTTGCTTGAGGACATCAGCTTAGAGACCTCAATTTCAGAAGGCATTTCTATTTGCAGAACCTCCCCATCTATGCCCCATGAGTTGATCTGTTTGAAAAAGAAGAAGAAGAAAGACAGATATTAAATAATTTTGCATTATGCTCCCAATGTCTTTCATATGCAAATGCCAGTCTCTTTGGAAAATAAGGCATACCATTGCACCTTCACCAATCAACAGCTGAACATGTAGATGACGGTTTGGCCGCTTCCACAATCCTTCAGTCTCGCATATCCTGACAGTGACAACTGAAGATTTAAGTTCCGCAACATAGTGAGTTAAAAGATATTCACCTTCGGCAAATCCATATCCATCACCATCATCTTCAAAAAGAATGCCTTTTGCTCTCCCTATAACAGAAAAGACATGGCTTTAATAAAACTGCTTATGTTATAAGATCCCAAAAAGAATTGAAAAACAACTGAGACTTTTATGCGGCAAAAAAGCCCTATCAGTGGAAAAAAAATATTCAGCATGACTCTCTAGGGAATGAACACTCACAAAAATTTATTACGACCTATTTTCCTTGCACAATGGAGTGAGTGTTGATACGGATATGTGTCCAAAAGATACGTTCAAATTTTTTTCCAAGTTTTTCATAATATTTGGAGAGTCAGACTTCAATAACCATGTCCAAGTTTTCCACTTTACGAATGAAACAAGAAGGATAGAGGCCCGTTCTGTCTCATTTCTTCTGCAATCACTCATCACCTGTGTTACTCCAACTCTTCAATTTCTCTAAAATACCCATGTCTGACACTTGTGTCTATGACCTCCAAATATATAGAAAAACTTTAGAAAAACTGAGCATACCCGTTTCAGACACGTACTCATATCCGACAGTCTCTCCCAAGCCCGAGCAACATAGATCATCCCAATTTTAGGCAAAATCCACATGACATGACATACACATGGCATTTCAAGGATTGGCATATTTGCCAAACATCTAAATTTTCTTAGAGAGGCATTCCTTTAGCCAGCGTAATAAGATTTTGTACAGAAACGAAGGATGTTACTTTTGAAACCCATCTAGCACAATGCAAGAAAAAGACTAGATGATCCAAAATCAAAAAATAAAATAAAATCAAGATTCATAATATAAACAGAGAAGGCTGTGGTAAGTATACCGGGAAAAAAAATAGCATAAATATATCAAATTAATTAAAAGTACCATGCTCATCTAACGCTACAATAAGCGTTAAATCATCCGATGGATTAGATTCACCAGCATGCTGAAGAGAAGGACCCAAAGGTATAATATATCCACTTTGCAAATATAAAGCTGGTAAATCCTGAAATATCCCGGAAAGAACAAGTAAAAATAAACATAACCAATTGGCAAAACAAGATGCTCATTAAAGTAGGAGAGGTGGATGTCATGCAGCGTATACCAGATGTGAGTCATCAAAGTCAAAGTTTAACCAAATTCCCTTAGGCAACAAGAGCTGTAATTTATCGGACCCCACATCTGGCATTGTACTGACATAAAAATAATTTGTAAGAGAATATGTAAAACAAGGTAAAATATAAAAGATAAAATATCCTAAAACTGAACCACTTATGGGTGCTATAATTTAGCAGGTTTTTATGCGCATAGTTAACAAGTTTATACAACAAAAATCAGTTTCCACTTCTTATTTCACCTGTTAAGAGAACAATTTGCAATAACATTCAAGAGAAAACAAATACATTATAATAAGGGATCAAATTTGTGTTTGCAAGCTTTGTTAATGTTGACACTTAATGTCAAATTTGAGTTGAAGATATTTTACAATCTATTATAAAAGGGAGAATAATAAATTTTTTTCTTAAATTGGTACGATGTATAATTCTTGAGTTAGCATAGTTAATGCCACATACGATTCGTTTTAGGCCATTTTCAAATCATGTTGTCATGTTGTCCCCAAAATTGATAGTAAAGGAATTCTTTTAGTTGTTTTGCAATAGGGTTACATTTGCTTCATGAGAAAATTAAGTCCCTAGAAGAAAATAAGGGTTACATAATAGTTGGATGACAAAAGATAAGTTAGCTTCTAATGCAATTATTTACAGCCCAATGGCTATACAATTATCCCATTAGTTATTCCTTATTACAGTTTCAAACAAGACGTAGTTTTTACCACATTGTTCGTTAGCAAACATTGAGAAAATCTTGCAAACAAAACTCAAGTTTAATATGTTGCACTGGCAATCCCCAATAGCAAAACGCACAAAGAGAACAGCAACAAAAAATACATGAATCTACATAAATTAGGTGAAAATTGCAGCATTTATCTTTGAAGAGAGAGAAATTGAACCTTGCATAGACCAAAACTGGGCCCAAAAGGAAGCAATTCTCAAGTGTCCTTAATGTGGGATCTTTTGAATCTGCAAACAGTCATAAGCAGTCCCAAGGAGATGAGCAATACATCTAGTAACTTCATAAAAAACATTCAGAATAATCCAAATAAGATACATCTAATTGAGTTACTCAAGTAGAGACACCCACCAGCAAAAAATGCAGGAGTTGCCACAGGAGTGCCTCTAGTATGAGCCATATAGCGCCTTTTTAGTGCAAGGTGACACACTTCTTCACACTGCTTAAAGAACTGAAGTTAGTTCCATCTTCGATCGTTAACCAATTGGAATAAGCAGTCTAAAACAAACACATTAAGAATAATTTAACAAGGAAGTAGAACTAAATTGCACAAAATTAATATGAACATATATTGCAGGTATTTTAGGCTATTTATTTACTCATTTTTGCTTATTTTATACGTATTAGTAAATATTTGGACTCCAAATAGAAAACTGATAGATACTTGAACCAAAATCAGAAAATCTCTGAAAAACCAGTAAGATGCAAAATACCTTTGATACATAAAACTCAAAAGAATCAGAAATATCAAAAGCAGTAACAAAGCCTACTCAAGCTCCTCAATCACCTTCTCATCAGTGGACATCCAAATTAACCCTTGGGCATTAGAAAACCTCATAAACAAAAACATTCACTGGCTGCAGCCAACATGCTCCATCAAATAATTCACATAGCGCACTATAAGTCCATAAAAACCAAAGTTATTTCCAATTATGTATCTTTTAATGATGAACTGAATGAAACTGACGATTGTAACTCTTACCTCATTTGTTTTTCCTTTTTTCTCCTACAATTCCTCTCTTCCTCTTCAAATACTTCTTACTTCCTGTATCTATTTTCCTCTGTCCTTCATCTTTCTTCTCCATTCCCTTTTTCCTTCTTCCACTCTCCCATTCAAAACTTACATATTTTAAAGCTAAATAGTGGAAAACAAAAAATAAAGGGCTAGGTGCATGGGAAAGGCTAGGAAGATTTTTTAATATCTAGTCTTTATATGGTGAATGAAAATGAGCTGTTCAAATCAGACACCAGGCCCCAATCTTTTGAAAATATGTTAGGGCACAGCCTCACTAATGGTAAAGTGATAAATTTCAATCATTTATATATTCAACACATATTTGGAGTTTCCCAATCAGAAATAATTTTATTTTATATTGACAAACTACAGCGTACCTCTTATTTCACCAACTAGTTAGAACTTAGTTTTTTTCTGTTTAATTTCCTCCTCAATTATAACCAGAAATAAGGATAACAAACCTCTTCACCAAATGACCATGGCTCATGGTTAACGGTGCCCGTCTCTGAGTGCCCACAACAGAATGGGAACATAGCACCAAAACCCATCCATTTCGGCATCGCATTTCCACCATATCCACCGATATCAGGTCCTGCTAGTGGTTGACCACTGAGGCCCTGTAAACAATAAAACATTTAAAACAAAGCAGTACATTGCTTACTACATGAATCTGCAATCATTTATTTTCCAATTAAAACATAGAAGTGAAGAGCCTAATCAACCAAAGAAAAATTGCCACGGGACTCCGTGCATTCTGTGCCTTGATTGTGTTTAATAAAATGATCTAAATGAATTTTGTATAAATTCTCTAGTCCAGTAATAGGTAAGAAATTGAAGTTCAATCATCAATGTCTGAAAGAAATTACCCACTATAAGAGAAAACAGCCTCCACATGTAAGAAGTATCTGCTACCGTAGTAACAATTATATCCAATCTTCTATCTTTCTTGCATAGAGAAGCCACCCTCGCATACAACTCACAGAAGGCAAAAGTACCACTTCAGTGCTACATCCATTAATGTGCACTACAGTTTCTCGGCTATAAATAGACAAATAATTTACCTTTTACACTGTCATTAATACAGCATAGGCCTCACTTCCATACAAATACAACGACAGCCTTAAAATTTACGAGAAAAAGAAGGGTGCAGAGCAGAAAACTAAGAGAAAGGCATGCTTGCAACACAGAGCAAGTAAAAAAAACAAATCAATAGAGCAACTATGCATCCAAAATATAGCAAAATTGAAAACTGACCAATCAATTTAAGTAACAAAGACACAAATAAAGCCGTGCTTACAGCGTTACAGTAGAGAAAAGAGAATGTAAAGGTAAGAGGAACACATGGTTAAAGAACAGAAAGTAGTAAAATAGTTTCATCACCCAATTTATGCATCAAATAAACACGATGATCTCCAAATTTGACTTACCAATTGAAGTGTCATGGAGATGGACATTTGAAGGTGCTCCCAATTTGAAAGGTTATCTCCTGTCCATGTTGCAGCATACCTTTTGACTCCCAATAAATCCAGCTCTAGTAAGAACAAAAGGACGCCTTCTTTTATCTGCTAATTCCATCCCTTCATAAGTCGATCTTGCCATTAGCATGCCATAAACCTAACAAAGTGATCGATATCAAGAAATAAGGTTAAAAATATGTGCAATCAATTGTTAATTTAAGTATCAGTTGCAACGCAAATCTATTGATCAGTATAACCACAGGACTGATTGTCCATAATGCTAATGGAAACATGCATAGTATAAACCACCCATGGTTATGAAATGAATAAAATAAAAATACAAGGTTCAGGAACACTACATTGTGAAAGTGTGCATGACTCTGACAACCACCAAGTTCATTATCACCCTTGTGAATGTTGCTCTCATGCATTGTTTTTGTTACAGCCTGTCAACAGAAAAGTGAGAACAATTTCCAATGGTGGAAAAAACAAGCAAGCACATCTCAAGGTTTCAGAATCACCCTAAAAAGAGTTGGCTCATTCATATCATTCCATATATCAACACCATTAGAAATGAAATCCTTAACTAAATCTGCCCACCAAGAACGAACATTTGACTGTGTAGAATCAGGGAAAACACAAGGTCCGGGCCACACATCCCCTAAAACGAAAGAGAAAAACCTTTTCAGAGCTAATAAGATCTGGATTTAAGCTTAAATATGAATTTGCAAAGGAACATACCAACAAAAGGCACCCCATCTGCTTTTTGTATCCAAGCATCATGTTTACACCCGCTATCATAAACAAAGTAACCCTCTTCATGTTTAATCCCAGGATCAAGCATCCAAACCGCCTTGAAACCAATATGATGAAGATCTTTCACCAAGGACTTTGGATCTGGGAAACACTACTGAAGGAAATCATCATCAGTCAATTTTCAAACAACAATGTTATTGAAGTTTTATTGCATGATAGCTAATTTAGTTCTAGTTGTTGCTAATACCTGACATATCTCAGAACATAGAGGATAATTTATTGGGCAGAAGCTGCCACTATAAGAGCACTAAATTGTTAAACAGTATTCCTAGTCCCAAACATTTAGTTGCCAATACCAAGGGAAGAATTGTAACTTTCGAAGTCCCAATCGACAAAGGGATATTTGTTGAACATGTTCAACTTTATATTACTATAGGAGTTTTAAGTCCACAAGTATGTTAATCCTAAAAGTTTAAGCATTAGAAACTCTATAATTAAACAAAAAAATGCGGAAGTTTAAAGCCATTGATAATATATTTAAAGCTGCATGAAACCTGATTTTCCCCTTTCCCTCCTCGTGAAATCAAAATGAAATCCATATATTTACATCAATTAAACAGCTGGTCCTTGTTCACATCTAAACATAAATCCCTCTTGGTCACAAACCCAAAACCCATTGCATCTGTCATATGTTAGGAGTACCATAATTGAAGTCCAAAGAGATCATTTAGAAAGGAGTATGCCTTGTCAAAGGTGAAACAACGAAACCGATCCCATGTAATCAATATCCATCCATATCACATCACAAGGTATTCCCTTCTCCCGAAACTTTTTCGCAATCTGTAAATGACAGAGTGGGTATTATCATTTTCAAGAATGAAAGAATCCTCACAGCTATGAGGGGGATACAGAAAAACTGGAGAAGAACATTTCAGCACTTAGATCTATGTTACCCAGATACAGAGGTGAGCGTCAGATACGGGCATACTCAATTTTTTAAAAGTTTTCCCATATATTTAGGGGATGATACTCTCATACATATATTCGAATAAGTGTTGGACATGGATTCTTCAGGGAAAATGAAGTTGCTGGAGTGACAGGCTTAGACAACCAAGCACTAACCTCAAGAACTCTCTCCTCAGGGTCATAGCTCCAACGGCTTTGGTGATAGCCCAATGACCACTTTGGAGGCATAAAAACAGTTCCTGAGCAGAATAGTTTATATAAGAATGAACCACTGCCAAAAGGATAACATTTAAGCACTATATTGATAGGAAAACAAGAACGATGCTATGCCTATCAACCACATAGTCAAACTAGTAGTTCCTAACTCAAAATAGCACCTGACCTATAAAACCTATAATTGATGTTAATGATAATGAACATTCAGGTAAAACATAAAACATATCACATTATTTGCTTGAACAGAATTTGTATAACTTTATCAATCTCACCTGCCAACTCAAATTGAAGACGTGTTTCTAAGCTTTACTTTCTCTAGTTAATTTACCTAAATGCTTCCAGTGGCAGATTTTTAAAATCAGATTTAAGTTCAGAAATCAAAGTCAAAGGACCACAATGGCTCTTGTAATCCAGCTTCCCAAATCGTCATACCAAACACAAAGAAAAAGTAAGACAATTGTAAGGTACAAATGACTCGTAGAGTAGGATGTGATAAGAACAATAAATGGTTGTGGCTGTAAAATTAAAGTCCAAGAAATTGTAGACTAAAGCTGCAATAGCTAAGTAGGTTTGGAAACTACAAATTGCATGAGATAAAGACACCAAAACTGCAGTGGGTGAAGGGAATGGACCAAATGTAATGACAGGAAATGAGGGCACAGCAATAAACTGAATTCTGCATTCCATCCTTAGATCAATCTGCTAGAGAACAAGTTTGTTTGACTGCTAAAGGAAAATATATAAATCAAGAATAATTTTTAACAGGTTTTCATCCATTTATTACTCAAGTCACTACAACTCACAGCGCCTTGTTGTGTCAGCTAGAACCCCCAATGCCTCTCCATTTGGAAGAACAGCCAGAACCCAAGGATGTGATTGGTACAAGGATGTAGTTTCAGGACCATAACCCATTGCAGCTTTGTTCCATGTAAAAACCTACAAGAACTTTTACCATCACTAGCAATGAAAGAGGTAGAATATATGTTTAATGGTGGCATGTTCTACAAATGACTCACTCTTTGTCCAGTTCGCTCTAGCTTCCCACTAACTTCTCCAGTTCCATAAAATGAGGTACCAACAGGAAGCTTAACAAGAAACGAACAAGAAACTTCAAGTTCTACCAGAATAGTGCATATGCTGAATAACAAAGATTCCACTAATTGCAGAGGCTAAATATACTAAAAGGCAATGCAATAACAGACCTCGAGTTTGACAATCTGCTGTCCTGAAAGACACTCAAAGGAAGGGATGTACAAAGGAACCTTGTTACTCATGATTGGTATATCCCTGCTTTTGCTATTTGTAAATGAAAGACTTGGATATGCTGCATCTCTATCATTTGCAAAGCAGTCAAACCGGAAAACTCCATCATCCAAGATGGGCTGAAAAATCATTTTCCCTGTGGTATAGTCTGATGCTGCTGCCTTTACTTCAGAATCAGCCATTTTAGAAATTAGGTTTCTCCCAGTAAGCTTCTTGCTATAACTCTTATTTCTGCATGCCAAGCTTCACATTAGAAGTAGAAAGAATATAACATATCACTTTATAAAACAGCCAAGAAACATTTACTGCTAGAAGCATGACATAATTTAACACTACCTGAACACACAGAACATTCACATTGACGCACGCATATAATTGCAAAATATCCCTGTATGCAAATCTCAGAACTCATCGATCAGCCTGAAGGCATCCTGAGATGCACCATCATTCCAGGGAAAAAAAAAAGAAGAAAACCAAACAAGGGCAGATATAATGTTTTTACGAGCAGCATTTACTGAAACATAATTGACCCTCTGATCTAGATACTAACTCAGTGGTTAAAAAGAAGGCTGCAGGAAACAGGAATTCAGAGTGAGCGAGACTGGAAAGAAAATAATTAAATGAATCTAAGATCGAACCTAGGCATGCCATGGCGGTTAAAGCAATGGCACTTTAAGACTGAAGCCACCTGAATGTGCTTGTACTTAAATTAACTATCTTGGGAGTCAGAAGCATTAAGTCGTATGTATTAACTTTATGTCTGTGAATAAGAGTTCCTTTTCATCATCATCTTCCTCGTTGATGCAGCGACTATCTTGCATCCATTTTTCTTTTTCGAAAACCAATAATTTTGCGACAACAATAAAACCAGAAGCAACTGAACTCAAAATTTGAAAGGTATATAAACTCTACCATTAAACAGAAAGGGAATATGATCAAGTGAAACAAAACACCAAGTAAAGTAAATTTACAGCAAGAAAAGAAGAACCAGTACAAGACTCTTGGTTCTCCAAATCCACATTTCAATCACTATTCAAATCAAAATCAAACAGCAAAAGGCGAATTCGAACTATGTTCCTCAGTTCTGCTAATCCACATTTCAATCTCTATTCAAATCAAAATCAAACAGCAAAAAAAAAAAAACAATATTCCACGAGCAAATTGATGAAAAGGATCTCCATATCAACAGACCTGAAGAGAAAGTTGCTTGTTGATGGTGCTAGAGAAGAATCAGGAAGACTAAGCCTTCGTTTGCTTTTAAAATAAGCATCATTGAGAAACGACTGGGGCACAAGTTGCCCCAATCATATTTGAAAAACATGACAGCAATGTCCCTATTCCTGCCACTAAAGCTTAGCTTGAAGCTCCACTCGAAGGAATAATTTGATTACAAATACATAGATTTCATTATATATATACACGTATAAATTAATAAAAAATACAAAAATATTATTTTATTAATTATTTTTTAATTTAATTATCTATTAATAAATTATTATTTAATATAAATATAATTTTTAATTATTTATTAAATTCATAACATCAAATAACCTAAAAATTTTATTGTATATTTATGAGTTTTAATTTTATTTTTTTTTCTCACTATAGTTTAGTTTAACTTTAAATCCAAACACAAATTATTTTAATTTCATCCCTATAATACGTAATTTTATCACTATAATAATTAATTTTACTATAACGATTATTTTTAATCTCGTCAAAATCAATTTCAATAAAATCTCTAATATTAACTTTTTTCTGTATGTTCCTCCAATTAGATATTCATAGGCAAGTGGAAGTTGTGACTAAAAAAATTTTTGAATTTAAGCTTAAGCTTGAATTTAATCAAACCCGCCCATGAATCCAAATTTACTATTCACCTATAAAAATATTAAAAATTTATTTTTACATTAATATTTATATATTTTATAATTAAATTTAAATAAAAAATATTATTTTAATTAAAAATGCTGTCTTGGAATAAGAAAATGAAAACCTAGCTAACCAAGTAGCTTGGCCATGGACAGGTCTAGTTTTTTCATTCTATTTTTTTAAATTATTTTAATTATTAATTTTATATATATATTTTTAATCTAATATCGTTAATAGTTATTTTTCTTTTTTATTATAATTCACTTTACCGTTAACTTTTGAATCCAAATACATATTTCAATGCTAATTTTATCTTATTATTATAATAATTAATTTCATCATCATCGCTACTTTTATTTCAAAACAAATGAAAGCTTAGTACTTCACTGATGTTTTCTTCTAATAAAACCCAAAAACATGTTTCAACTAGACTTGTTCAAGAGCTTAGTAACCTATCCAGCTAGACAAGCTCGGCCGAACTCAAGGTGAGCCTAGGTATAACATTTTGTGATCTGAGTCAGCTTGACTGGATCAATGTTTATTTAATTTAAAAATATTTTTATTCAATTTAATTATAAAATTTATAAATATTCATATAAAATATTTTATTATTTTATTATTTTTAAATAGTAATTCCAGTCATCAAGCCTGGACAAAATTTGGACTTGAACTTAGAATTTTAATTTTTTTATAATCATAATTTGACCAATGAGCAAATATAGTTTGAACCGATTTTATAAAACGAAAACAATAATGACCCTCAATTATTAGGCTTTACTTCTTTTAACTCTCTCGTGTTTTATTTGTCATCTTACTACTATTTAGTAAGCGTTTTTATTGACATAATGAATTAAGCTATCCGTTTAAAAGTGTTTATGGCCTGAACTAGGCTGTAGCTTAAAATATTTTTAGATTTTTTTGTTTAAACATGAATTGAGTTCGATCAAGTTGAAAAGCTTAAATTATTATTCATAACTTAATAAAAAATTTTAAAAAATATATTTTTTATATTTTTTATAATTAAATTTAAATAAAATATTTTTTATTTATTAAATAGTAATTCAAACTAAATCAAATTAAATTTATGAAAAAACTATATTTAAGGTCCAACCTAAGCAGACTGAAACTGTTAGATTAAATGGATAGCTTAACCTATAGACATCTATATCCGTTGAACTTGATTTAAATATAACTTCAAGCAAATACTTTACAAGTTCAAATTTGATCATTTAGGACCTAAAATAATATTTAATAAATAAAATGTAGCTATTAAATTATCATATTCATGTTATATTCTCTTATAATATACAAAATTATTAGAGTTATGTAAATGGAATTAAGTGGTGAAGAGATCTTGATATGCAATCAACTTTTGTGATAAAAAAATAAATTAGGCGATTCGTGTAATGTTCGGATATTTCCATGTTACAATTATGTTTATTGTTTAAAAAAAATTAGAAATAATTAGGAAATGTAAAATTAGGCCGAGTGAGGTAAAACAGTAATGGTTGTGTTTTGTCGTCGATAAAAGTGACTGTCTTATTAGAACTGCAACATCTAAAGCGAAAGCGAGGCCAAGGCCGCAGCCAAGCAGTCCAACATTGGAGGCAAAGATGGATTTTGCAGTATCTATCTAGTCTGCTCCATTGCCTTCTCTAACTCGTGCTCATATTTTAAATACATATTTAAACATTATATATAAAAATATAAATTTTTAAATATATAAAAATTTATATTTTAAAAAATTAAATATATCAATATCTCAATATGCCCATAGGTTCGCCTGCAATCTGCAAAATTTTGAAATCGTTTAAGCTCGAACGCTCGCTCAACTTGAATTTACTATAAATAAAAAAATTTTGAAAATCATTTTTATATTAATATATTTTTATAATTATATTTTAAAAAATATTTTTAATTATTAAATAATAATTTAAGTTTGATCGCCTCAGAATTTAGAAAAGCCAGGTGAGTAGCCGGCCATGGATAGCTCTGCCCAGACTCTCACTTCCAAGACAGAAAAACATAGGTAGTAGCAAAATTATGTTATCTACCACAAAGACTTACAAAACGGAAGTTAATATTCAGTTCAAAAAAAAAAAAAAAAACCTAAGTTAATATTAAAATAATAACAAAGTATGAACACATTCAGTAAAATCATCCAAAGTTTTGTCTCAGACAACTTTTAGAGAATTCATGAGTTCCCTTGCCAACTCAAGAATCAGTGCATACATAACTAAATTTGACATGAGACATTATCAGATTTCCCTTGCCTCATACTCATGAAAAATCTGAAGTGGTGACCGTTTTGAAACGGGACGATCTTCAGACCAGAGCTCCATGTTTACAGTCCCGGTTCCCCAGTGGATGAGGCACTTGTAGACCTCGCCGACGTTAAATCGATTGATAAGTGCCAAACCAAGACATTTGTCGACAAGCATCCATTCACCTGAAATGAAAAATATAGGGGGTTCCACCATAAAAGGGAAAAAAGCAGCAAACGGATATGTTGATCTTACTTTTTCATTTTTCTTGAAATATACGTGTTCGAAATCCATATTCGACATATATCCAGATATGAGGATAGAGATGACGATATCATCCCCCAAAGGCTTCCAAATACATAAAAATTTTGAAATAAATGAATATATCAGTGTCGAACATATATCCATGCTCGACAATCAGCACCAAAGTCCAAGTAACATTAATCATGGTAGCTGTCAATACAATTGGCTCCGAGTCAAGGAAATTTGTCAGCAAAGAATATGAAAACGTGCCGCTTATTGAGATTCGTCCCTTCTCACAATTTTCTTTTTTCTTTTTTTTTTTTCCTGGAACAAAGTAGGCTACAGCCTCAGATAGTAGAAAGAGTTGTAGATGCTACCAAATGCTTGACTATATGAACCAACTGAACTAATCTTCGGATATACGATATTTTTTCCCATTTAACTGAAGGTCTTTTTTATTTATTTAAAGAAACGTGTACTTATGAAGATCGCAGCCACAAAGCATTACCGTTTGGCAGAAGATTTCCTTCATAAATTTTTTCCCCAGTTTCGGGCCAAACTTCCTGCTTAGTGCCATCAATGGAGGTAAATGCAACATAAGTTTCTGTCGGGTGCAAGAGAGAGAAAGTCGGATGAACTCTCAAGCAAACCAGCCTACGACAGAGAACATTGATGAGCATAAACGTTATATGATTAATAATGAAATTAAAAGATTACAGAAAGGGATGAATGCTTCAACTCCGTGTTTAATGGAAAATTAGAGCAGTTAAAGATTGCACCAAAATGTAAAGAAGTAAAACGGGTATGAAATAGTCCGATAAATTGTTGAAACTATCTTACATGGATTTACATTAGGGATTATTCAGTTTGAGTCATTTCACTATTACCAAATGGAGCATTTGTTCTCTTATTTTCATACACGTAACGTGCTTCCAAATTGCTATAACTCATACAAATATCATCTTAATGCACCAGTCAGTAAACACCGTACCTCTTTGCCAAGACTCTTCATTTGCCATTTTTAAACTTGGGCTCCGCACAAATTTGTCCCCTTATCTTTCCCAATTCTAATTCCTACATGTTACTTGCATACAACAATAACTCTTGATTTTAAGAATCTATCAACAGTTCACAATCTTCATGATCTAGGTTACTCTACGAATTATTTTGCTACCCACTCGCACTAGAATCATATTATTTCCTTTTTCATGTTCATTCCACAAAATTCCACAAAATTGATTGTTAACCAAATATTTTATCTTGTATGTAAACACAATTCCCATTCCATTCCATTAAACAATACCTCACTATACCATGTTTTTGCTAATATTATCTGGAAGCCTAAAATCAAACTAATAATCAAGACAGGACAATAACAGAAAAAAAAAAAAAAAAGGAAAGGAAGAAAATATGAATGCGAAAATTGAAAAAACCTTGAAAATCCACCAGATCCGGCACCAACTTTGCGAGCTAAAATAGAGGACTCAATGCGCAAAACCTTTGGATTATCTTTGGGAATGGTAATGTGGCGCTGAAGAATCAAACCACCACCAATATCACCTTCTAACAGAACGGATTCCTCCTCTCCTGCATGCTCAAGATCTCTCCTACAAGGAATGAATTTTTTTTTAATCCATAAATATGTGCACGAGATATAACACAGCAACAATGAAGCCTCATATCTTCCGCTATTACCCTCGTTTTTATCTAATATTTCGCAACATAAAGAACTTCATAAACCAATGAAACAGTCGAGTCAATAATGATGATAATTTGGAAAAACATATATGAGGTCAGAAGATAGCAGTATGGAGTACTTCGTGCCAGAGTAGCAATTGCTGATGTGATCACTAAAAAATATTTCATTTATCACCTCAAAAGTATTTTCAACCATGCGCCAGAACTTGGAAATAGTAAACTTCCTTAAAATTTAGATCCCTTAAAGAAATATATCTAATCTGAACCAGTGAATTTTACCTTTCATTTCATGTACAAACATTTACATATTATTAATACATAGGGTAGAACTTACGAGCAATCAGAGGAAAGGAAATCTAAATTTGGTTCAATATGTAAATCCATTCTTATATAATTAGTTCATTGCATATAAGGAGCAATCATATAGACATGATGCTCAAGCTAATGATAACATAGTCTTAGAAGATGAAAAATCCTAGATGACATATCAAGCTACAAGGTCTTTTCTTTTGTTTTGAGTTAGATTTAAACAGAAGAATAGGGCTTAAGGCCAATGACGTCACTTTGATTGTTTACTTATAACACACAGCAAGTTCACAGTATTTAGCAACTTCAGCATCTAATGATGTATTTTATATGAGACCAAAACATATCCATGAATAATTTGAGAACAGAACAACAGGTTACCAACCCTTAAACCTAAAGTTGCACTCAGTGCTAAATAACGTATCAGATTGATCACCACACATCATTGTATACAAATAAAAATCACTTAATAAGTATATTTGTTTAATAAATTTCATTTCATACGTCCATCATGACCAATCAATTAAGTAAAACTACAAGTCCTGAAACTCACTGGATAACATTGTATTCCTCCGTACATCCAGCAGACCGATACTCCATGCCACTATACTCTTCATATCCGTTGATCTCAACCCTGCTATTTAGCCATTGTCTTCCTGCATTCAACGGAGAGAAGCCAATGAGTTTAAGTGATAAAATTGCAAGTCCATGCAGACTTGTATGCAAAACATGCGACAGAAAATTGTTTATTTATTTGGTATCTTAGGACCTTTTTATTCCCTACCCAATTTTCTTCTTATACTAGACCTCCCGTTCCCTAACCAAACTTTAAAGATTAGAACTTTCTTTAACTAAAAAATCAACTTTCCCATTATTTCTTTGTATTTGGTCCACATTTATGCATGTTGTGTCCGTTGATAAAACCATAGAGTATATCTGAAGTTGACAGCACTCTCACAGCTAAGCAGAGCCAGATTTATTTTGGATTTTTCTGTGGTTTAGTGAGGCTACCTATAAGAACTGGGATTCATCTCAATTCCTCACCTAATCCCCCATATGTCTAGCCAAGATGACTAAGACAACTTAAAAATATGTTACTTGGCATCATAAATAATGACTCCAATATCCAAACACCTAGATCCACGGAACTAACAACAAAAATAGAAAGTCATATGCATATTATAGATGAATTAACGATCCTAGTTGAACGGTCTGGTCCTGAGAATCAAAAAAGCAGACTGAGGACTATGTTATTAGAATCAAGTACTGTCCAACCAATCTGATGCTTAAATCGTGGGATACATTGCAATACCTGAAGGAAGGTGAACCATGGAAATAATTCTACCCCCAATCCAGGGTACTATTTTTAGTGACCAATCACCATTTTCCAGCTCAATTGGAGACTTTGAAAGTTCTGCTCCCTTGTGTCCAGAACCATCTTCCACGGCAGGAATACGTTTAATACTTTCTGCATATCGAAACTCACGCATCAAAAAACCCACAAATCACCAAATAATATTGAAAAATATATGAAACCATTCGATAATATTGGTGGAAATTTAATCTTTTGTCCACAGCATGCTGTCCAGTTTCATATATATATATATGTGGTAATGGCTTTAGAAACAGAATTCAGGATGGCAGAACCACGCACCACTCAACTCCCTTAAATAGTATATCAAATGAAACTTTGACACAAATACTCAACAAGGTAACTCCAACCAAAGATTTGTGAACAGCGCGTCAGAATTGGCAAAGGGTGATGCAACTTCATATTAATATGAAGCTAGCAAGTGTGTATTTAACATAAACAACTTCTAAACACATTCATATCAATGCAAAAAGAAAACAGAAGTAATTCTCAGATTTTAATTGACCCTTTTCTAACCATGTGCAGGAATCTAACTCATTTTATCCACAAAGGATGATTTTACCCATTAAGGGATGAGACTTTGGTAATAAAGTTTAAAAATATTAATACTAGGTGGAGTTCAGAGTTAATCAAATGAATTAAACAATTCCATCTGCATTTACCTAACACGAAAAAATCTATTCGTTGAATAGATTAAATGAAGTACATTATGTTACATGTTCTATAAATGAATACTATTAAAAAAAGAGGTCTTAATTGAAATCATTATCTTCACGTTGACGAAAAGACAGATTTAGGGCCAAACTTCCAAGCTGCTTATGTTAAGACAACAAACAGCCATTATAAATAACCTAAGTAAACAGAAATTGAATGATTTCACACAAGTGTCTTTGTCCCAAAATGATTGAGCACAGAGGCTTTGAAGAGACAAATTTACCTAAACGCAATCTATGTTGTTCTTCGCTAGAGGATATCAGCTTAGAGACCTCAATTTCAGGAGGCATTTCTATCTGCAGAACATCCCCATCTGTGCCCCATGTGTCAAGCTGTTTGAGAAAAGACAGATTAAATTATTTTGAAGCATGCTTCTACTGTCTTTTATATGCAAATGCCAGTTGCTTTGGAAAAAAAGAAATACCTTTGCACATTCACCAATCAACAGCTGAACATGTAGACGACGGTTTGGCCTCTTCCACAATCCTTCAGTCCTAGATATTCTGACAGTGACAACTGAAGCTTTAAGTTCCGCAATATAGTGAGTTAAAAGATATTCACCTTCAGCAAATCCATATCCATCACCATCGTCTTCAAACAGAATGCCTTCTGCTTTCCCTGTAACAAAAAGTTATAGCTTTAAAAACTGATTATGTCATAAGATCCAAAAAGAATTAAAAAACCACCGAGATTTTTATAGAACATAAGAGCCCTGTCACTGGAAAATTATTCAGCATGATTCTTCAGGAAGTGGCCACTCACAAAAATTTCCTACAACCCATTTTACTTGCACCAGTGAATTAGTGTTTACATGGATATGCGTCCAAGACATATGGTCAATTTCTTTTTCCATTCCTGATATTTGGACGGTCAGACTTCCATAACCAAGTCCAAAGGATATTGTTTGACACAGGTAGTTCTCCAAAAAAAAAAAACATTCAAACCAACATAGCTTGGAATTCCCCAATCCATCCCTCCCTATAAGATAAAGTTGCTCAGTGCATCTTATTTGGAAATTTTCCACATTTATGGTCCCATATCAAGGCTTGAGGTCCTCCTTAATGAAACAAGAACGATGAAGGCACATTGTGTTTCATTTCTCCTGCAATCACCCATCAGGATTTTACGCAAAATCCATATGGCACGACATACACGTGGCAATTCAAGGATTGGCATATATGCCAAGAGGAAAGTTTTTTTTTTTTTTTTTAAGGTCTGAAGAACATCTAAATTTTCTTAGAAAGAAAGGCATTCCTTCAGCTAGCCTTGTGTAATTTTGTAAAAGAAAACAACGATGAAGCTTTTGAAGGAGGATTCAGAAAAATAAAAGGAAAAAATCGAGCTTCATAATATAAACAGAGATGGTGGAGGTATGTAAACCAGAAAAGACTAGCACAAATACATCAAATTACTTAGAAGTACCATGCTCATCTAACGCTACAAGAAGCGTTAAATCATTCGATGGATTAGATTCACCAACATGCTGAAGAGCAGGACCCAAAGGTATAATATGTCCACCTTGCAAATATAAAGCTGGTAAATCCTGAAATATCCCAGAAAGAACAAGTAAAAGTAAACATTGGGAATTGGCAAAAACAGATGCTCATTAAAGTAGGAAAGCCAAATGCCTTGCAACATATACCGGATGTGAATCATCAAAATCAAAGCTCAACCAAATTCCTTTAGGCAACAAGGGCTGTAATTTATCAGAACCCACATCTGGCGCTGTGCTGATCATAAATATCATTTGTCAGAGAACACGCAAAACAAGATAAAAGATAAAAATCCTAAAACCGAACCAGTTTATATTACAAGAATAAGTTTCAATTTCTTATTTCACCCATCAAGAGAACACCTCGCAATAACATTCAAGAAAAAACAAATATAATATAATATAATTAGGGATAAATTTGTGTTTACAAGCTTTGTTAATGTTAACGATCATTTCAATTTTGAGTTAAAGATATTTTTCAATCGATTATAAAGGGACGATAATAAATTTGTTTTGCCTCATGAGAAAATAAGTTCCTAGAAGAAAATAAGGATTTCATATTAGTAGGATGAAAAAAAAAGAGAAGTTATACTTCTATGCAATTATTTACAGGCCAATGGTTAGACAATTTCTCAATAGTTACTGTAGGCTTTAGCACATTGTTCGTTAGCAAACACTGAATCTTGAAACAAAACTTAATTTCAATATATTGCCCTGGAAATCCCTAATAGCAAAATCAACAAAGAGAAAAAAAACAAAAAATAAAGGAAGCTACATAAATTATGTGAAAATTTAACTATCCTGTAGCATTCATCTATGAAGGGAGAGAGACTGAACCTTGCATAGACCAAAAGCGGGCCCAGAAGGAAGCAGTTCTCAAGTGTCCTTAATTTTGTATCTTTTGAATCTGCAAAAAGTAATAAGCAGTCCGAATAAAATGAGAAATACATCTAGTAAGTTCATCAAAAACATTTACTATAATCCTGGTAAGATATATTGAATAGAGTTACTCCAGTAGAGACACCCACCGGCAAAAAATGCAGGAGTTGCCACAGGAGTACCTCTAGTATGAGCCATATAGAAAAGAGTGTAGACGTGCGGTATGAGGTGATAGCGCCTTTTTAATGCAAGGCGACACACTTCTTCACACTACATAAAGAACTGAAATTAGTTCTAGCGTAGATTGTTAACCAATTGGAATAAGCAGTCTAAAACTAGAACATTAAGAATATTTAACAAGGAAAAGCAAGTAGAACAAAATAGTACAAAATTAATATGAGCATATATTTCAGGCATTTTTAGGCTATTTACACACTCAGTTTTGCTTATTTTCCATGTATTAATAAATATTTGGACTCCGCATAGAAAACTGACAAATTTAACTTAAAATAAAACTCAATAAATTAGGGAAAACCAAAGCAAGATAATCTGAAAATCTATGGCAAATCAGCAGAAGGCGAAATACCTTTCATACATAAAACTCAGGAAACAGAAATATAAAAAGCACTGACAAAGCCTACTCAAGCTCCTGAATGACCTTCTCATCATTGGACATCCAAATTAACCCTTGGGCATTAGCACACTTCATAAACAAACACTTTCAGAGGCTGCTGCCAACATGCACCATCAAACAGTTCAGGTAGTGCTCTATAAGTCTATAAAAACCTAAGTTATTTCCAATTACGAATCTTTTGAAGATGAAACTGAATGTAACTACCGATTGTAACTCTATCTCATATTTTCTTTTGTTTTTTTCCCCTACAATTCCTCTCTTTCACTTCATGTACTTCCTATTTCCCATACTCTTCTCCTGTTTCCTTCATCTTTCTCTCTTCATTTCTTTTTTTCCCTCTTCCACTCTCCCATTCAAAGCTAACAAATAAAAAAATAAAGGGTTACTTGCAGGGGTAGGGCTAGGAAGATTTGTTAATTTCTAGTTTTTACATGGTGAAAGAAAATGAGCTGCTGAAATCAGGTACCAGGCCTGTCAATGAACTCTCAAACACAGGTTTTATATGTTAAGGCACAGCCTCACTAACAGTAAAATGAAAACTCTCAATGCTTTATATATTCACACATCTTTCAATTGCTAATCACCTGTTTGGAGGTTCCCAATCAGAAATAATTTTATTTTATATTTGCAAACTATTACATACCTCTCCTTTCCCCAACTAGTTAGAATTTAGTTCTTTTTATTCAATTTCCTCCTCAATATAACCAAAAATAAGGATAGCGAACCTCTTCACCAAATGACCATGGCTCATGGTCAATGGTGCCAGTCTCTGAGTGTCCACGACAGAATGGAAACATAGCACCAAAACCCATCCACCGGCCAAAAAGTTTGGGTGTAGCATTTCCACCAAAACCACCAATATCAGGTCCTGATAGTGGCTGACCACTGAGGCCCTGTAAACGATATAACATTTAAAGCAAAGCAGTACATTATTGAGCACATAAGTATGTACATTCATTTTTTCAATTAAAACATAAAGTGAAGATCTAATCATTCAGATGGTCTAAAGGAATTTTGTATAAAACTTTCCACTCCAGTAATAGGCAAGAAATTGAAGTTCATTCATCAATGTCTGAAAGAAATGAGCCACTATAAGAGAAAACCACCTCCGCAAGCAAGAATTATCTACAATTGTAGTAACAATTATATCCAATATACTATATTTCTTGCATAGAGATGCCATGCTTACAAACAACTCACAAAAGGGAAAAGTACCATTTCAATGCTACCTCTATTAACGTGCACTAAAGTTTCTCGGCTATAAATAGGAAATAATTTCCTTTTCTGTCACTAATACAGCACATGCGTCACTTCCACATACACACAACAAGAGACTTAATTCCACATATGATAAGAAGGAGGGTGCAGAATAGGAAACTAAGAGAACAGCAAACATACAACATGCAGAAAGTAACAAAACAAATCAACAGAGCCACTATGCATCAGAAAAAAGCAAAAGTTTTGAAGCTGACCTATCAATTTAAGTAAAATAGACACAAATAAAGCCATGCTTACAGCCTTAAAGTTCAGCATATAAGACAGAGAAAAGACAATGGAAAGATAACATGAATATAGTTAAAGAACAGAAAGCAGTAAATAGTTGCATTAGCGCATCTATGCATCAAACAAACAACATGATCTCCAAATTTGGCTTACCAATTGAAGTATCATGGAGATGGACATATGAAGGTGCTCCCAATTTGAAAGGTTATCTCCTGTCCATGTTGCAGCATACCTTTGACTCCCAATAAATCCAGCTCTAGTAAGAACAAAAGGACGCTTTCGTTTATCAGCTAATTTCATCCCTTCATAAGTTGATCTTGCCATTAGCATGCCATAAACCTAACATGTATAAACAATATCAAGAAATAAGGTTTACAACATCACATGCAATCTCATTTCAGCATTACTTGCAACAGCAAGTCTATTGATCAGTATAACCACAAGGGTATTTTTACACAATACTAATGGAAACATGCATGGCACATAATACACCCAAGGTTAGGAGGCACATGAAATAAAAAAGATGAAAAGACAAGGTTCAGGAACACTACATTGTGATAGTGTGCATGACTCTGACAACCACCAAGCTCATTATCACCCCTGTGAATGTTGCTCTCAGGCATTGTTTTTGTTACAGCCTGTCACAAGCAAATTGAGAACAATTTCCAGTGAAGGAAAAAAGCAAGCTAGCATATAGCAAGGTTTCAGAATCACCTTAAAAATAGCTGGCTCATTCATATCATTCCATATACCATCAACACCATTAGAAATGAAATCTTTAACAAAATTTGCCCACCAAGCACGAACTTTTGACTGTGTAAAATCAGGGAAAACACAGGGTCCGGGCCACACATCCCCTAAAAAGGAAGAAAAAACCTTTTCAGAGCTGATAAGAACCAGATTTCAGCTTAAATATGAATTTGCAAAGGAAAAATACCAACAAAAGGCGTCCCATCCGCTTTCTGTATCCAAACATCATATTTGGACCCACTATCATAGACAGAGTAACTGTCTTCATGTTTAATCCCGGGGTCAAGCATCCAAATTGCCTTGAAACCAATATCATGGAGATCTTTCACCAAAGACTTTGGATCTGGGAAACGCTCCTGAAGGAAATCATTATCATTAGATTTTCATACAACAATGATATTGAAGTTTCATAGCATGATAGCTAATTCAGTTCTAGCTTTTGCCAATACTTGGCAACTCTAAGAACATAAAGGATAAATCAGAGCACAAAACTGTGATTACTATTCGAGACATTTAGTTGCCACAACAGAGGGAAGAATAGTAACTTTTACCGTTCCAATCTACAAAGGATATTTGTTGAACCTCTTCAACTTTAGATTATTATAGGAGTTTTAGGAAAGTTATCTAATGGTTTGTTAAGTACATTCCCATAAGGAATGTTAATTCTAAAAGTTTAAGCTTTTGAAACTATGTAGTTACATAAAAAATACTAAAAATTAAAGCCATTAATAATTTATTTAAAGAGCCATGAAACCTAATTTTCCCTTTCCCTCTCCTGTGCAATCAAAATGAAATCCTTGAATTCACATCGATTAAACCAATCTTCTTCTTGTTACCCAAAATTTCGAACCAATCCCTGTGCAAGCCTATCTTCAGCAATCAAATAACAAATCAACCGATCCTCGTTCATGTCTAAACATAAATGCTTCTTGATCACAAACCCAAAACCCAACAAATGTACACATAGGCTTCTATGCATCGGTCATAAATTACGAGTACCACAATTAAAGTCCATAGAGATCATTTAGCAAAGAGCATGCCTTGTCAAAAGTGAAACAACGAAAGCCATCCATGTAATCGATATCCATCCATATCACATCACAAGGTATATCCTTCTCTCGAAACTTTTTTGCAACCTGTAAATGTTGATTAAAGATTAGGTATAATCATTTTCAAGATCAAAGAATCCTTTTATATATATATATATGAGGTGAATATTAAAAATTGGGAGAAGAGCATTTCAGCATAGATAACTAAGCACTAACCTCAAGAACTCTCTCTGCAGAGTCATAGCTCCAACGGCATTGGTGATAGCCCAACGACCACTTTGGGGGCATAAAGACGGTTCCTGGGCAGAAAAGTTTAAAATGATAAGAATGAAACACTGCCAAAAAGATAATATTCAAATTACGTATTCATAAAAACAAAAAGATGCTACACGTATCAACCTCATCATCAAATTAGTAGTTCCTAACTCAAAATAGCACCTGACCTATAAAACCTGTTATTGCTGTTAATGTTATTGAACATTCAAGTAAGACATAAAACATTTCACGTTATTTTCTTGAACAGAATTTGTATGAATTTATCATTCTCACCTGTCTACTCCGATAAAAATTTGTGTTTCTATGCTTTACTTTCTCTAGTTATTTACCTAAACGCTTCAAGTGGCAGATTTTTAAAAATCAGATACGAGCTTTGAAATCAAAGCCAAAGGACCATGATGGCATTTGTAATCCAGCTTCACAAATTATGTCTCACCAAACACAAAGCAAAAGCAAGAAAGTTGTACAGTACAAATGACAGGTAGAGTAGGATGTTACAAGAACAATAAATGGTTGTGGTTGTAAAAATAAATTCCAAAAAGATGTAGACTCAAGGTGCAATAGCTAAGTAGGTTTAGAAATTACCAATTGCATGAGATAAAGATACCAAAACTGCAGTGGGTGAAGGGAATGGACCAAATGTAATGACAGGAAATGAAGGCACAGCACTAAACTTAATTCTGCCTTCAATCCTTAGATCAATCTGCTAGAGAACAAGTTTATTTGACTGTTAAAGGAAAATATATAAATCTAGAGTAGTTTTTAACAGGTTTTCATCTATTTATTTCTCCATAACAGAAAGTCACTACACCTCACAGCGCCTTGTTGTGTCAGCTAGAATCCCCAATGCCTCTCCATTTGGAAGAACAGCCAGAACCCAAGGATGTGATTGGTACAAGGATGTAGTTTCAGGACCATAGCCCCATGCATCTGTGTTCCATGTAAAAACCTAAAAGAAGTTTTACTTATCACTAGCAATGAAAGGGAAAGAAAAGATGTTTCATGGTGGGCATCTTCTGTAAATGACTTACTCTTTTTCCTGTTCGCTCTAGCTGCCCACTAACTTCTCCAGTTCCATAAAATGCGGTACCAGCAGGAAGCTTAACAAGTAGCAAAGTCCACCAGATCAGTTAATGAATAAAGAAGTGAACAAGAGATTTCATATTCCTTCAGAAAATTACACCATCAAAGTTTTAAAAAATTGCTGAATAACTAAGGTGCAAAGATTTTCAGAGGCTAAATATAGTTTCACAGACCTCGAGTTTGACAATCTGCTGCCTGGAAAGAAACTCAAAGGAAGGGATATACAAAGGAACCTTGTTAGTCATAATTGGTACATCCCTGCTTTTGCTACTTGTAAATGAAAGACTTTGATAGGCTTTATCTATATCATTTGCAGAGCAGTCAAACCGGAAAACTCCATCCTCCAAGATGGGCTGAAAAATCATTTTCCCTGCAGTGGAGCCTGATGCTGCTACCCTTACTTCAGAGTCAGCCATTTTAGACATTAGCCTTCTCCCAGTAAGCTTCTTGCTATAACTCTTATTTCTGCATGCCAAGCTCGGTATTAGAAGTAAAAAAGAATATAACATATCACTTTATAAAGAAGCCAAGAAACGTTTAATGCTCGAAGCAATTTAACACTACATGCACACCCAGAGACGTTCACATCGACAAACAACTATAATTGCAGAATACCCCTCTATCCAAATCTCAGTACTCATTAAAAAGCCTGAAGTAGACTTGTCAATTGGGCGAGTCAAGTTGATTTCGTATTGCATTAATTCAAGTTGGATCATTTCGGGTTCGAGTCAATCGGGTTTAACACTCGGGTTAATTGGATTCAGATCATCCTAGATTCGCATCATTTCAAGTTAATTATTCAGGTTAATTCGGGTTCAAGTTAATTAATTTCAGGTTGTTGACTTGTCAAATCAGGTTGCATTAAGTTTGTAAGGTTTGGGTTTAATTGGATCGATTAAATTTTTTGAGTCCGGGTCAGAATTGACAGGTCTAACCTGAAAGACATACTGAAATGGACAACCATTCTAGAAAAAACTCAAAACAAAAAAAATATCAAACACGGCAGATATAATGCTTTTATGAGTAATCTACAGTCTGAACTCAATAGGAGCCTGCAGGAAACAGGAAGTAAGAGTCAGTGAGTGAGACAGGAGAGAAAGGATTTAAATCTAAGGTAGAATCTAAGCACGCCATGGCAGTTAAAACAATGGAACTTTAAGATTGAAGCCACCCGATTGTGCTTGTACTTAAAATTATCTCGGGGGAGTCAGAAGCAAGAGGCTGTTAAGTACTAACTTCTTGTCTGTGAATAAGAGTTCCTTTGTATCATCATCTTCCTGGTTGATATTGTGAGTATTCTTGCGTGTCATTTGTTCTTCTTCGTAAACCAATAAACAAACCAACAACTAAATTCAAAATTAAAAAGATATAAACTCTACCGTAAACAAAAGGGAATATGATCCATTGAAAGAAAGAAGAAAGTCAACAAATATTTACAGCAAGAAAAGAAGAATCAATTCAAGATTCTCAGTCCCAAATCCACTTTTTCAATCTCTATTCATATCAAAATCAAACAGCAAAAAGCGAATTTTAGCCATGTTTCCAAATCCACTATTCAATCTCTACTCAAAACAAAATCAAATAGCAAAAGCGAATTCGAACAATGCTCCAAGAGCTGAACAGTGTATAGCAACAAGAAGAAATAAGAAAGCAGATATGAATAAACCTGAAGAGAAATTTGGTCGTTGATGGTAGTAGTGGAAAAGAAGAAGAAGGATCAGGAAGACTATATACGTAGCGACAGGGCGATAATTTCAAGGCTCCTCCTCCTCCCCTGACTCTGCTGCCAAGGCCCACCGACATTTCCAATTTACTTACTAGAATAGTAATGATAATTCCACCGGAAACCATTATCTATTTTTATTTAAATTAAATTATAAATATAAATATATTTTTAAATAATAAAATAAATTTTTAATTTGATTAAAATTAAAATTAAATTTTATAATATTAAATATGTATAAAATAAAAAAAATAAAATATAAATATATATTTTAAAATTTATATAATATAATATATTGATATATCAAAATTTATATAAATATAAAACATTTTATATATGATTATAATATAAATATATTAATAATGTAATTTTAATATTGTACTCCTCATTTTATATACACTTTATTAAAAAAATAAAATTATTTATATTTTTTAAAAAAATTTTAATTAAATGTTATAATTTAAATTCATTTGTATTTATAGTTAATTACATATTTTCTTGAATTAACACAAAAGTTTTTTAAAAATTAATAATTAAATAATCTTCACTTAAAAGAAAAGGCAACGATAGTGTCACTTTTTTGCACATGGACGGCAGTAATAAAGATTTTTAACTTTAAAATCAAATTTAGTTGTGATTTGACCTACCCAAAGGTCACGTTACAGGCTCAAATTCGAAGGTTCACTAAAAATTTAAAAGAGTTTGAATAAATATATTAAATTTAAAAAATAAGTTTAGATAAAAAAAATTTGATTAAAAAATGAGTCAGGCCTTGGACTCAACTTTCAAAGACTGAGCCCGACTTGGCCTGGTTAGCTTTATTATTATATTATATATTTATTTTATATTTTATATATTATATAATTTTTATCATATAAATAATATATATTATTATAGTGTAAATTTTAAAAGTTAAGCTAAATTATTTATATTTATAAACTTAATAAAAAAATTATTAAATTAATAAAAATATATTTTTAAAAAATATATTTAAAAATAAATTATAAAAAATATAATATGGGCGGGCCTAAACGGGCTTACACAATCTATTTACAAATATGGGCGGGCTTGGGGACAAAATTCGAGGCTTATATTTCGGGTCGGGCCGGGCTTGGGCAAGTATATTCAATGTTAATATCATGTTCAAGCCCGACCCGAATCCGGCCCGACCTACGAGCAGATCTAGTTATGCCATCTTATTTATTTATTTATTTATTTTATATTTTTTAAATAGGATAATTATACAAATAATAATTTATTTTTTAATTATGTATTTTAAAAAATTTTAATTTAAATAAGTAAATATAATATGATTTTATCAAAAAATAGATAATATGCATGAGACCATTTAATAAATATTAATATAATATTTAATATTTAATATATAAAATATGATAAAAATATTTTATCATTATTTTTAAAATATTAAATATTAAATATTACGTAGATAATTATTTAATAAAATTAATAAAAAATATTTATATATTTAATGAAATCATAATTAAAATATTTATTAAAATTAAAACATTTTTAAATACTCAATTAATAGAAGTAATAATGTAATATAAGAAAAGGGAACCTTTTTAAATATATTGCATGAACTTAAAAGAGTGGCTTTCGCCTGTATTGTGGCAAAAATCGTCGCATATTTTATTTTTCTTTGTAACAGGAGGAAGACAATGGAAGCCGTTAAGACCCTTTGTTTGGGTTTAAACCCCAAGGTAAATTGGAACTTTTTATATCTTTATTTTATTTTTTCTCATGAATTTATGCATTTTATTTCCAACTTCAACTCATTACTTCAAATTGTCCACTTAATTTTTTTCTCTTTTAAACTAATTTTCCTCTTAATTATCATATGGATAAATAATACTTTTCTTACTGCTTTTTTAAATTGCTTCAAGTCATCTGGCTCGAATTCTTTTAAGCCGTTAATGGAGTTTTCAGCCTTGAATTTTTGTTTGCTTTTAAGCTGGCTGGAGGATAATTTTCCTTTTGATAATTCAACCGGCAAAAATTACTTTTTTGGTTTAAGCACTTTTACATGCAGTTGGCGTGCAACATCAATGAAATCTTTTGATTATTAGAGGAAAATTGATAGCGTTAGAGAAAAGGAACTAAGCTTTTAGATAGTTGGAAAAAAGGGTTCTAATTCAAATTGTTGCTCTTGATAATCAGTTATTTTTGGGTATCTAGTTTGAGAAATTTAGCCTTTAGTTATGTCCTTCAGTTATGTCCTTTGCCATCTGTTAAGAAGCAGGAAAATTTTGTTTTTAAGGCAAAAGCCCCTAGAAAATATTCAGTCTCATTTAATCAATTGCCATTAATGCATTCATAGAATTCGACTCCTCAAAGTCTATTTTACTCAAACTCAAGTGTGAGTGTCAAAAACGTATATGTGTCCGACATAGTTATGTTCAATTTTAAAAATTTTTTTTCATGTATCTAGAGTGTTCTTTGAGGTTTGTGTTGGACAAAAGTGTCAAATATAGGTACTTTAAGAAGAATAAAGAGTCAAAGTATCATAACTGAAAGTAAGTCTCTTGAATACAAAAAATTTATTTCAATGTTACTCTCGCTCCTCATTTTTCTTGAAGTACCCATACCTAACACTTAGGTCTGACATATATCTTGAGATGAGTATGAGAATATGATCTTACAAGGAACCTTTAAATATATGGAAAAACTTAGAAAAAATTGAACATACCCATGTTGGATACATACCCATATCCACCACTCACACCCGAGTCCGAATAACATAGATTTTTCTTATGTTTTGACCTATTGCCATTTTTTTTCTTTGCAGATTATTAGCCATAAACAAGCAGAGGGTATCTTTGTTCCTAATCTTTCTTGCAAGGGAGCATGTTTTCCTCCTCGACTAAGATATGGAGCTCTAAAGCTCCATGGAAGGTACTCTCATTTCAGTGCTGAAGCTTAACGTAGTTTAAATCTTAGCTTTTAATCAAAAATATTTTCTCTAAAAGAACTGTCTTTATTTACCTCGTATCAGATTTAACTATAGTCAAAAGAGTGCTTTCAAAGTGATTAGTTTGTGTCAGGGTAAAATATGTTTTTTATGTCCTGTATTTTTAGAGTTCTTAGAGACTTTGTGAAATGTAGCACCCAGCTAGGATTATCAATATCTGGCTTTTCCCATTTGTATCAAGAAAATATCTTATTTTAATTGTTTATAATTGATTTATATATATATGCCCGAAGAAAACTTCATAATGGAGATTGTGACTTGAGTGAGTATGTTATGCTCAATATGCTGCTATTTGTCCCATATCTACATATGCTTGATTTACAACCTATTCAGAGGGCTTTTTGTTTGAACGCGGTTTAAGTTATGATTAAGTCTGTTTATTTTCTTTTTGAATTCTTCTATTTAACTCCACATCGAATGGGTATCTGCTAAAACTTGTCATTATCCTTCTCTGAAATTCAATATTGCTTTTCTTTCAGGGAAAGACATGTACATCTTTGTCCCGCTCATGCTATGTCATCAGGTGCAAAAGCCGGAAAGTTCTCTTTCTAGTCTTAGTTGCTTTTTTTTTTTCCTTTCTTTTATGCATTTTGTAATGCTGTTTTGATTTTGCGTCATTTATTTAACTTGATTAGATGTGGAAGATTTAGTTGCTTCCCAGTTTGAAGACTTCACTGTTACCACTACCGGTACTCAAGGAAGCAGAGAGCTAAAGGTACAAAATGTTTTGTATCTTGGGGTAATATGTAAAGAAATGAAACTTGTAGCTATGTTACTCGGACTCAAGTGCGAGTGTCGGACACGGGTATGTTTAATTTTTTTTGTAAGATTTCCATGCATTTAAGGGGTCTTTGGAGGATTATACCCCCATATCTATGTCCTAATATGCATTGGACACAGATATTTAAAGAAAAATGAAGAGTCAAAGTGACATAGGTGTTCCAAATGGATGTGAAACTTAACAATCATGCAAATTGGTGGCCTTTGTTTTTGTTGGATAATGAGAACTTTTTATGCTGACCTTTGAAGACGGTATGGTTGCGAACAATAACCTAAATTATTGCATAACTTTCTTCAACCAGATAAGAGTTGAGGTATCAGGAGCCAAAACTCGAGCAATTTTTAATGATGTATTTGACAAAATGGTTGCTGCTGCCCAGCCAATCCCAGGCTTTCGAAGAGTAAAAGGGGGTACTATTTTATTTCTAATGGATAACCATGTTTCTTGGTTTCTAATGTATCTTCACTTTACTCAAGATTCCTTCATCAACATCCATTAGATTGTATCTTGTTACCATGGAAGAGCGTCTTGTAACCTATATATATATATATATATATATATATATATGGAGCATCTGTTCATAGCAGTTTGTTGAATGCATCATTGTTCCCTATGTTCTTTTTTGCTGATGGGGATCATTTGCAAAGTGTCAGCTGTCATTAATCTTATGGTATTGTTCATTTCTACAGTGCTCTAACTCTTTTTTTTGGGGGGAGTATATCTGTCTAACGAATATCTGGATATAGATATGGTGTCCCTCCAAGGACTCTTCAAATATGAAAGAAAAACATAGAAAAATTGAACACACTTATGTTGGGCACATACCTGTATCCAATGCTCACATCTGAGTCCGAATAACATAGGTTCATTTTACCACTGCTCTTTAGCATTGTCCTCCTTTTGGGTTACAGTTGCTCTTTATACTTTTATTTATTTTAGTGCAGCTAGAGCAGTGCATCCGCATCTGTAACTAAGTAATCACTGGTTAAAAGTCTCAAATCTGTAGGAAAGACCGGTATAATTCTTTATGAGAATGAAAATGGTTTGCAAAGTTGAGAATTAACCATAGAAGATCTGATCTTCAGGAAGTTCAAATAAACATATACTTATTGTGCTGAAACTTAGACTGAAGGACTTCGTTGCAATTGTACTTGCCTTATATTCTTGACATTACATTTTCTAGTAATATTTCGTTTTACCTTTTCATCCTGTTAATAAATTGTTGTTGTATTCTTCTGTGACAATTCCACTGGTTGATTTGTCTCATAATAACGCTTTGGGGTCTGGCAGGAAAAACACCGAATGTAAGTTCTAATATCTAAGGATTACTGCCTTCAATTACTTCATTGATCGCGATTAATCAATTGATGCTGCATTTAAAATCTTTGCACTCTTCATACCATGTACATTGATCTATGTTGCTCCGACTCTTCATTTTTCTTGAAGTACTCATGTCTAGCACTTGTATCCAATGCACATCTAGACATGGATAAGAGGGTATGACCTTTTAAGGACCTTTCAAATACATGGAAAAACTTCGAAAAAATTGAACATAACATGCACATATCTGACACAGCCAACTAAGTCTAAGTAACGTAGACATGGATGATATTCGTGAAACTCTATAACTATGTAAAGACATAAATGCTCCCTCTTTATATATACATGATTGTGCGGGCAATGCGTGCTTGTGCTATATTATTCGGGTTAGGGTGTGACTGTCAAATATAGACATATTTAATTTTTTCTAAAATTTTCATGCATGTAGAGGGTCATTGGAGGATCATATCCGTGCATTATATCCAAGTATGCATTGAACTTGGGTAATTTCAAGAAAAATGAAGAGTCAAAGCAACATAGTGCTTGCGTGTATAATTTTTTTAATTGATTCAATGTTGGAGGCTCTTGCAATTACGTCGATTATAATTGTGTTTGGCAGATACCAAGAGACATTTTGTTAGAAATCCTCGGAGCTTCCAAAGTTTACAAACAAGTAATCACAAATGTAATTAACTCTACTGTTGCTGAGTATGTTGAAAAGGTAAGCAATGTTAGACTAGATTTGCTGAGTTATTGCTCTAATGTACACCATTCGGACATACCCTTTACCTATTTTACACGGACTTTTCATGTTCCCTATCTATGTTTGACACATACTCGGACATGGATTTTGAGGTATGATCCTCTAAATATATGAAAAAACTTAAGAAAATATTAAATATACCCGTCTCGAACACATACCTGTATATTACATTCACCTTCGAGTCCAGGTAACATATGTGCTACTGTATAATTCAACATCAATAAACACTAGCTCTTCATAGGTTTTCTTTTCCTTTTAAACAACATTTTGCGTCTTTACAATGAATCTATGTTGCTTCTACTCTTTAGTTTTCTTAAAGTATTCTTATACGACATTTGTGTCGAGTATATTTCTGGACGTGTATGGGGATATGACCCTCCAAAAACTATCCTAGAACTCTCTAAATATATGGAAAAACTTAAAAAAATTGAACATGCCACTATCAGACATATATCCTCATACGACACTCACATCCAAGTCCGAATAACATAGAAATGTATCATGGCATCTTCTTTCAATGGCTGCCGATTGGAATGCAGTTTCTTTTTCCCCCACTTTTTTTTTCAGCTAAATTTTTTATGTTGATGAACATGTTGCAGGAAAACGTAGCAGTTGGTAAAGATTTGAGAGTTGAGCAAAGTTTTGAAGATCTTGAACAGATGTTTGAACCAGATGAAATATTCAGCTTTGACGCAGTCATTCAACTTCAAGAAACGGCAAATTGATTAAGCAAATATTTACAACACTTTGACGACAAAGTATCTTTCTGATTTGTACTTTTGGTTTAACTTTTGATGTCAGTCCCGAATACTAGGTAGAAGGGTTCGTAGTTGGGCCGGGCTCAGTCTGACTTATATAATATTAATACTATATATATTTATTTAAGTTTGATTTGATTCAAAATATGAATTTTAAATTATGTCTAAATATTTAATCTTAGATAATTATTTTATATATCGTCGGCAGGAAGAAAAAACTCTATCAGCAGAGTTCGTGGGTGATACTTGTCCAATAGAGTATACTTAAAATATAATAATAAATAAATGAGATATGTGACACTCCACTAGCCTTGCTTGTAAAAGGTTTTTTTTTTCCACTGTCATTGTATGAAATAATTATCATTTAGTCTTTATGTGATAAAAATTACATAAATATATAAAAAAATAAAATAAAATATTATATTATATTATATTATATAAGTGGAAAATAGATGGGGTTGGGTTCGGATTTTGAACGTTGAAGTTGAAGTCTAGTTTAATTTTTTAAAGTGTTTCATTTTTTTTCCAACATTAATTTTTAAGTTTATAATTTTGTTTAATCTTTCGATTTATATAACTTTCTGATTTAGATAAATAAATAATTTTTACCTTGACCAAATCTCATGCTAAATATCTCTACGCTATATGTCAACTAGCTATGATAGATTTATCAAGTTTAGTATTTTAGATCATTTCACGTAAAAGAAATGGGAAAATGTTAAAATGTTGGTCGCAACTTGATTATGACCCTTTATAAAACCTTTTCGAGGTCTAGATTAGCTTCTTCATAAAATTTCATATAAACTCGTTTAATTTAAAATTAATATGTAAATTTAAGAACATAAATTTACAAATATATTTTAAAAATAAAATTAATAAAAAATAATTATATATATTTTAATTTTTTTACTATAATTTTATAAATTTTGTCTAAAATTCAATATACGAACAAACTTAATCTTGATTGGAAAAAAAATAAAAAAGCCTAATCCTTGTTACTAGGCCCCGTTACTGAGGTCGAAAGGATAAAATGGAGCAAAGGAATTTGAGATTAGACCCATGAACCGGATGGGTTTTAGATATGTTTTTTATTAATTTATTCAGTTAAGTTCAACTTAAATTAATATTTTATAATTAAAAATATTTTTATTTAAATTTAATTATAAAATATAAAAATATTTTTTATTAATTATATTAATATAAAAATATTAATACAATTATGAATTCAGCCTGAATTTATTTTTTATTAATATGAATATTAATTATTAGTAATCTAGATTCATCAGATTGGGTTGATTCAAGTCTGGTCAAAGAATTTGAAAATTTTTACAACAACTTTGCTAGTGGACACTTCTATTTGAGAGTTCCTTACTCTTTTATATCGAATTTAAGCTATAATTTATTTTATATAAAATTTTATTTTTTATAATTATTTGTATAAAATTTGATACGTATATATATTTATATCATATTTATATTATTTTTATAGTATATCATATTTTAATAATTTTTTGTAATAAAAGAAAACTTTAATATGAAATTTTTTTGATCTAAACAAGATTTGTTTGAAAGCCTGACTGCTCATTCGATAGGCGATTTGAATTTTAAATAATTTTTTTTAATTCAAACAAACTTTATCAAAATTACTACTTATAATAAAATATTTTTATTTAAATTTAATTAATAAAAAATTATATTTTAATATAAAAATAATATGTTAATAATATAATAAATAATAAAATAAATATTTTAGAATTAAAAAAAAATTAAAAGCTTTTAGACACGACTAACTCGGACTAAAAAACAAAATTTCAGTTTGATTTGAGCTTAGATTGTAAAAGCTACAGTTGTCTATAGTCAATTCTTCTCTCACTGCCATTAGCCTGGTCTTTGTACCCTCAGTTTTTAGGGTTTTTTTTCTTTCCTTTTGGGATTTTGGATCTCAACCAAAGCCTTAATCATGGTAACTCTTGATCATCCCCTCTTTTCCGTTTTCTCTTTAATTTAATTTTATCTTTTCTCAAAATTCAACAAATTGAAGGAAAAATGTTTGGGCTTTTGCTTAATCACGAAGGATTTTATTGAATCCAGTATCATGAAGATTATGATTCACTTTTGAATTCCGATTTGGTTTCTTCTTTTAATAGTTGTTTGGGTTTTTGATCTACTGTGACTACATTAGTTATTAATTGTTCGTTCTTTTCTCGGGCATTATTCAAAATTCAAAAAACTGAAGAAAAAATTATTGGGCATGTATTTAATCACAAAATATTTTATTGAAACCACTTGTATGAAGATTATGATTCACTTTTGAATTCTGATTGGGTTTTTTTTTCCTTTTAATATATGTTTAGGGATTTGATTTAGTGTAATTTCATTAGTTATTAATTATACTTTTTCTTT
>JBBYHO010000010.1:14394140-14408932 GCA_038382025.1 Adansonia gregorii | reverse complement strand
TAATAAAGCTTATTAGATTGAATAATCTAGGCAACCTGGCTCCGCACCGTCCTCGTAGCCATCACGTTGTTCATACGAAAGTAACGAAACCCCAACGGCTGAACCGAATTCAACGTTAACATCCAGGAAATAGAGCATGAAAACCAGGACTAAGCAGCTCAAAATCATGGGAATGGGTCCAAAGATCCATAGAAAAAGAGGCAACGAGAAGTAGAAGCCACGAAGTCCTAAAGACCAGAAATAGCTGCCCCTGTTCACGGTGGTGGCAACGTACTCCGCTGTCAGATTGCGGTCGTGCTGATCCGAATACATCTTTTTGAATGGTATGTTGATCAGGATGCTGGCATGGCTGTAGTACCTGATCGACTGGACGTTAAGCAAGAACACCGCCATGAAACAAAGCAATATGGAAAAATACTTGATCGAAAAGGCTTGTTTGCTTCGGTTTCCAATATCAACCCATGCGGATTTCTCGACGGCTCCGCTTGTCATCAGCAGCGCGATTAGAGAGCTTAACATGATGGCAGTCGACGCCAGCACCGTCGAAGCCATTATGTTGTTTCTCAATGTCTGCACCGCAAGAACTCCATTTTTACCTACATCCTAATGAAAAATCGAAACATCCAACTTAAAACCAATTAAAAGAACAATAATGAGAGGTGAAAAGGATTTGGGAGACTACGAACCTCCATCATGGAATGAACCCAGAAACGACGACTGATTGCATTGACACCGATAATGGTATTGGTGGGGTGTTTGATGATTCGATGGAGGAGCCAAATATGGTAACCTAGCATTGTTAGGATCCCTATTGGAACCAATATGCAATCAAGATATTTAATCTCCATTGACATTTTTTCCTTCTAAATTAAGAGATTATGAAAGATGATTATTGATGAAGAAGATTAGCATTTTTTTGATGCCTCTGAATCGCTAAAGAAGAGGAACCCAAGTGTTGTCAGGAAGAACAAATCTTACAAATGTTTCTCTACTCAATAGAAGAAAATTTGTACAAAAATGGTATCTTCAAGTGAAATTGAATGTAAATTTTACAAACTTTTAGATATTTCTAGAAATAATAATGTTCTTCTCTTAAAATATATATTTTTATGGAATGCAATACATAAAGTTGTTTTTGATAACGAGATGGATGCATGTGTATTCATGTTTATTGAAATGTAGATTATTGAAATCGTGCACTTGTGTTTAACCCTAATTATATTTCTTTCAATTATCTTATTTAATTTAATATTTTCATATATTTTAAATTAAAAAAAAACTTAGACTTTTTTCGTATATTCTATCAAAATTAAGATAGAATTAAAAGAGGAATATGGATTTCATAGGATAATTTGACTCTTGAAATGCAATTTTAGGGTGATCTTTTTTGGTATCTTACATGCATATCCATTTAAGCCTTGTTTTCTAAACATATCTTATATCCACCAGAGCAGTGTTCCAATAAAAGCAATCACTCCAATTCTTTATTTACCATTTGAGTTTTTAAATTTTACAAACGAATAAAAAATTGATTAAGTATTTTATTATTATATTATTTTTAATATTTTTACTATATTCTACAAAATATGTATTTTGAAATTTTTAAACTTCGTAATTCATTTTGTTCATAAAATCTAATACCTTTATTATTAATGAATGTTATAATTTCGTTTATACATATATATATATAGATATATTATTATTTAATTTTTTATAATTTTTTCGTATTATTAAATTCAGAAAAAATTGAATGGTTTACTTGTTAAGCCGGGTGCTATTCCTTCATTAATTATATAAAATAATGATACTTGACAATAATCAACCAATATATCTTACCCACTTCTCAAGAACCAGTCATCCATGATATCAAATAAATCATTTTCATCTTTGGTAAATTTACCAAGGGCTATAGTCATAGCAATCCTCCTATGCAACTACTTCAATCATTTCCGAGCACCTTATGTTATGGGGGCATTCGGAGATTCGATTTTTTATGTATGATTTGATTTCTCATGCACTGCCTCTTGTAATTAATTGGTTTCGAAGATAAAAAAATATTTTCTTATATTGGTCCATAAATTGACTTAGCTAAATCCATGAACTCAATTCATTTATTCTTTTCTATTTTTACTAGTTATCTGAACCTGAACAAAAATCTTAACTGTATCATTAATTTTTACTTTTATTTAAAAAATAGTTTTATAGAAATTGAAAGCTAACCTAATCCCAAACGTTAGTCATTCAAATCATTTCACGGTTTTTAATGGAACTTCCGCTTTAACCGATCGTGATAATAGAAATTTCCAATTCCATTTGAACGGTTCAGAATTTTTAGCTTATCAATTTTTCAATAAACTTTTGAGACTTATATAACTTATGCCGACTTAATCATATTCTGAGCCTGATCAATGAACCTATTCGAAGTGGCTATTTTATTCGAGAAAAGCTCACTTATGAACAAAGATTAATTCCACTTCCCACCTGGCTACTCTAGGCTGGAGTAGGTCCCGCGAAATTTAACCATCAATTTGAAACCCAACAATCCAAAAGATGTAAAACGAAATTGAGCTAGTCTTCTTTGAATTATCCACAGAGGCAAGAAGACTGTAACGGAAGAAACTAGCCAATGTGTCACCCCTTTTCTTTCTCTGCATAAAAGAGATTGCAGTTTACATTAAGTAAAAGGATCTAAATTTAAATTTTAAATTTATTAAATATGTATCAGTTTTTCGAGAATAATAACATAGCTAACTAATTAGCGATTGATAATGGAAGATGCTTCCACCCTACCATGTTTAATCGACCTTCCTATGTTCGATAAGAGGATGAAAAGAAAGAAAGATGAAAATTAGGCATGTTTAAATACGAATTTGAACATAATATTTAATAATTCGAATTAAATCAACTTAATTTACTATTTAATTAAAAGAATTTATTAAAATTTAATTATAAAAATAATAACATAAAAATAATATTTTAATTTTTTTTTAAAAAGGTAAAATTCGCTTACAAACTTGATTGAGCTTGATTCAAACCTAAATAATGAATTTGAAAAAATTTGAACATTCCCTGCTTCCTCTTAAACAAATTGATTATTTGCAGCTGTACAGAGGGCCAGGGCTAATAAAGTTGAATAATAATGAAGCAGAAATTTCCAAATCCATGACCAAGAAATTTCCCGTCGCCTTCAGAAACCAGACCCGTTGTTTTAAACATTATTAGTCAATGTGGGGCCCCTGGAAGACCCGTAGTCTACACGCACAATGGAAACAAGTTTGTCTTTTTCTTTGCCCTGTTGACACTCAAAAGCTCTAGTATTACTTTTCTTGATCTCTCAAAAGCTATAAATAAGCCCCGATTTTCTACCAAATTTGCGCATTCAAACACAATTTCCTGCAAAAAGAAAAAATGGCAGCCCTTGCCATAAAAAAAAGCTTGGTAGCAATTATCCTAGCAGGAGTTCTTGGTGGAGCCCTGATGCCTGGGATCGTCAAGGCTCAATGTGGTAACAGTTGTTCGGCAACCCAGTGTTGCAGTCGCTTTGGGTATTGTGGGGAAGGTCCTGATTATTGCGGCGTAAATTGCCGAGGTGGTCCTTGTGTTAACAATGGTGTCTCGATAGCTGACATTTTGACCGATGATTTCTTTAATGGGATCTTGAACCAGGCAGCTACCACTTGTGTTGGGAGAAACTTTTACTCCAGAGATGCGTTTCTTGAAGCTCTCAATTCGTTCACTCAGTTTGCAAGGACTGGCTCAGCTGAGGATTCCAGGCGTGAGATTGCCGCTTTCTTTGCGCATGCTAGCCATGAAACTGGACGTAAGATGTCTTTTATCTGAAATTTAGTAGTCTTGAACAATGTTATATATATCATATGAATATGCTCAATTTTTTAAAAAACTTTTTCATATATATTAAAGATTATATCTTATATTTATGTCTTGACGTATGTCAGATCTAAGTATTATTGAAAAGATGAAGAGTTCGTAGAACATAAGTTTTTAGCCTATACTCCCTTCTTATAGATATCTGAAATCTTTATAAACTAGCATATAAATCTTTCATCAACAATTTAAAGGACTAATTTATGCTCGTGGACAACATTCAAAACTTTTACAACTCTTAAGTCAATGTCAGTTGTGCTTTCAAAACCAGAAAATGACTGAAAACTGGTAAATTTCATTAAGGTATCGATATGCTGTTGTTCTTTCAGGTTTTTGCCACATCGAAGAAGATGGTGGCGCCACCAAGGACTACTGCGACGCGGAAAAAACTGAATATCCGTGCAACCCAAACAAAGGTTACTACGGGCGAGGACCACTGCAACTAACATGGAATTACAATTACGGACCAGCTGGTACTGATATTGGGTTCGATGGGTTAAACGCACCAGAAACCGTAGCCAATGACCCTGTCATCGCTTTCAAGGCTGCACTGTGGTTTTGGATGAACAATGTTGCATCAGTCATGAACCAAGGGTTTGGAGAAACGATTCGAGCCATCAATGGTGATCTTGAGTGTAATGGTGCAGATCCTGCTAAAGTTCAGTCTCGGATGAACTTGTACACTCAGTATTGTAGCCAACTTGGTGTCGCACCTGGGGTTAATCTTGGCTGCTAGAATTTATACTAAGTTAGCAGCCTATTTTACCTTCCAATATGTTTTAGTCATATCTTTTTCTTGCTTTGATTACTTGGGAAAAAGGGATTAAATTTATGCATTCTTAAATGGAAATAACTATAATACCTAATAAATAAAGTTTTGTATAATATAATCGCATTTATTTTCAAGTTTTATCTATAAGGAGCAAATAATCAATGAGTTAGATAATCATTTGAGCTTGATATTTTAATCTAATTTTTAGTGTAATATCTAAAAAAAATATTTGCTAACTTAACACTTAAAACTTTTATTTCATCGTATATGTTGAACTAACATAATTAGTCAAACGTTAACATTGTATCAATAGACAAAAATATTTTAACATATGAAAAAATACTTTATGGAAAAATATATAACGCCTTAAATACTATATGAAATACGATATAAATAAAAAAAATTTTGGGTCTAGCTATTGTGACTAATATTGTATTTTGAAAATATTTAACATACAACTAATACAAGGATTGCTTGATGCACCTCGGGTCAACGTGTAGCTAATGCGTCTCAATCTCAGCCCTCTTACACTCTTGGCAAGAAAGAAAGGGGGAAAAAATCTTAATATAAGCAAAGAGTATCTTGTAAACAACCCTTTAAAGATAGGCAAAAGATAATTCAATCCAAAAGAAATTCAAAATTCTAATTAAATTAACTTTGATTGTATCAGTAGTCCCAACATGCAAGGAAAATGAACAGGGACTGCCTAACTGAGACAACTTATACAAATGCTCGATTTAATTTTGATAGGTCTTAAAATTTGTGATTTTTTTTTATGTTTTTTTGTGTAAATACAAGTATGATATAATTTTAATGTACTTAAATCTTAACCACAATGCAATAACTGAATATTATACGTAATTTTGTTTATTAAATTGTTCTCCTATTTATCAAATGAGATTTATATTTGATAGTTCATATCATGTCAAGGCCATGATCCTAATTTTTTTTAGATTTCTTGTCTATACTCAAATCGAGCTCAGCTCTAAAGTCGAATTACTATTCAAATAATAATAATAACAATAAATTTATTTTTATATTTTTTTATAATTAAATTTAAATAAAAAATATGTATTTATTATAAAATAATAATTCTAACAAGCATGAATTTTAAAAAACTTGTATCCCAAAACTAATTTGGATGAGTAGACCAATTTATAGATATATCTCATTATTAGTGTGTAATATCATATCACCTCATTAAAAATGAAATTATATATATTTTTCAGAACTTTTAATAAAATTGATAATGCAAAATTTATACACTATTAATATATAAATATATTCTATTAAGTGTGTCATGTTATATCATATATTTTATATTGTATCTAAAATTACCGAAGTCTAAATCTTGAATATTAACTGTTGACATTGGCGAGATAAAGCTCATTCTTTTATTAGCATCCTCGTCTGTTAGGTACCTGGCTAGCATGGCCTACATTTTCATTTTGAGATATTTTTCATTTTTATTATTTGTCAAATTAAAAACCAACCCCAGAGTGAAAAGCTGCCAAATATTCGGCCTGGTCGAAGAAAAGAATTATCATATATGGAGGTAGGAATCATTAAAGAAGCAAGAAGTGGGAAAAATCAATGGAAGAACAGCGGCCAGGCAGCTCATCTGCTGCCATCAATGGCCTCAATTGTCGACGTAAATGCAGAAACATCTGTTTCGGAGCAATGGGTGTTTTAATATTCATCTTAATCCTAATTCTGATCTTAGCTTTCACCGTTTTCAAACCTAAACGCCCTGTGACAACCATCGACAACGTCTCCTTTGCCAACCTGACGTTTTCCATAGATTTGGTAAGGTTCCAAGTGTTGTTAAACGCCAGCATCGACGTCGATCTCTCGATCAAGAACCCCAACAAAGTTGGGTTCCACTACACCGACTCGGCTGCCGAGTTGCATTACAGGGGCCAGAAGGTCGGCGAGGTTCCGATTCCTGCTGGGAATATTCCTGCAGATGAAACGATCCCCATGAACTTCACAGTGACTATCATGACGGATCGGTTGGTCTCGGATTCACAGTTCTTTGCCGATGTTTTGGGTGGTGAACTACCTCTCAACACTTTTGCCGAGATTTCGGGCGAGGTTAATGTCATGAATCTGTTTAAGATTCATGTTAATTCTTCCACTTCCTGCGATTTTACTGCCTTTTTATATAAATTAAAAGTTGGGAACCATAACTGCACGTATAAGACAAACTTGTAACATATCCATTATTTTTACAGAAGTTTGCTCTGTACTTCGTAGTTGTATTAATTCCGGCTGTTCTTTCCACATTTTTCCCTCTAATTTTAAATTATTTTATTTTATTTTTTCTCGTTTCCCTGATACAAATGGTATCGTGTTGTTTTCTACGTTAGTTTGTGTGGACTTTTTTCTTTTACAAATAAGAATAGAAAGGAGTTAAACATTCGAAGATCAAATTTTAAATTTATTGGATATCATAATAGCATGAATTAATTAAATTAAACTTTAAATCTAATCCAAGTTTTTCTTTGTGAAAATGGGTTTCATGTTTTACTGAATTTAATCTCAACCTCACCCTAATCCTTGCCCCTCACAAGTGCAAAATTCTTTCTATTTTGGTGTTTTTCTCCTTAGTTGGCTAATATTTAATTTCTCACCCTGTATAAATTGAAATGTTTTAATATTGATCATTTGTTCAATTAGTTTCATCTAAGAATGAATTTGGGTCCTGATTTAGGACTGAATTGATAGATTTCATTTTATAAAAGTAATTATTTAAATTAATTAAACAAATTTTAAGTGCAATCCAGATTTTTTTACACCTAAATAGACTTTCTATTTCACTAAATTTAATCTCAACCTCAACCCAATTTTTGCACCGCAAAATTATACATGCATATATATATATATATATACATATGTTTATATTATTTTTGTTATAATGTAGTTATTTTTTTATATTTGTATCATGTCTAAAATTATCAAATTTTTTAATAATAAAGTATTTGATTTTTTTGGGAGGGGGAATTGAAAACATGAAGCCAATTGTACATATGACAAAAACTTAGTGTTATATTTTTATTAAAAAATTTCCTTTTTATTATTTAATATGTCACAATTTTAATTGACCCAAGAGAAAAAAAAAAGCCATATGCAGATTATCACGTCATTAATTAAGCAATTTTTGTCATTATGATCAAAATCAACCGTTAATAAAAGTACAACACCTTAGTTCATTAAAATAAAAGGAATTAATCAAATTCTACAATTTTGTGAAGTGTTGGAACCAAAATCCACGCGTTAATCAATTTTAGTCAAAATTATGAGATAAAATTGGAAGGTCGAAATAATGTCTTTCCTTTTAAAAACCCTAAGAACATATCATTTAAGAAAAACCTAGGACATATCTTTTTAGAAAAACCCTATTTATAAGTAGGGTTTAAGTTGTGTCACACTCATAATTACAGTAACATTTAGGGAGTGAGAGCACGATACACTTAGCTAGTTTCTACTCTAAAGCAATGTCTAACTACAAAGGTGTTGCATTCTAGTTTATAGTTTTGTTACATGTTACTGCATAAAAATATTTTTTATTACGGTGTTTTGTCGTATCCGCATTATAATTTTTTAGAAATTCTCATTCTTCTATGTCTATATTATGTCATACTCAAGTCGCGTTATCTGTGTTTGTACTTCCCAACATGTCACGCTTTGAGAATAAACAAGCAAAAACCCTAGGTTCCTTTAATTACAGTAAAGATTAGCTGCTTGTTGGAAGTTTAAAAGTTGGCTCTAACTTCGTTTAATTTACCGTTTTTCTTGAACTTTAGCGATCATTCTTGGGTTTGTACTTGAGATTTGTTTCAATCTCTTCATGTTGATACCTTCCAAGGCGTTACATGGCTTTAACTTGGTTTAATTTGCTGTTTTTTTTTTTTTTTACGTATTACCTGCTTTTATTAATGGAAAACTTTTTGTTTGCTTTCGCCATGCAGACCAATTTGACGTCGCCGATGCTCTAACGCCACCGTATAATCATGAAGCCAGGCGAGAAGAATACCAATTTGACCTCGATGATGCTATGACGCTGCCGTATAATCTTGAAGCAAGGCGAGAACAAGTGATCCGTTTGGTTTCAGAGATGGCGACGGTCAATAATCGAAGGGAAAATTGCTCAATTTGCCTCCACAGTTTGTCGGAAGGAACCGTTAAACGAGTCTCATGTGACCATGTCTACCACCAAGCCTGCATTTTCGATTGGCTCCTAAACGGCAGAAACAGTAACTGCCCTATTTGCGGCCATGCAATCTAGGCATATAGCAGCTATAATCGTATAAATATTAAGCTAGCTTAGCTAAGCTTCTTCATTTGGAATATGTTTCAATCTTGATATTATTATTATTATTATTATTATTATTATTATTATTATTATGAAAGCTTATCTTGATCCCATGTTTATGTTAATGAAAAGTTTTCTACTACATCATGGAGTTTAAAAAGAAAATTTATATACTCATAATTATATAAATCTCAAACACATCACATTATAACATAATTTTAAATTAAAAGAATTGAAACAAAAATGATACGTATATATACAATTTATGTAACCTTCAATATATACGAAAAAAAATTCCCAATAAACGTTGAAAAATAATATATCTTTAACATTCCAAGATTTAAGAACAATCCCAAGACTTAATAAACACTTTAATAATATAATAAACATAATACAATACTTTAAAAAACAATTAACTTCTCATATTTAATACTCATATCATAGTCATATTCAAATTTTTAACATATTTAATAATTTAAATTATATTTATGAAAAGAACACGATGTATGACAAGCAGACACAAAAGCATTGCACTAAAATGGCATCAGACGATGCAGTGGACAATAGAAGGGACAAAAAGGAAAGCTACTCATCTTCGTTGCCCCACAAAAAGGGAAAATTCTGAGGTCATATTTAAAGGTAAGGCAATGAAGCCCAAAATTTTCTGCGGGGGAAATAAAAGTCAACCAAGAATGTCTTCCAAAATACAACATTTAAAACTTATTTTTTGTCAACGAACTCATCGTTATTCTAAATTGTTGTTTGGGTATTAGCCTTGTGAAAATAGTGCAAATGCATAATCTAGGCAATGTTCTCATGCTGCATCCTAGTTGCCGACTACTTCAATGAGTGTTGGCTCATAGTCATTAGGAGCTACATAACCATGGAGATTCATTACCGTTGCAGCCACATTGGCAAGTCCGCCCTCAGGAACATCATTGCGGAATCTGACACCAGGTGCCAATCCCGGACCTCCGATTGCAATCGGCACCTAACCGTATCATTCAAATATGCATCAGAAAAAAGTAAAGAAGAAAGAAAAATGATTTTAAATGAAGTGTGAACTTAGATAATGTGACCCGTTTTCTTCTGTGACAAAAAGGATAAGATAGTATGTATTATCCAAATTTGAGTCAAGCCACCCTAATATAGATTAAATGAAACTACAGTCACAACTAGGATTAGGTTTTCTTTCCAAGAAAGATTTTGAAAACTTACAGGTTGACAAGTGTGGGAGGTGAGTATTTGGAGGTTGCCATTCTTGTCATAAAGAGGTTGTCCAGACTTATTCCTCTTAACCATGTCCTCGGCATTGCCATGGTCTGCAGTCACAACATATATTCCACCAACTTGCTCTATGGCATCAATGATCATCTGCAGCCCCATGATATAATCAAGTAAGAAAAGTTCTTTTCCAAGAAAATGTCGCTATGCTTCGGAATAAAACGATCTAGAGCCATCATACCTTGACAGCTTCATCAGCGGCCTTGCATGCCACAATTGTAGCCTGGATATCTCCAGTATGACCCACCATGTCACCATTTGGTATGTTCACACGTACCTGAACGGATAATAAAAGAACTATTCAGAATCTTTAATCAGTTTTTGAATGCCTTTTTAGTATTACTCCATTAATCGTCACCTGGTCAAATTTACGGCTCAGAATTGCATCCCTAGCCTTTTCACCAATCTCCAGCGCCTTCATCTTAGGTTTAACATTGAATGTGATGCCGACATCACTTGGAATTTCCACATATTCTTCCATTTCAGGCTTGAAATAGCCAGAGCGATTTCCATTCCAGAAGAAAGTGACATGGCCAAATTTGACAGTCTCACTGTTGATAGAGGCAGGGGCAATTACATATAGCAAAGCAACTAAATAATCAGACATTAAAAAAATAAATAAATAAATAAACCAATATTTTCTTTTGTGTAAAATCAAGGAATATCAAAGGTATGTATTATAATGGTTTGTACTAAACGCACCTGCAGGCAAAAGTACGGATACCATTATGCACCAAATATTCACCGGATGTTCTATCAATCTCAGGAGGAGAAACAAGGTAGTGGCTTGGAAGCTTCAACTCGCCATCATACTGAAGCATTCCAGCATAACGAATTTTAGGGAATCGTACACGATCGAATTTGTCAAAGTCTTGATATTCAAGTGCCTTAGCAAGCATAACCATTCGATCTGCTCGGAAATTGAAGGTAACAACGGCATCACCATCCACTATTGGACCCACGGCCTTCTTGTTCTCATCAACAATGACAAAGGGAGGTAAGTACTGGTCATTGGAATTTTCTCTCAGTTTCTTTACAGCTTCAACAGCATTTGTAAACTTGTGTGGGGCTTCACCCAGAACTTGAGCATCCCATCCTCTTTTCACAACATTCCAGTCATTCTACAAAAGATCCACGCACAAAATTTAGCTTCTTAATCAATTTAAATAAACAAAACACAACATTGTTATTCCTGACCAAATGTTTTGACAAGGTAGAATCCCTTCCATAGATTAATTCATCAGGTATTTCTTTGCCTTGTCCGAAAAGCAAACCATACAAGTATGTGGTTGTAATATGTCTCAATCCTAGGGGCCGAAAAAATAAAACAAACCAAGACTATGTTGCTCTGACTCTTCATTTTTCTTGAGGCACCCAAGTCTGATGCATTTCGAAACATGGGTATGGGGATATGACCCTCCAAATGCATGAAAAAATTTAGAAAAAATTGAACGTAATGTTTCAGATACATAGCAATATCCAACACTCACAACCGAGTCCAAAGTAACATAGAACCAGGATACTTTTTGGAAAAATCAATCACAAGATGCCAGCCTTATCAAATGTCAGAGGAATCATTTAATGGTAGAAATGCCTATTTATACATAAAATCAATACCACAAATAAGCAAGAAAATATACCCCCACCCAATAAAAATAGAGTAAGAAAAAAAAAACTAATAACAAAAAAGAGGAGTGATTTTAAACAAAGATCAGAATTCTTCACTCTTTCAGATCTTTTAAAAAAGCAGAAAATAACAGAACAACTGCAAATTGTTCATGCAAAGATAAAACAATAATCTTAACCAGTCTACATGTTTTTGGGACTTCTGACAACTATTTCTTACCTCATAACGGTCCATTGTGACATGCATGCGGCCTCCACCAGATGCAATGCGGGCATCAACACCTTTTTCTCGAAAATTTGCAAGGTCATTCTCAAGAGTCTCCACAAAGCCTACACTTGAACCATCCAAAACATCACGACCATCAGTAAGAATGTGAACACGAATTCTCTTAGCTCCATGCTCACTAGCTCCTTTCAGCAACAACTGCATCAAAAAGATTAAAAAACAAATAAATAATTAAACTTCTAAAAAGGAAATGAATTCATTAGACAAGTCAAACCTCAAAACTATAGGAGCCTGTCCCCAATCACCAAAATTACCTGCAATTGATCAAGTCGGGAGTGGACACCACCATCGCTAAGTAATCCGATGAGGTGCAGAGTTCCCTTTCCAAAAGATTCGCTTATATACTTAAATCCTTCTCCATCATAGATTTTCCCAGAGGCAAGAGCAAGATCAACAAGCTTAGCACTACAGATACAAATGAATTAACATGTTAGAACACTTGCAGCACGGTTAATTTGTCAAAAGCCCATGTTTGAAGGAAAGATTAAAAAAATGCTTAGCATTAACTTTATTTGTCAAAATAGCAAGCCTATATATATATAAAAGAAGTTCAACTAAAATCAAGAAGAGAAGCTTACCCTTGAGCAAAAATCCGTCCAGCACCAAGAGCATTGTGACCAACTTCACTGTTTCCCATGTCATCCTCTGTTGGAAGCCCTACAGCAGTTCCATGAGCTCTGATTAATCTCCATTTTTCTGGGGCACCCTATCAACAAAGATCAATTTCACTTAAATTAAGTCTCATTACAAAAATGATATAATGGAATCCTTTTATGAATCAAAGATTGTAATAATATGTCAAAATGGAAAAATACACTATGATCCCTATAGTTTAAAGTAACATATATACATCTTCCCTCAAATTGGTCGAATCAAGCTGACATAAACATAAATAAAAATATATTTATATCTATAGTTTGATGCAGTTTACCATCGGTGAACCAAATCACGCTGACCTCCTTAAAATTGTAAAGTCATAAGTCCCAGTGTTTAAGTACAGATAAAGTTAAACGATCTGATATCCAAAATGTTAAAAAAGTTTCAAACTTCTACAAGTTTTACAAACAATGCATAAATGAAAACGTAAGATTTAACAAACAATATATAGTTGCAAGAAAACAACCAGGAAGCGCAAGATCTAAAAGAATCCAACATTCATAACAAGATGAAAGCTTTATATCCGTAGAAGAAATGGGATCCACACCAACTAACAGCATTGAAAACGATTAACCCAAAGCAAAAAAATTTGAGAAAAATAAATCCCAGATCTAAAAAAATGAACCTGTTTGAGGGAATCCATGGTGGGAGTTTGGGCAACATGGATGCAATTATATTCATCGGGCTGGTTTTCACCCCAGCCATCAAGAACCACAACGGCCACGGTCTTACCCTTTGGAAGCTTTGGGTGGTCCTCCAACCTCCACGATAACTGTCCTGAACTCGCCATTGTCGTTAACTGTTTACCTGTTTTTTAGTTTTTTTTTTTTTTTTCTTCCTTTGGGTTCTAACTGACGGAAGATTTGACACTTTATATTAGAAAGCGACAGCGTGAATCGTGAAGCATTCAAGTTTTTTGACCTTTGTTAATATAAATAAACTGATGGCGTAGAGACAAAGCACGGCAAGCACAGCGGGTGTTCGCAATAGCACGTGATCGTGTTGTATCCGACCATCTGGAAAGTCAAAAAGTCCTTAGTTTGAAACTTCAAACTTCATACTCATATACATATGTTTCGACCCAACCCACTGATTTCAGAAAAATTAAAGGAATTAACCTGTTGTTTTGATCGATTTGTTCGGTAGATTCATTTAAAAATAAAAAATTATAAATCAATTAAATAAATATATTAAAATTAAATTATTTAATTGAATAAAATTAAAATTAAATAAACTAAACCAAAATAATTAAATTTAATTGATTTCAATTGATTCGGTTAAATATAATTTCGCTCACCCTACCTGCCCGATTGAAAATCATACAAATCAAAGTTTCAATTAAGCTCAATCTAACTTCGCTTGCGCATTTAATTTATGTTTATTATTAAAATATTTAAAAATATTTTTATATTATTATTTCAATTTTAAATTAAATATTTTAAGATTAAATAAAAATATATTATTTTCAAGTGAGTTTAAATATTAAAATTTATGAAAACAATTCGATTCAAATTAAGAGTTATCAACGAGTCTCATAAATAATTCGATTCATGAATATTTTTTACGTCAAATTTAATTTGACTATTTTTTTTCCAATTAATTGTTGGTTCCTTACTTGGTATTCTTCGTTTAGGTAAAGGATTAATATTTGCAACGTTAACTTTACTTCTACATATTATTTTATAAAATATTTTTTATTTATTTTACACTAAAATGTTTTAATTATTAAATATTAAACTATTAATTACAGAGAGATTTATATATGCATTAGCCTTACGATATGTGCCTATGTTGCATCTGTTTTGTTGATATCTTTATTTTAATTGAGAAATATATCTCAAGTTAGCTAGATATCTATCTTTAAGTTTATTCATCAATTAGATGATACCTATCTATCATTAGATATTTTTCAAAATATTGGATTTTAATAAAGTAAATAAGAAGTTCGGTTCACTCAATTTTTTTTT
>JBBYHO010000010.1:14359981-14375195 GCA_038382025.1 Adansonia gregorii | reverse complement strand
GTGTAGTACAAAATAAATCTAGCACCAATGAACAAGATACCCTCAAGAAAATCAACATGATTGTTCCGATACAAATGAAGTCTCCAACCTAATCTCAAGTGCAAAAAATTATTCTGCAGTTGATGCAATTTCAAAAGTAAGTTGCCTTAAGGGAAAAGCTATCATTTACTAATTAAGGCAGTGATAAAAAAAAAAAAAAACCGAGAAACTGAGGTTCATTTATCTATTATTCAGGTCTGAATCGACATCAGCGAGTAGCTGATGAAAAAGCCGGAATCACCAAATGGTAGTGCTGTGGTTCGAAATCGATTTAGCACCGACGAACATGGTAATCCATACCAGAATTTAACTGTCGTCAACGACAATAAAACCTACCCCAAAAAATAAAACATAGCTGCTAAGAACAAGACCTCCGACTCACTAGCTAATTACCCGATGGTAAGACTTGCGAGAAACTTGATTATCTATCTGACTTGATAGCGATAAAACACTGGAAGAACTAGTATCTGTTTGTCTACGACTCAGGACCCGATCAACTATGATCTTAACATGTTGATGAGATATTAGAAATGATGGAAATAGCTGATAGCTATAATCAGCTTCAAAATCAATCTAGCACCAATGAACAAGATGCTGATGGCACGGTCCGAGAGTCGGACCGTGCCCAAGATTACCAACCGAGCTTAATCTTGGGCCAGGACACTGAGACCAGGAATTCTCAAGCTTAGTCTCAACTTCAAGTTTCACCATAAGTGAGCTCAGTCATTGCATTCGATATGTGTTAGGCACTGGTACTTCAAGAATAAATAAAGAATAGGAGTGACATAGAGGTCGATAATTGTTTTTCTAAGGGGTGTAATAGTTAATGTTTTATATTATGTTAAGGTTTGTCTAATTCGATCCTACTTGTCTATGTAATCTCATGTTATCTACGGCTAAATACTACCCTTATACTCTTTCATTTCATGCCCAGTCTAAAAAAATGTCTATGAAATAGCTATATTATCCAGATTCTTTATTTTCCCTTAAAGCATTAGCGTCGGACATATATCCGAACATGAATATTAAATATGATTCTACAAATATATGAAAAACTTAGAAAAATTCAGTATACCTATATTAGACTGTACCCTTATCGGACATCCACCTTCGAACTCGGATAACATAGTGAAATAGTAATGAATTTCTTTTCTACTTCATAGATAACATAGTGAAATAGTAATAAATTTCTTTTCCACTTCATAACAAACTTTGAGAGGAAGCAAATGATAAAAATCAAATCATATTTGATTAATAATAATAAAACCCAATAAAATTTGAAAAAAAAAATTTAAGTATACTCATGTCAAGCCTATAGTGAAATTGTAATAAATTATTTTTCCTACTCTATTACAAATACTGAGAGGAATCAAAGGATAAAATATCAAATCATATTTGATTAATAATAATAAAAACCAATGCAAGCATACGAAGAATATATATATATATATATATATATAATATTTTTATTATTATTATTAATTTCTAAAATGCAAACAAATATATTAAAGAGTAAGTTAAAATTAGCAGAATGACACAAATTGACCAAATAAAAAGGTTTTTATTGTTTCCTTAATCAGTATTTACAGATTTAAAATTAAGTTAAATTATATACATAAAAAAAAAGATCAAATACAACTAACCAGACAAGCTAAGGTAAATTGAAGTAGCGACACCAAGCGCGTACACCCCAATCGCAGCCCCAACAACCTCCTTCCTGGACCTCGCCGCCGCTCCAATCCCCACAATACCCAAAACGCCAACCGGCACTCGCTTCAAAACCGCCTTTCCGGCGTTTCCCACAACGGCATCGGCGAATAACACCAGTGCCCATTCTCGGAACTGGGGCGAATCCAGGACAATTGGTTCTTCATCGTTCCGGGGCTTAGCTTGGCGGCGAGTTACGAACCGGAATGCGGAATCCACTTGGGAGCGAGTGGGAGGATCAGGGACCCAGCGGAGGATGAGAGGGTGAGGGTGGAGGGAAGTGAGGTCCTGGTGGAGATTAGAAGCGGCCGTTAAGAGCTGATAAGGGAGGACTCCGGGGAAGCCTTGTTGAGTAAGGGAAAGACATTGAGTGTAGACTGAGTCGCACGCTGAATTGAATTCGGAAGAGTTGATTAATGAGTTACTTACTCGCTTTGATGCTGATTGCGAAATCCCCATATCTTCTTTAAGCTCTGTTTTATGGTATTTCTAGTTTCCAGAGAACAATTTTATCAGTTTTGTCCGTAGGGAGTTGGGAATATTCGGATAACTTATGTTCACCTGATGAATTAAATTTATTGGTATTTATTTTTGAATTTTTTTAAATATTTTGATCAAAATATTCTCGATAAACGGAAAATCGATCGAATCTTTCAGTACATTTACTTGGTTAAAATAAAATAGAGTTATAGTAATAATTTAATTTATTAAAATAAAATATTTTAAGTTTTATAAAATAATTTTATATTATATTTAAAATTAAATTAATCATTTCATAAAAAAATATGAGATAATTATTTTTAAAATTTCAGTAATAAAATTAAAATCGATCATTTTATAAAATTATTATTTTATAAATTAAATTATTATATTATTATAATTAAATAATTTTATGATAAGATAAATATGCACGTGAATCAAACATATCATTAATATTTTGTTTGATTTTAAATTGATTTTTTATAAACTTTCATTAATTATTTAGATAGATAAATAAAAGATCTATAGCTAAGTCGTTTTTTTTACTAAACTTAAATTTTAACTCAAAAACTCGAATCATAATTTATAAAATAATAAAATATAAAAATTTATATAATTAAATTTAAATAAAAATATATTTATTATTAAATTATAATTTAAGTTAAATCAGTCTAGCCTATCATAATAAAAAATTACGCAAACTAGGCCCGACCCTAGGACATACTAAGTTTACTCGGTTCGGTTTTTAATTCGGGAGAGGCGACATAACCTGAAATCGAAGGGATTCAAACAAAGCTTATTAATTTGATTTTTTTTTTTTTTTGAAGGAATGATTCGAGTTGTTAGTTTGTAAGCTTTTTTTTTAAGCCATTGTTTCACTATCAAAAACAACATTATCTTCTCCACTGTACTTTTCCTTTCGAAATTATATGCAACCAACTTTAATGGAAACTCTGAAATTTTCCTATATTCCTCAAATGGGATTTCTCAAAAACCCCCAAAAAAACCAGAAGAATCTTCAGCAACCTAGCTCTGTGACATGTGGGCTTAGACGAACAAGAAAACCCATGTGGAAATCAAGGGTGCTTTCCACTGAAGCCATCCAAGCTGTTCATTCCCTCAAGTTAGCTGACTCCAGTTCCAAATTACACCATGTTTTATCCACCAGACTTTCCAGGTTACTCAAAGCTGACCTTTTGGACACTTTGGCTGAGTTACAGAGACAAAATGAATTCCAGTTAGCCCTCAAGGTACCTTCTTTTTTTCATATATGTTTTCTTTTATTGGAAATTTTTCCTGGATTGCTTAGATGAATTGGAAGGAACCCTTTAAAGCTATATGTTTTTTGATTTATTTTCATGCCTAGTCTATAATTTTTATCTTGCGTTTCAGTTTTCAGTTATGGGGTCTTAGCTGAAATGATATCAGGGTTTAGGTCCTTGAATTGAAATGGAAGAAATCCTTTAAATATTCGTTTTCATGCTTAATTTACAGTTTTTATCTTGCTTTTTAGTTTCAGTTATTTGTTTTTAGCTGAAATTGTATAAGGGTTCAGGCGTTTGAATTGAAATGGAAGGGACCCTTTAAAGCTACATGTGTTACGATTCATTTTCATGCTTAATTTATAGTTTGTACCCTATTTTTCAGTTTTCAATTATGGGGTTTTAGCTGAAATGATGTTAGGGTTAGGTCTTTGAATTGAAATGTAAGGAACCCTTTAAAGCTATATGTATTGTGATTCATTTTCATTCTTAATTTATAATTTTTATCTTGCTTTTCAGTTTTCAATTATGGGGTTTTAGCTGAAATGATGTCAGGGTTTATGCCTTTGAATTGAAATGCAAGGAACCCTTTAAAGCTATTTGTATTATGATTCATTTTCATGTTTCTTTATAATTTTTTATCTTACTTTTCAGTTTCCAATTATGGGTTTAGCTGAAATGATGTTAGGGCCTATGTTGCTCAAACTGTCGGGAGAGTGTCGGATACGAGTACGTGTTTGACACGGTATGCTCAAATTTTTTTTATGTTTTTTCATATATTTTGATGATCATACCCTCGTACCTATGTCCAAATATGTGTTAGATTTGCACACTGCAAGATGACTGTAGAGTCAGAGTAACATTGGTCAAGGTCTAGGTCTTTGAATTGAAATGGAAGGAACCCTTTAAAGCATATGTATTCAGATTCATTTCAATGCTGAATTTATAATTTTTTTTATCTTGGTTTTCAATTATGGGTTTTTTAGCTGAAATGATGTCAGGATTTAGGTTTTTGAATTTGTGAGGAAAGAAGTATGGTACAAGCCGGACATATCTTTGTACTGTGACATGATTCAGCTGTTGGGAAAGAATAGAATGATTGAAATGGCTCAACAACTTTTCGATGAACTTGAAAAAGATGGTTTGAAACCTGATACAAGGGCATTCACTGAGATGATTGGATCATATTTACAAGTTGGTATGATCGAGAAGGCGATGCAGATGTACGAAAGACTAAAGGCATCTGGTTGTTCCCCGGATAAGTTGACCTTTACAATTTTGATTAGGAACCTTGAGAATGCCGGGAAAGAAGAGCTTGCAGCAGTTTTAAAGAAGGATTGCATTGAATATCTGGAGTATCCTGAGAGATTCATTGAAGATGTTCGAAAAAAGCATGTAAGAGAATCCCATTTTCCCTTTAATTGGTTTATTTGTTTTTGTTCTATACTATGCTACTTGGATTTGGGTGTGAGTGTTGGATACGGGTATGTGTTCAACCCAGCTATATTTAAGTTCTTCTAAGTTTTTCCTTGTATTTAGAGGATCCTTAGGGGGTCATATTCCCATACCCATATCTGAATATCAATCGGACACGGATGTTGGACATAAGTACTTAAAAAAAAATGAAGAGTCAGAGCAAGATAGATTCTATATATATACCTCTTATATAACTCTTCTATGGTCACTTCCTTGACACAATTGTAAGACTATGTTTTTTTATTTTTTTTATATCCAAGAACCTAGGGAAGGTAAGGTCCTTCGAGCCCACCTCTCTATAAGACTATGGTTTTCTAATTGCCATTCAGGGAAAGAAAATTATTTAGGATAAGCATAGGACGAAATATCTTTCCTTATTTTTTATTTGAAGATGATAGAATGCCTTGGAACTTAGAACATGCCGCCAAAAGTTCCCAAGTATTAATTGCTGCAGTCCTTGGACAATTTGTTCCTATGTTCCAACTCTTCAATTTTCTTAAAGTATTCATGTCTAACACCTATGTTCGATGCTTATCTGGATATGATTATGAGATATAATCTTTCAAGGACCCTTTAACTACGTGAAAAAACTTAGAAAGTATTAAACATACATATGTCGGATATATACTTTTATCTGACACTTACACTCATGTTCGAGCAACATAAAGTTGTACGTCAGTTTAGATTTTTGTCCATGAAATTTAAGGCATTTAGGCTTTGCTTTATAGGGGAGAAAAAAATAAGGGGATGGAACTGGGTGGGAGAAAAGTGAAAAGAAAATGATGGTTTTAGTAGTGCTTGGTAAGAGAGAAAAGAGAGAGAAATGGAAAATAGGAACTATTGCCGTTTTCAATTCATATAACAATAATTAATCATCCCAAATCGGAGAGATTAGAGGGCATAAAATGGGAAAGATGTGAGTGAATTGCTGCAAAGTTGTAATGGTGTTCGCACTTATTTAAAATTGGTCATTTTATTTTCACTTACAAGGTTATAAGGGTGAGATAATGTGATTTTATTTTCTTATCTTCTCACTTTTTAACTCTATGAAGCAATGTGTGAAATTGGTACACTCCTTTCCATCTATTTTATCTTCTTTCTTACCGAACACAAAGAAGAAAAATGTTTCCATTTTTTTACTTTTCCTCTATGTTACTTAGACTCGGGTTTGTGATTCTCGGATGCAGGTGTGTCTGGCATGGGTATGTTCAATATTTTTCAAGATTTCAATGTAGTTGGGGGGTCCTTAAGGATCATATTTCTATACACATGTCTAGATATGCATTTGACACAGGTGTTTAACATGGGTGCTTCAAAGAAAATGAAGAGTCGGCACATCATAGATGTGGAATATAATTGGGCTTGCACAACAGTTAAGAACATTTGAAATATGAAGTACCATGTCATTACCTAATGCATTTGCTATATTAGGTGAGGTAGATGTTTTTTTGAAGTATCTAAGTTGCTGGTTTTTCTATTTCAGTCAAAGCGGCGGCAGCTGGATCTTGTCTGAAAATTTGCAGTCTTAAGGTGGCGAATGTCTTGGCACTATTACTGTTGATTCTAGCTTCCGGAGAGCAAGACCTTGATGTTGTCGGGCACAGTGGTTTAAGGTAACTCGGAATATGAGACTTGAATCTCTCATATTGGAAAATATGAAAATTTATCGTCGGATTTATATGAATCCGAGCTTTTCTATCTTAATAACTAGTTTTTAGTTGTAGTCCTACAAAGGTTTCCGACCGTAATAGCCAGCATTTGGATTTCGTTCTACAGAAGTCTGTATCGTTAAGACTCAAGTATTTTTTATGATGGCCTTTAATCTTAATGCCTGCCGATGGCCCGTAGCCTTAATGATTCCTTAAACTTGGTAAATTATGTGTACTGATGCAAAGAATCTGTTCAAGAAAATTAATTTTTTATTCTTAAAATTATAAAATTATTATTTTATTCTTAACAATTTATTAAAAATTAGTCTTAAACAATGTATTATTTAATCAAATGCATATATTTTTATTAAGTAATTATTATATTTAACACTTATTTAATATTAAAAATTTTATAATTTGTTATACAAAGAAAATGTTCTTTCTTACATTCAACGTAGATGTACAAATATGTGTAAAATTACATGCTACATATCGTCACCAACAACTGTATCCCAAATACATGTTAAGATATAATATGAAAATTTAATTTTTCAGATATATGAAAAAAATTTTGAATTTATCTACAATGGATATATATCCTTATCTGACATTCACTTTCAAATTTAGTAATATGCTCATTGAGTACATGTCATGATACTAGGAACATTTCTTGACCTCTACTTTAAGGGAAAAACAAAAGCATGCAACAAACAAAGATCTGAAAGGGAGTAAAAGAGGTGAATTTTGTATATGGGTAATTCTTGACTATAGTATAAGGTTATAATATTTCAAATATATAAAAAATTTTGAAGATACACATATTGGACACGTACCCGTATCCGATCTCCTCTAAGTTCGGGTAACATAGCATGCCACAATACAAGCAGGAACGTTTCATGGCCTCCACTTGAAAAGAAAAACAGAACTAAGCACATTGCTTTCTGAACCACCTTGATCCACAAACAAAAAGAATTTAAAAGGGATAAAAGAGGTAAGTTTTGGTTCGGATATGAGCATAAAGATAGGTTGTCCAAATATACAAAAGGTTGAGTATATCCATGTCGGACATACTTATATCCAACATTCACTCCCAAATCAGAATAACATAGCATGCCATGATACAAGAAGGAACATTTCGTGGCCTCTGCTTGAAAAGAAAAACAAAAAACATGCACATTGCTCGCTGAATCACTTTGATCAACAAACAAATAGAATCTAAAACAGGGTAAAAGATGTAAATTCTAGGCATGAAATATAGATCCAAATATATAAAAAAATTTTGAATATACCATGTTGGACATTTATCCGTATCCAACATCTAATCCCTAGTGTGAGTAACATAGCATGTCATAATACAAGAAGGAACATTTCTTGGCCTCCACTAGAAAAGAGGAAACAAAAACATGCACATTGCTCTTTGAATCACTTTGATCAACAAAACGGACGGAATTTAACAAGGGGAAAAATGGGGGTAACCGGTAAATAAATAAATAACAAGCATAAAATTTTACCGTTCAGCTAGCTAAGTGACTGGGAGAGCTGTTAAACATACTGTGCCAAATGTATGCCCTAGAAAGTACCATTTCAAGCTCCTGGTATGTCCAGTTTTCAGTTGGAAGGTGTTGAAGGAACATCACCAACTCTTGGAAATCAAGCTTCTGAAGTTTATCTGACCACTGAAACAAAAATAGAAACAAACCATTCATCAATTTAGCTGTCTGAGTTTCATCACGATCATGAATCGTAACCAAAAAAAAGAATTGCAGTTGAATGATAATAAATTACAGAAAAAAAGCTGATCAGACGAGTTCATGAGGAAACAAAAATTTTCTAAGCTGTTGTTCCTTCTGAACCATTCAGAAGTGAAGGTCAAATCTATCTTGCTTTGATTCTTTATATTCTTGAAATATGCGGGTATGACATATATTAGGACATGGGTTAAGGATATGACCCTCCAAAGACCATTTAAATACATGGAAAGCTGAGAGAATGCCACCTCTTATGCCTATGAAGTTAGCTGTATGAGATGCTCGTTTTCAGTTTGATGTCATCAATCCAATAGCTTCACCCTTTGTCATCATTAGGTTTTTTGACCTATGTTACTCAAACTTCAATGTAAGTGTTGGATACAAGTATATTCAATTTTTTTTTTCAAGTTTTATTTTTTGTAGGGTCATATCCTTATAAATATGTCTGTATTAGATATGAGTGTCAAATACGACATGAGTACTTCAAAAAAAAATAAACAGTCGAAGTTCTGACCAAAGAAATGGTCGTGCTTTTTCTATTGGATAAGAAAAAGATGAAAGAACAAACACACCCAAGCATACATCTTTTATTTGAACAACTATTAAAGCCATATCACCTTAAGGTTCCAAAAATGCAGTCAAAGACAAAACTAGTAAACTACATTTGGGGGGAAAAAAAAGCTAAAGCACTCCTCACCGTTAAAAGAAAACTGGCAAATATGTATACGAGGAAATCGGGCAACGCATCTCCTTCGGCAAGGTAGGTGTCCCAGAGACGAGTTACTAGATGGAAAGGGATCTGTTAAACAAATGGAAAAATTTTGAAATGCATTACAATTAAACAAAAAGATGTGGATAGCCGTATTAAACCTTACCTCGCGTATCAGTAGACAGTTGAACCAGCGGAAAGCAAATTGAAGAAATTCAAGTCCTTGGTCCTCCATATGTCTAAAAACAGGTTCTGGTACAAGGTAGCAGAACAAGGAGGTTCATGAGACAGAGATGAAATTAGAACATACAGAAAGCAAACAAAATTTTAAGTAAATAAAGAAAATCACATGCACATCATATTTAGGGGCATTATTACACTTTGTCAAAAAAGATGGACTCATACAAAACCTCTTTGTTTCTGCAGTAACTCTAAGTATTCATCTATGTTACCCGGACCCAGATATGTGTGTCCAATATGTGTATGTGTCCGACATGAGTATATTCAATTTTTTTTTCTAACTTATTCCATATATTTGGAAGGTCTTTGAAGGATTACATCCCCATACCCATGTCCAATATGTGTCAAGCATGGGTACTTCAAGGACAATAAAGAATCATATCAACATAGACTCACACACTCAGACACACACAAAAACCAAAACCTCTTTCCTTTTTTCGTAACATTAAGAAAAAATGTGTGCCTGCACATGCATTCACAACCTCTTGTTTTATTTCATAAATACCATAGAAACAAAATCTGCAATATAAATGGTGGCTTAGACTCCCTTCATAAAGCAAAAAGTGGTTGACTTCATAAAATATGATAAGTTCTACGGAGCTACGTTGCTTAGACTTGGGGAGAGTATCAGATACAGGTCTATATCCGACACTGTGCTCAATTTTCTTTAATTTTTCCATATATTTTCAGGATCATACCCTCATACCATATCTGAACATGCATCAAACATTGGTACTTCAAGCTTTAAGAGTTGGATTAACATAGCTAGGGAGAGAACTGAAGGCCTCTATAGAGTTTACCATCAATGCGCCGTACCAATTCCTTCAGCTTAAATACAAGCCTCTGGATTCCAGGTTGAGCAAATGTATAATGGTCTTGCATGCCATCAAGCAACTTTGACAAGCACCAATAGCAATCAGCTTCTATGTTGGATATCTTCTCCGAAGATATATCAGCACTTGACCAACTCTCTATGCTCCCTTCTAAGTATTCTGATGAGAAGACAACCAGGAAGGGTGTGACAAGATCATTTATCCCCTGCACATATCCACTCGCAGGATGCCGAATGGCCCTGTACATAAAGTTGAGAAGCAACACCAATTACCCCCCAAAATCAGACCTCACAATTCATGTATCCATGTCATGTTGTTTATTTTCATTTTGCCGTATCATAATCGTGTTTGAGATATTTTATATTTATATAAATTTTGATACGTTAATAATTCATAGTATACAGATTTGAGACATGTGTATTCGTGTCATATCGTGTTTTAATCATTTTGTCCATATCACAATCGTGTAATACTGTCTCAGATTACTAGGTCTACCCAAAATAGCATTGGTATCTCAAATGTTTCTTTGAAGCAAACACAAATAGTAGAAAAAGAAATCGCTAAACCATATGATGTTTATAATTAAAATTGAGTAATACTTAAAATAGACTAATTTAAACATAATTGTACCCCAAAAAATAAACAAGCATTTCATTATTAAAAGCTAAAGTTTTAAGTTTCAATTTAAAATATATATATATATATGTTTTGCATGTTATAATAGAGCCCTCAATAAATGTGAATTCACTAATTCAAACAGTATCTTACCATGCTATGTCACTTGGACTCGGGAGCGAGTGTCGGATACAGGTATATGTCTGACAAGAGTATGTTAAAATTTGCTAAGTTTTTTCCATATATTTTGAGGGTCTATGGAGGGTTATATTCCCATATCCGCGGACACTAGGACTTCAAGAAAAATGATAAGTCCAAGCAACATAGTTACCATGTATAAAGAATGCGCTCCAAGGATTTTTGAACTAGTGCTTGCTGAAAGAAAGCAACATCAGGTACGGTTCTAGGACAATCAACAACAATCTAACAAACAGAACAAATGCCAATTGTTAATAATTGAGCATAAAAGGCTGAAAGTCGAGTTATAGAAGTAAGCAAGGGCTAAAGTTACCTGTCGAAGCATATTAATCTCATCATCCGACCGTTCAGTGTCCGGAATATCATAGAATTGAGCCACGCAATCAAGATACTCGAGGTGTTTCCTCCTTAGAACTCCCTCCCTTCTATCTGAATTAGGTGGTGCATATCCCTGTTGTCAATTCATACTTTGATTTCAAACAAGCAACCAAATTTATTTAATAAACAACATCTATATCCATTAGATGACACATTAGTTAAACCTGCATATCAAATACGAGAAATATATATTCTTTTGCTCTAGAAAGTGACCTCATTGGTTCCATTAATTGAAATAGAAAGCCACCAAGACGACACAACAAAGAGGAAGTCGGCCCCTTAATGGAAATTGCATTTGGAACAAACTAAAACCAAATAATAAATACCTCCTACAAAAGATGCAACTGAAGCCAACTCTTCATTTTTCTTGAAGTGCCCATGTCAGACACATTTTCGGACATCGGCATAGGGATATGACCCTTCGAATGCATGGAAAAACTTATAAAATTGAATATACCCATGTCAGACACATACCTATATCCGACACTCACACTGAAGTTTGAGTAACATAGCCTAGGCATCATTAAAAGGAAGCAACTCATCACACTAGGAACGCAGCAATTAACATGTTATAAAGCTTTAGAAGCACACTCCCGCAAGGATTCTACAAAATGGAAATAATAATGGTGGCAGCAACTCATCATTGCTATCATTCTAACTATCATTCTAATCCTAATGGGGCAAAATAAAAAATTGCACCTTAAATAAAAAAATATTGCAGCCTTCGCACAAAAGAAGAGTAACAAAATGGTTCATACAGTTCAAGTCCTCCTAATGCCTAAAATCAACATTTATGTTAGACCATCAAGCTTACCAACAGAAGTCTCCATACATTAGGACGCATGTAAGGTGGAACACCACTCCAGGCTAACTCACGTAATCTCTCTGCAAAAAGACATAATAATCAAATCAAAACTATGATCCTACATATAAAAAGATTGTGAAACTAGAGCTTAGAAAGAGCAAAGGAGAGGCAAAGTCAAGGTTCTCCATCACATCAAGGAACGGGTACTGATTGCTAAATCAAAGTGTTTGACAAAACAAAATGTATTCTTGCATTCCATGAAAGTTTCCAGCAGTTTTTAGCAATAGATACACCATGATGGTTGAAAACTTGTAACAGAAACAAGAGTTGAAAAAACAGCGTATACAGTGATATCAACATTTAGCTTTAGCATCAGTAGACTATAAGCAGCCTGCAGTATGCTTAATATACACAAAACTACATATATCTTAATGCCATCATGCCATCCCAAACTTTATATATATCTTAATGGCATCATGCCATCACCAGTTGACAAGAAACAAGCAGGTCTTGCCTTTGAAATAGCTGCTCCACTAAATAAGCACATGCTAGCAACCAAAATCTAGGAACATATGTCAAAAACTCTATTTTTGAGCAAGACCCAGTAGCTTGTAGAGTCTACTTCAACTTCACTCTAAAGTATTTTTTGAATGGCTCTACTCAAGTAACACTTTTGTAAAAGTTTCAGTGGGTTAATCAGGCTCTGATAACATTCTTGAAGCATCAAAGTAGAAACGGTACCTAATATGACCATTTGCCCCGAGAGCTCTCTAGTGAACTTCATAATCCTGGCAGAATCTGCAGCCCTTGTGCCCAGTGCAGACTTCTGGACTTCTTTGGCAGCATTCTCGGTGTTTGAGGTTGAAGATCTTAAATTATTAACGGTTGTATTACTATCTGAGTTTTTTGCATTTCTGATTCCACCCTACATAGAGGGAAAGCTTTTCAGTTAATAATATCTGAGACTTTTATAGAACTCTAAAGTCACACTACTACTAGAATAATCATATTTTGGTATTGCAGCAATAGAATACATAATAGACAGTACAAATATTCACTCTCAACCTAACCTCCAAGGAATTGTCCAAGTCATCACTTGTGCCAGCTTCATTCTGTGAGAAGCTTCTTTGATAAACAGGAGATCGTTCCTGTAAGCCTGAATCATCAAGTGGATCCCGCCTTTGGGTCAATAATATTTTACCAGGAACACTTCGACCTTTAAGCAACCTTAATAAGAGGCATAAAAGAAAACAATTATTTATATCCAAAGCAATAAGCGTGGAGGAAGCAAGTGCATAAAGCAAAGATAAAGAATGGGAGAACATTCTACGGATGCCATGGAGCAATAATTACACAATTTAATACCATGTACTCTAAGTATTAGCATTTACACTACAAAATAAAGTAGAAACCACCACGAATTTCCTAATCCACACGAGCACGGTAATAATGGTGACATAAGAGAGGAAAATTTTTTAATTTGACCTCTTTACACTCAAAGAGAGATTTGGATTAAGAAAAACAATATTGCAACCCATGTTAGCATTAATCTTCAGCCAATTTGCATTGAGAAATTCAAGCTCTGGAATGTTATCATTAGTAAGCATATATAAAAAATATAGTAGAAATTTTGTTCCAAAATCTTTATGGACTTCCCCTGTTCAATAATCATCCTTTTTATTATCAGGAATAAATCAAGCTAAAAGAAACGGAGTAACCATTTGTTGAATCTCTGTGATTCCTACGATTCTCCAACCAAAATGCCAAAATCAAATTACAGCATACACCAAAATCAAGTAGTTTCCAGTGAAAAAAAAAGGTTATATCATATGATATAAGCACAAAGAATCATCTTCCAAATGAAAGTGAAAGTAGGGCTATGCCATTAATTAGAACTTGAACGATCTGACCTTAATTCCCAAAAGGGTCCTCAAATCTAAATGAAAAAAAAAAATTGTGAAGTCAGAGATTTCCCCAACTGAAGAGGAAAATTCTTCCACATGACTTGAGAATTTGAAATAAAATTTGAAAGATCCAGAGATATTTGTCAAATGGTTATCTAAATCCAAGGACAAAGACACCAAGTTAAAAAAAAAAAAAAATCCAGATTCAACACTGAGAAACAAGCGAGAAAAAAAAATAGAGAAAGAAAAGTTATGGGAAATTGAAATAGTGGAAAAGAAATACCCTTGGACATTCCTGAGGGTTTGGTTGAATCTGGAATCAAGGCTTTCTTTCTTACGATGATCTTCTTCGCCATGGCTATTGTTGTTATTCATGGGTGTGTTGTTGTTATTCCCTTGCCTGAGCCTCTCTTTTCACTACCGTACGGTTGTTTGTTACTCCTTTTTATTCTTTCAACCCCAATTTTCTTCCATTGAAAAGAAGCTCAAGAAAACATGTCAAAACACCGAAAGGATGACCAGACAAAATAATAGTTTAAAAGCTCAGTTTGTTCATGTTAATCTCTTCATTTTTGTGTTAGTTGAATTGACTATAGTACAACAGTAAAATGTTACTTGCTTTAGAGCGTCGGGACGGTTTCGTGATCATACGTATATATTTAATTTTTATTTTAAATTTAAATTTAAAAATTATATTTTATATTCATATTAAAAATTATATTTAACATAAATATTTTTTAAAAAATAATCGAAGCAATATAGTCAAATACATAGCTTTTCCTCAGTAATTTTCCGTTGTAAAATCTTCGTTTCTTTCTTTCTGTGATTGATTTTTCATAATCTGTTGTCTTGAAGAATTTCAGATGCAATGTTACGGAACTGAGCTTTAATGATGTTCTCTCCCAGTCCGTCACGGCAGATCTGATCATATATATGGTGAAAAGGGAAGCATTTTCTTATTTCAGATTGTGTTTTTTACATGATTGCTGGCTTTTGTCGAACCTCATGGCTGGGGATTTGATCCCATCGTCCGAGCTGAGAGGTAAACGAGAAATTTGTATTTACGAGTTATTCAGTTTGATTCGAACGAAATTTTAATATTTTAATATTTAAATCATGTAATTAATGAATCTAATTAAAATTTTTATTTTTAATTAATATCAAAAATTTT
>JBBYHO010000010.1:14321250-14335307 GCA_038382025.1 Adansonia gregorii | reverse complement strand
AATTGAGAAAATAGGATAGTTTTACCTTTTTGAGAAGATACAAGTCGATAGATGAAAAATTGTGTTTATTTCACAAAGTCACAGTTCAATTTTCAGCTAATAAGTAAAAGATTCCTTTTTTCCTCAATTTTATATATAGTTATTTCGTCTAGGTTTTGTTATATTATTTTGCAAGATTCGGTTGACATTTACTTAATTTTACACTATTTATATTTTCATGTAAGAAACAAAATTTCACATGTCATAAAATCTAATATATTTAATATTCTTTTTTTTCTTTACTTTTATATCTGCATTTATATTTTTATAAATAAATATTCATAAATTTTTTTTTAAAAAGGAAAATATAATTAGCCTAATCTAACTCTTCTAATTTTTAAAATATAAAAAAAAATAAATCTATTACTTGCATAATTTTTTAAAATAATTCAACCATAATAATTAATACTATAACCCTTTAAAAAACCTTAATATGTTGTCACTTAAATAATAATAAGTTATAAAATTAAGATCTATACTTATATATTAAAAAGATCTTGCGATCTCTCTCTCTCTCTCTCTCTCTCTTTCTATGTATATATATATATATATATTTATTTATTTATTTATTTTAATGTTCTCTTTTTATTTTTATTTTTATATTATATTTTTATAAATGAATATTCATTAAAAATATGAAAGTAAGAAAATATGTTTTAGCCTAATCAAACTCTTCTATTCTTTTAGATAGAAAAATAAATCTAGTATATGTTATAAAACCAAAAACTTTAAAAAATTAATGAAAAACTGATCGAGCATGTAAAAATTTTAAAAGATAGGTTTTAGCTTTTTTTATATTTTTTTGAAAAAATTATTTAGTGTGATTTTGAACCTTACTTCATTATATCTACATCAGAGATAATACTATTTAGCTAAATATATATTTTATTAAATTATTATTATGTTTAATACTTATATTACTTATTTAATATTTAATTTTTTTATTAAGTAATTCAATTCAATCGATTTTACTAAGTGAACTGGAGAGCCAAAGAACTTATCCATTTGACCTCCCATGAATGATATAATTTTTTTTTTAAAATTAATTCATCAAAATTACAAAGAAATCAATAAAAAGAAGAAAATGAGGAAAAATATTAATTTAAATTATAATAACCATTATAAATTTAAACAATTATAAATGCAAAACTTTGCCATCATTTACATAAAATAAAATTGATGATTTATGCCTCCTTTTACATTTAAATTTATTTAAGAAATATTTTAATATCATTAGATTCACTTGAAAAAAATAATAATTTGAGGATAAATTTGTAAATTATAAGTTATAGTTAAATCATACTATTGATTATTTTAGGAAAGGCATTAATCATTGTTGAAAAATTGAATTAAATTGATTGATTAATATGAGAATATGTGTTTAGTTTGTTTGATACATATTATAAAATTGAAGATTTAAATAATGAGCAAAAATTAAATGAATCGATAAAAATAAAAAAAAAGCGTTTAGTCTATTTTAAAATTTTTTTATATAAATTGATTTAAACATTAACCAATTGAATTTATATTGAAAGACCATATTATTTAATTAAATATATATTTTTATTAATTATTTATTATTTTTAATATTTAATACTTAATATTAAAATTATCTATTAATTTTTAAATTATTTTTAATATAAAAATTAATTTAATCAATCAAACTAATTAAATTAATTTAATTTTCTATCTGATTTTTAAATATGGCTTATAATTAATATATTCATATCAAAATTTTAAAATGTTAAAATTAATTAAAAATAAAATTAAAAAGAGAGAAGAAACGATTTTGTATTCGTAAGAATGGCGACGGAGGAGAATCTACTCCTTTATTTGACAGATCTCTTTAAATGGGGTTTTTAAAAGTCTTTGATTAGATCAAACAAACTACGATCCCAATTCAGTCAATTGAAATACTAATCAAACCCAAAATTTATATATGATTTTGATGTCAAATTATCCTCATTGTTTGGAGATTACAAACACAGAAAAGGGGGGGGGGATTGAAGGTTGGTTAAAGAAAAGAAACGGAAAAGGAGGGGGCGGAGGAGGTGGGTGTTGCTTTAACTGTAATGTCTTGTGAGGAGGAGGAAAAGCAATGGAGGTGTGGAAAAGCTGCAGCCGTAGTAACTGCCGCTGCCGCTGCTGGAGCAGTCAGTGTTCAAAGCGTTGGTTCTATTGCTCGCAACATTGGAGATCCTTGTCTTCCCCAGTCCCCCATCAAGGTTGGTTTTAGCTGTAAGATTATTCCCTTAACATTGTTTATTTAATTCTATGAGTTAAATGAGAATCAAATGATCTAGTTTCTTACTGAATCGAAACGTAATTACTTTGTCTTGTATGGTTTCTTTTGAATGGAAGCTTTTCTTTTAAAGCTTCAAAAGGTCTCTAGTTACTAACATTTTGGGTCAAATGAGATCCCTGGAGTAAGAGCTGTGTTTTTATTTGAATGCTAAAGGAAATTATTACAAAAATGAAAATTTTAATTGGTTACATTTTTTATTTTTGTTTCAGTAGTTTAAGGCATTTAGCAAACGTGAACTAAATAATTAGTGATTTGGAACTTTGTTTTGATTTTTTAACCCTTTATTAGTTGAATTGTTAGTTAATAAAGGACAAGTTTGAATTTGAGAGAAGATATATGTTTTCCAAAAATCAAAAGCAACGAAACATTAATTATGAGGGGTGCTAGCGTGTGTGAACGTTGTATTCTGGCTACGCAGCTATATAGTTTGAATGTATGATGTCTGAAAAATGAGTTAAGACTATGCAATTTGAGTTCAAAGCTATTGCAGCATTATAGTCTTAGCAGTGCATGACTTTGAGTAATGAGTTTTCTCCGTGTATAATGTTTCTTTGCTAACTCTCTCCCTTTTCCCGTTTTAATAATTCAATAAAGAGAGAACAGAGTAGGACACCTTTCTTGGTTTTGGAAAATTGTCTCATGTATGAATGTTCCTTTATTGGTTTTCCATTTTCCTGATTTTGGGGTGACCCTGGTGTTTTTTTACCTTTCCTTTTTTTTTTTCTTGGTACTGATAAACTAGGTACTTCTGATGTAGGTAAGCAAGAGGGCTTAAGCCAGAGAAATGGCAGGCCACTTTTGATAATTAAGCGAAGGTTGCCGGTTTTCAGAAAGCACTGAAGTTGATTATTTTGGAGGTTTTTTTAGTGTTTTTTTTAAAAAAAAATTTCAATCATTGTGTTCAACTAGCTGGTATTTTTGTTGTGCCTTCTTATTGCATTTTTGTGATATATATGCTGGTATTGGTGTTGTACTTGTACTTGCAGACTTGGAATCCAAAGTTTGTTCATGGTGAGAATTACTGTCCTTAAGGATTTTTTTTTTCCTTTTGTTAAAATGAATAGTATCAAAGGCCAAAAGTTTGTCATTCACTATTTTTTATTTCTTGCATTGTCTTAGTCATTTTCAATATTACATGATTATATGCAAGTTCTTATGTGGTTATTTTGCTTCTATCCACGACCCCTGAAATATCCATACTTCATGCTTTTGTTAAACTATATGCGTGATTCATTTAGGCAGGATCTTACCATTACCATGGGTGGCAATGAGATAGGTTTAGATGGTAGCAATTGATCCCAACTCTAATAGGACCTGTCAATTGATACCTTATATGATAATCAAATTTTCTTTGTTTCTTTTTTTATGTATTTCAATGCTGTATATGGTAAGTTGTGTGCATAATTATTATCATGTTGCTAGTTTCTTGAAGTTTTCTAATTTTTTGAACACTAAAATGTAAGGGGCCTTGGTATGGTGAGAATTCTTTTTTTTGTTTGAATGGATGTTGGCTCTAACCCATTTCGTCTCTGATTCTTGGGCTGCTAGGTTGGGGAACACATATTACTTACCTGGATTAGCAGCTGTTGACACGGTCAAGTACTTAAATTTGTAGACACAGTTTGGTTTGGATTCGAGAAATTGCATTGTTTTGAACCTCTTGCGACCTGTAGGGGGTTAAAAGTGAATTCAATGCGCCGCTTGGATGTATGCCTAAATAAAAGGAAAAAATACAAAATTGCAACTTCTATCATTTTGTTTTGTGGCTTGTGGTACTGTCTCCCATTTAACCTTGTCTAGCTTTTAGACTTTTAGGTTTGAGCTGCTGCTTTTCGGATATTATTGGCATTGTATTTGCTTATGCCTTTTATCTTCCCCTTCCCTGGCCAAATTTATACGCACACACTCACATTGTCTCCCGATGGTACAAAACTGTAACAACAATTTAGCTAATTGATGTTAGGGGGTTGGTCCATCCATAAGACCAGAAGTTGGGGAATTTCTTCTAGGTTGCTATGCTTTGGGCAGTACTGCTGATCGCCGGAGGCAATTAAGGACAGCCCGGAGGTCTAGTCCTGTTCTTTTCCATTTCATATTTTAGTAATTTTTTTTTCCTTGTAAGTACCTATTTTTAGGCTGTTCTGCTTGCACACCAAACCATTTGAATACCCTTTTTCTATTAAACATTTTTGTGTAATCACACTTCAGTTTCAACCATGGTTAGCTTTTGATGAGCATTTTTTGGATGATTATCTGCATTGTCCGTTGTTTCTTCTCTTTTGATTGGCAACAAATGGACACATATGATCTTAGTCATATGCAGGGAATAACTATCCAGGATACATGTCTTTGTGTTTGCTATTGTTTTCCTCATTTCTTAGTAAATGATCGAAAGCTATGATTTGTTGCTTTTGATGGCTTGATATAGCAACTAGAATACCTTTCTACTGGTTCTTTATGGAAAGAATTATAATTTTATCAATAATAGCTTTTATTATTAAAGGATAATGAAATTTCTAGTTTATCCTTCCCCACTTCATCACCATTGCAAGCTACAACTGTCTCAGATGCCAATAGCTTTACGGAGAGGCTTACTATGGTTTTAAGAGGCTGAGAAAAGAGCTCAAAATGCAAAGCATTTAGAATGCAGCAAACAGGAAGAAGATTAACCAACAGTGACCAAAATAGGTGGCTTTTGCTTGGAAAGGATTCCATTAAGACCCTGCTTCTATAATTTAATTTAAGCTTCTTGACGTCCAAAACAAGTTTAGGACCTATCTGTGTGTTTCATTGGAACTTCTGGTTCTATGCTTTGATTATAAAGCTGATATATATCATCGTTGTTTAAGAAATTTTTTCTTTTTTTTTTTCATTTTTGGGAAAGGGGCTTCTCCTGATTAAGCATGACCTGACTTCGGAGAGATTAATGAACATCAATGAATCCAGAGTTGATGACTTGTTTATTGTAATAGTTGAACTTTTTTTAGAAAACTTGTAGATAGAACTGGGAATTTTGTGCATACCACTATCATTTGTTAAGATCAAGGCTCATTTTTGCTGATTTATGAATATTTAACAGCTTTATGGAAATGTATTCGGGGAACGTTAGAAGGACCTCATAAAGCAATGCCAGACAATGCATTCAAGCATAGGAACTGGTTCCCTTGCCTATACTTTGAATTCAAAAGTTATGTATATGTGGTCATCCTCCAAAGATGAGCAGAAAAGGGAAGCAAAAGTTGAATGTAGACAAGCTTCCACTGATGATACTGATAAAAGAGAGAAGAAATATTCTGATTTTGGTAATAACTGTGCCGATAAGCCATATGCTGACCAAAGAGAGAGTTGTCGTGATTCTGCTGACAGTATCAGTGAGAGGGGAAATGCTGACATTGCAGCAAATGACTCTTGCTTTTTGTCAACTTCTGGTCCATGTGGCTGCTGTTCCTCAAAAATGGATGGAGACTATAATGGGTCAGATTTCACAGCCGAATGTGATTTTGATTTTCCTCCTTTACGCTGACAGATTTGTTTCAGAAGAGTGAAGATGAGAAAGAATTTGATGCAAATGAGGAAGAATACATTGCGCAGTATAATTGATACTTAAGGATGACAATATGCATACTTTTCAAATCAATAACAATGCTGATTTAATCGTGGAATCAAATGTTTCACCCTCACTATCTAAAAGTATTTCACGCCCATATAACTCTGAAATTGAATTGGTTCATTCTGATGCTGATGAACCAGTTCTGAGATCCAACAATGTAAGTTGTAAAACAGAAACGGTGAACAGAGAATATCAGATGTTCCAGAAACACCATTGGTAAATGTAACCGGCTCTGAAGAAGGGGCTGACCATGATGAAAGAGTATCTGAATGGCTTTGGACTCTGCACCAAATAGGGAGCTTAGTTACCTTGTCTTATGTGTACTTTGTAGTGCAAAATATTCCCCTTTTTCTGTTGTTTTGATAATTAGATACCGTTTATTAGTTATTCTTCTCAGCTGACTGATTCTTACTTTCAGTTATCGATGTGGTGAGAACGGATAATCATTTTGAGTTCTAGGAGGATGCAAGAAGCTTAGCTAGAATATCAGATATTCTTGCTGTTTATGCATGGGTTGATCCTGCAACTGGTTATTGTCAAGGTTCTAGCCTTCTACTCGTAACATGTTTTACTGAACCTTCCTTATTGATTTGCTATTTATCTGGTGCAAAGCTGTGAAAGACGCAACTTTAAGTTTGAGTTTTAAACGTCTAATACTAACTGTTTCGGTTCAATTTGATTGTAGGTGTTGAAAACTGAAAAAGAAGTTTTTTTATTCTGTTTTTTAGAGTATTACGGAACACATACTTATATTACAGCCCTAGCACTTATCTAAAACCTAAAGTCAACCATAATCAAAATCCCATGATTGAAGGGATTGATTAGAAAAATCAAATAGTGAATCTAATCCCATTATTTATGGGAATCCTATCATATAGTGAATAGGTATCACCCATTCCTAGCTTAGATACAATAGATTGAAACACTGGATTACTCAGTACTTTAGTAAGAACATCAGCAAGTTGTCCATTAGTAGGTACAAACGGTGTACAAATTAGTCTGCTTTTCAGTTTTTCGTTGGCTAAGTGTCTGTCAATTTCAATATGCTTTGTCTAATCATGTTGTACCGGATTGTGAGCTATGCTGATTGCATCTTTGTTGTCACAGTAGAGTCTTATAGGCCGATCCCATTTAATCTTCAAATCTTCAAGAATGATCTTCAACCATAGAAGTTCACACACACCTTGAACCATTGCTCTGAATTCAGCCTCTGCACTTGACCGAGCTACTACACTTTGTTTTTTACTTTTCCATGTCACAAGATTTCCCCTGAGAAAGGTGCAATACCCTGAGTTCGATCTTCTATCATCAATTGATGCTTCAAAATTAGCATCGATATATGCCTCAAGCACTAATCCTCCATTTTTTCTAAACAAAATACCTTTCCCTGGCATTCCCTTGAGATACTCTAGTACTCTATAGGCTGCCTATAGATAAACCTCCTTTGGATTATGCATAAACTAACTAATCACACCTACTGCCTATGCTTTATCTGGTCGTGCGTGAGATAGATAAATAAGTCTTCCTACTAGGTGTTGATACATTTCTTTATCTACTGCAGCTTCTTCTTCTGTTTTCCCAAGTTTAAGATTAGGATCCATGGGTGTATTTGCGGGCTTGTATGCTGTCTTGTCAGTTTCTTTAAGGAGATCTATGACATACTTCTGTTGAGAGATGAAAATTCCTTCCCTAGAGTGAGCAACCTCTATTGCAAGGACATACTTTAGCCTTCCTAACTCTTTGATCTCAAATTCCTTAGCCAAGTATTGCTTTAGGGCCTGTTTCTCCTTAACATCTTCTCCCGTAACTATTATGTCATCCATATATACCAATAGTGCTATAACTCCCCCTGAAGGAGAATGTTTAATAAACAATGTGTGATCTCCTTGGCTTTGTTAGTACCCCCTCTTCAACATAATTCTCGCAAATCTTCCGAGCCATGCTCATGGTGACTGTTTGAGGCCATATAAGGCCTTTTTTAATTTACACACAATGCGAGTGGCCAAATTCTTTCCATAACCTCGTGAAACCTTCGTATAAATCTCTTCGTCGAGTTCCCTATGCAAGAAAGCATTCTTGACATCAAACTGTTGTAAATCCCAAACATAATTCACTGCTGGTGATAGCAACAATCTAATTGTATTCATTTTTGCAACAGAAGCGAAGGTCTCTAGGTAGTTAATTTCATAGGTCTGAATGTATCCTTTGACTACCAACCGTGTTTTGTATCTCTCAATCGACCCATCCGCCTTATACTTCAGTGTATACACCCATTTACAGCCCACTGGTTTCTTTCCTTCTGGTAACTTCACCAAGTTTTGTTCTTTTCCAATGCCTCCATCTCCATACTCATTGCTTGTTTCCATTTTTCATTAGACAAAGCCTTGGATAAGGTAGTAGGAATAGAGATAGTGTTTAGGCTTACAAGAAACGCTCTCTGTGTTGGTGAAAATTTCTCAAATGACAAAGAGTGTGCAAGTGGATATAAAGGTTGCTTTTTGCACTTCCTAGTTCCTTTCCTAATAGCAATCGAAAGTTCTTGATCATTATTATTCAAATGAAATTCAGTATCGGGGTTGGAATTTGTTGTGTCATTCGAAGAATCTGAGTTGGACGCTTGAACTTGCATAGGTTCAGGACTAGCCGTCTTCTTCCTTGTGAACACCTTATTTTTTCCATATCTTACATCTCTCAAAGTAGAATCAGTCGACTCTCGTTCATTGAACGTGACATCTACTGAGACATAGAACTTTTTTGATGAAGGATGATAGCATTTGTACCCTTTTTGAGTTGAGGAATAGCCTATAAAGACACATTTTAGAGCCCTTGGATCCAATTTTCCCCTACTTTGACTATGAACATGAACAAATGACACGCACCCAAAGTCCTAGGTACAAGGTTATTTGTTGTGTTTAGATTTGGGTAAAATGTGGATAGTATGTATGTAGGACTCTTGAAGCCTAATGCTCTCGATGGTAAAGGATTTATTAGGTAAGCGGCTGTAAGAATCGCTTCCCCCCAAAAAGTTTTAGGCACACCTTTTTGAAACAACAAGGCTCGAGTTTTTTAAGAAGATGATCGTTTTTCCTTTCCGCTACTCCAATTGTTTAGTGGAGTATTAACATATGATGACTCATGTATAATCCTTTCCTTTTGGGAAAATGGAGTGAGAACTTGATTGAAATAGTCCTTGGCATTATCAGACCTCAACCTATTGACATTGACTCCAAATTGATTTTTTATCATGAAACAAAAATTAGGGACTACTGTACTACCATCAGATTTATGCTTAAGAAGAAAAACCCAAGTAACATGAGTGCAATCATCTATGAAAGAAATGAACCACCTTTCCCCAAAAACATTAGGAACAGTAGATGGACCCTTTATATCACTATGAATAAGATGAAAAGGAACATGGCTTCTTTTATTACTAATCGAAAAAGGTACATGCTTGTGTTTAGCAAGCTCACACACCTCACATGGAAAATATTCAACATCTAATTCTTTAAACAATGACGGAAACGTAACTTTAATTATCCTAAATGATGGATGTCCAAGTCTATTGTGATAGAGTAAAATTTTCTCAGTATTACATACTGTTACACATTTTCCCTTATTCGTTGGGTTATATTTTTCAAGTCAAGTATAGTAATAGTAATATTTTGGTTATATAAATTAATTTATAGTAAATTTATGTGTTACTATAAAAAATTTGGTGAAATCTTGACCTGGTATCAATTTATCATAGATTTGAACTGTTGATAATCATATTGATTATTTCAGACTTTCATGTAACTTCAAATCATTAGTTAAGTTACTATGTAAAAGGATTGATTTACAGAATGGACTCATTGCTCATTCATGTGACACTAAAATTATCAAAACAAGGAAGTTTGTTGGGGAAAATCAAGATAAGCTGGTGATAAAGGGAGGAAATAGTGAGAATAACATAATTCAAGTAACTTTTAAATGATAATTTCACTTAATCTTGTTTTGTTCAGACCTTGGAAGAATTTCGTCAAATATCTTTTTAACCCTCAAAATTTCATAAACATATATAGATGTGTGCGTCTGTTCCTGGGTTATTCTCAGATCATTTCCCATGCATGTTTCTTTGGAGCTAAATATTGAAGAGATGGTTTATTCTTTCGAATTTCATGTAAACTTCGAGTTTAAATTTAACACACGCACACGCACAAAAAAAAAATGTAATTATTGACAGAAAGTGAAAATACAAAAATAATTAATTTAGCATAGTTCTACGATGCTGATGTATCAAAGAGGTTATGAACTGTGCAAGTGGGGAATTTATGATGGATTTCATGAAAATGCTCAAGCTTACACTTTTCTTCCAGATTTTATTCTTTCCTGCATAGCAATGGCCTTCCTTTTTTTTCTTTTTTTCTTTTTTGTCTGGTGACCTATTTCTCAGATTTTTGAGCTTGTTCCATGTTCTCATTCCTAACAGCTTGGTGCTTTGCATATGATTACTGTAGTATGATATAAACTTCAATTCTGATTAATCTTAGTTGGTTACGATTAATGCTTGTGGGGTTCAACCATCATTTGGACAAGCTGCAGAGTCTTCTTAGGGTGCACTTACCCGGTTATTGAGATGTACGAGTCGGCAGTTTGACGTTCAATTTATGATGATTTAAGGAAAATTATCAACTTACCTTTTTCTCCGATATCCTAATCTTTGTCGAAGGGATTACTTTTCTTTCTGTTAAGTTACTCAGGATCTCGTAACTTCTTCAGCATTCTTATTCTCGTAAGAATAAGATTGCTGAGGAAGTTATCCGGTCCCTTCTCTCCCCTCATGTGACTTGTGTTGGGAGGATAAAAAAGGAGTAAAAACTTATGCTGCTTAGACTTTGCATTTTCTTGAAATATTTGTGTCTAATATTCATATCTGACGCATATTTGAATATGATTATTGAAATATAATCTTTCAAGAACCTTTCAAATGTACAAAAATTTTAAAAAAAAATTGAATATACTCATATAAAACACTTATCTACCTCCAATACTCACACTCAAGTTCGATTAACATAGGAAAGCATATTTAAGATTATTCGTACTCCTTTTGTCGTCATGTTTGAATTGTATCGTACACCGTTTTCTCCTTTTTGCCCCCTCATTTTGAAGGTTCAAGAAAGACCGGAAAGTGGGAAGCAAGCCCAATCTTTTCGAGGTTCCTAGATATTTAAGCAATTTAGCTATCACAGGGAACGTCTCCCAGGTTAGGCAAACGCGATCTGGTTTTTCTCACTTTTATATAATCGACGTTGTTTTTGTAAATCTAGATGTTAAATTGTGCATCAACAATTTTGTTTCTTATTTTTATGCACCTAAATTTACAGGAAAAAAAAAAAGTAATGTCCTGTCATTATTATTAGATAATTGAAGTATTTGCTTTTCTGCAGGACAGTTTAGCTCACGATTGAATCAAGTTACACAATTTATTTGTGGAAAGAAAAGAGTTTTCGATTTTGTGTTTTATTGATATCATGATGCTATACCTTAATCCGATGCATTTGGCATTTCAATGACAATCATCTCTATAATTTTATGCTTATGAATCATTCCTCTCTGAGCAGAGTGACTCACCTAGTTCTTACCGGGATAGTTTTTATTCGTAAACCTGCAATTTTTGCGTATTTCACCTTCTTTTCCAGTTAGAACTTTGATATTTCCCATCCGACTCATGGAAAGAGCGAATGATTTCCTGAAATCTTCGAAGCCAGCGGCGAATTCTTCGGTGATTTGCTTAGTATCATCACCAAAGAGTAGCTGCTGATCAACTCCGAGGACGGATTCTTTGGTTAACACTCTGGAGTAGTAGGAGTTGGTGAAACGATAATCTGATCCGGATGGTGGGTTCAGGAATACCAATGGGTCGCTTTTGCCCCTTTTCGATCGCGGTGGACATTGCTTTCTCATTTCTGCCAAGAATGATGACTTCATGCTTGGGTCTGGCTTCCCTGTATTATTGAAATTGTACAGCCTATCCTCGATGAAGCTGCAGTGTGTTCTCCCCATTGAATGTGCTCCTGATATTGAAGAAAGGTAAGAAATAGCAAGAAACCATTACTAAGAGGTGTTTATATATATACACGAGGCTTAGCTTGAGGATAGAGAAAGGAATTGTAGATGTCGGGATCCATCATAATTTTACTGGATGTCATCTTTTAAGGGTCATCAAATGAACTCATCGAGTTAGATCTCGAATTTGTATTAATAAAAGTCTATTTGTTCCTTAAAACTTATTTTCATCCACAGATTTGCGAGTGAAATAGGTGGGAGAAAATAATGATTAACTATGATACTTGAACTCGGATGTGAGAATCAAACATAGGTATGTTTAATTGTATTTCTAAGTATTTTTATGAATTTGAAGAGTCTTTGGAAGAGCTATATTCCCATACTTGTGTCTAAAATTGTATCCGATACAAGTACTTGGAGAAAAACGAAGAGTTGAGAAGCATAAATAATAGATATTCCTTTAGTTTTATCCTAAAATTTTAATATATCTAATAATTTATGTATTCGTGTCATGTTTATGTTATTTTTCTCGTATGTTTATCTCATGCTCAAAATTGCTGGATGTAGGTTTTTACCATGTATTACTACTAGTTCTTACTTACCTAATAGCGTAGCCATGTCCAACACATCCAAGCCTTTCGATTTGAAATAAGCTAGAGAAGCTTCCCAGGAGATGGATGGTGAAAGGAGATCAACGGATGCTTTAGTAGATGTCATTCCATCCCTTCGCCCCGTGAATACTGGATAAGATGGTGCTCCTGCCTGTTGATCATCCACATCAAACGCCATTAGTTTAATGATTTCTATAGCAAATATTTGCCCTTTAATATTGACTTTTTGATATTGGATATGATTATACAAATATAACATAATAAAATAATTAAAATATGATAAAAATATAAATACACGAATATCTTAAAATTTATATAGTATAAATTATTGATATATCAAATTTATATATAATACTTTAAATATAATTATGATATAACAAATTATAAAAATATGATTCAAATATATAAATTATTATTTCTAATTTTAAGTTGGGATGGGGGTGGCTTGTATTTCAACATGTTTTGGTAAATAGAATCATATAATCCACATTTTATATAAACATAAATCCATCAACTAGTTGAAACTCGACTTTGCATTTTATTGTCTTATGAGATCACTTTTTTAGAAGTAACATAGAAAAAATTTGAGATTCGAATTTTCACATTTTTCAATATGTTATGGCAATGGAATTCATCTAATCTACAAATTATACAACATGAAGCCTGTTAACAATTTAAACCTGATTCTGAATTTAGCTGATTTATTTAATTACTTTTAAGATGTGATGGTTAGTAAGTATTGGGGTTTGAATTTTAGTTTCAGCATGTTATGGCGATAGAATTCATTTAATCTACAAATTATACACATAAATCCAACTAACAATTTAAAATTGATTTTTAGTGTAGTTAATTTATATAATTATTTTTAAAAAATAATATTTAATAGGTTTGAGATTTGAATTTTAGTATTGATTATACAATATAAATCTAATTAAACTTTTGAATCAAGATTTAACTTATTTGATTCATGTAAATTATTTTTAAAAATTAGCATTCAACAATTTTATAATTCAAATTTTTAATATTTGTAATTTTTTTCAACTTTAGTTGATGGAAATTAACTCTAAAGTAACATACTTTGGACACAAGAAATCCTACAAAGTCTTGTTGGGACTAGACATTATTTCAACCCTAGGAGGCTTCAATTTCTTTGTCAAACTCGTCTGAAATTTTATGTGATTCTATCAAGAGTTCATTTTTTATATAATGATAATAAATTTTTGTTATTTCCATAAACATAATTACGAGATTATCAGATATTTATTTTTTTGTTTTTTGTATTTATTTTAATATATCTTAAAACTTACGTGTTATTTTATTAATCTAAGAATGAATAAGATAATTTTCTTTCGATCAAATATAATAATAATTATTCTATGTATATAAGCATGTGTTAAAACTTGTCAATTTAGCGAGTCAAGCTAGTATTAGGTGGATTAATTCAGGT
>JBBYHO010000010.1:14288374-14304918 GCA_038382025.1 Adansonia gregorii | reverse complement strand
TATTTTTATATTTAAATAAAAAATTTAAATATTTTTATTTAAATTTAATTATAAATAATAATATTTTAATAATAATTTATGTAATTACTCTTAAAAAGTGATATTCAGTAGTAAACTTATTTATAGTTAGGCTACTTGCTCGGCTTTGCCTGTACGGATTATTATCTCTTCATGAGAATACGATAAAGGGTTGCACTTTATATTTAAATAAAAAATTTAAATATTTTATTTAAATTTAATTATAAAAAATAATATTTTAATAATATAATAAATAATGTAATGAGCAATTAAGCCAACTCAAGCTGAAGCAAAAGAAATTTGAAAGTTTCAGGCTTTGGCCCAACCTATAGATAAATTTATTTATCAAATCTGAAATTTAAATTTTAACGCTTATAAATTTTTTTATTTTTAAATTATGATATGTTTTATATTAAAAAATAACTTTGAACCACCACCACGCTTTGTGAATATTGTTCACTCCTAGAACATGATGAGAAACAAACAGATATATCAGTCCATTAGCCGTCGGCTATTTCAGAGTGGATAGAGTAATTAGCTGAAAAGCCTCAGTAATAGAAAGTAGATAAATATTAAAATAAAATATTTTAAAAATTTTTTAATACATAAAATTTTTGAACTTTTTTAAAGATTATATTATCATAGTATGTTAGGCTCATGGATAAAGTTTTCATAAATTTAGGTCACTCGAATTATTATTAAAAAATATTTTTATTTAAATTTAATTATAAAAATATATAAATATTAATATAAAATAATATTTTATTATTTTTTAAATTATAAAATAAATTATTAGTTCAAACTTGAATCGAATTTAAAAAAATTTTAATAAATTAAAATTATGATTTGATATGATCATAAATAGGTCTAAATACTAAGGGCAATTCCATACACGTGATTCTATGCTCTCTCTTTTTCTATATATATATATATATATATATATTTCTTTTACATTTATTTTGTCTTAGAGGATCAATGATGAAAAATTGAACCTACAAACAAATCAGAAATTTTTTAAGTGTTTTATTTCATCACACTTGGCATCAACCAAATTGACGAAATTTGTTTTTTTTTTTTTAGGTGTTCAAGCTTGCAGGAAGTTCTACTCAGAAGAGAAGGACGTGGCGAATGGTGTATCATATTGATAGACGTATTATTTTTATTTTGATATAAATATATATCAATATCAATAAATTTTAGTATATTATTTTAAATTTATCTAAGTTTAAATATTTTTAATTTATATATATAAAAAATATTTTTAATTATAAAATAAATGATATTAAATAAATTTTATATATTAAATATTCATCAATATATATAATGTTCTTAAAAAAAATTTTATCAAATATAAAAAAATAATATCAGTTAAATAGTAAAGTTAAAATTTTTTAATTAATTAAATTTATGAGTAATTATATCTAAGATTCATTAAATTCATAAGTAATTATATATAATATTCATCAGATTTAAAATCAGTGTTGGTTTAATTTTTTTTTACAAGTTTATATTATGTACCGGTTGGTACAGCTATTTTCGGTCAGTATCACCGAAAAAGGCCAGTACCTATCGGTACAACCGGTACAGACCGAAACCAAATTAACTATCACCAGTATTATTATATGTCAAAATCGGTACAACCAGTACCGGTACAGTACCGACGACTATGGTGTAGTTGCAATTTGCGTTGCAAAAGTGGCTGCTCAACCTACCTTTCATTGGCCAGAATACTATCTCGGTAACCTAAACTCTGTCTTGCTTCAATTTACTAAATTGCGTTTATAAATGTGTTTCTAATTGTATTGATGTAGTTATGAATCTAATAAATATTATCACAATCAATTACAATAAATAATGATTATAAATATTAGTGATAAAAAAAATTAAAATCGTAAAATAATGATTATAATTTTGCGTTGCTATTGCTTTCCAGCGGATTAAAGTTAAACTATAAAAGGAAGAATAACAAAGATGCAAACTTTTATCTTACGTACTCAAAACTTATTTTATTCTAACTTTTCATTTTTTATGAAGTATTTGTGTTCGATATTCGTATTTGATTCATATTAAAATATAGGTATTAGAGTATCATCCTCCAAATATATGATTTTTTTTAATTAGCATACCTCTAGTCTTTTTATTGTGCTAAGTCATTATGTTTGATTCTCTATTACTCGAACTCTGATGTGAGTGTTGGATGCCTATATGTGTCCACCACGAGTATAGTCAATTTTTTATATTTTTTTCATGTATATGGAGTGTCCTTAAAGGATTATATTTCTATACTCATGTTTGAAAATGTGTTGGATAGGAGTGTTATAAGAAAAATGAAAAGTTAGAGTAATATAGGTTCGATTTCAAAGGTTGATGTATGGGGTGTTCTAAGCCTTTTAAATCAAAAGCATCCAAAATTTTGAGCAAATGATAAGTTTGACACTTAAACACATGCCCAAATTGCACATTCATATCTAACAAGGGTATATGTAATTTTTTAAAGTTTTTTTTTATATATGTAAAGGATCATGCCTTCATATCTAATATAGATTTTATCCTTCTACATTTTTCTTGTGCTAAATCATTATGTTTTGATTTTAGGGGTTGGCATATAAAGGTATTCTCAACCTTTTAAATCAAGAGCTTCCAAAATTTCATGCAAACGACGAGTTTGACACTTAAATATATATCCGTATTGATACTTATACTTGAATCCATGTAAAATAAGTTTGTTCTATTTCATGAGAATTCCTCTTGGTAAGAGTTACTTGTACGCTACACTCCAAATACAAACTTTGAATGTTGTGATTTAATTCAACATTATAATTACTATTTTTCTTTTAAATTTAACTATATACTTGTTTCATTGAATGGGATGAAATAGGTAATTTATGGGAATAGAACAGAGTTGGAATGAAATGAAATAGCTATTGCAATAGTATAGTTCAATGGAATAGAATATTATAAGATTCAAATCTTTGATAAAGGCGATTGGAATTCCCTATAATCACTTTATATTATGTCTAAGGTTGAATAACCATTTAGTCAGGTGTAAAATGGCTATTCTATAAATTTGAAAAATAAGGTTAGAATATAAGATTTAAATCTTTGATAAAGGGGATTTTAATTCCTTAGAGTCATTTTATATTACGTACAAAACTGAATAACTATTTGTAGGAGGTGTAAAATGGCTATTCTATAAATTTAAGAAATAAGGTTGGAATTGGTTATTCCACGGAATTGCCGTTCCATGAACTAAAAGATCTAGTCACTGTAGTGTTGAATGGTCCCATAATAAAATAGCCATGCATGTAATTAAACTTGCTGTAAATGTATTAGCACAATTTTATGGGTTTGAATTATTTGAGAATTAAGTTTCATTCCGATTTTGAATTATTTTAGATTTTAATAATTTTAAATTTAAATTATTTTTCATTCAATTAATTTAAATTCAGATTTTAAACCATATTTGCAACCAACACACTTTAAGCTTAACTCTTTATGTGTTTGATTCATTTCAAATTCAATCAAATCTTGTGTTGATAACGGAATCAAAATTTTTCTAGTAAAAATTTGAGCTTTTATAGGTTTCAAATTGAACAAATTTTTGATTTGAAACATTGTTTTACAAATTATTTTAGATTTAAGAATTTTTATATTCAAATTATATCACATTTAAATTATTTTATATATTTAATAATTTTTCTTTTAATCAATCTAAATTAAATTAAATTAAAATATTAATTTTTTTATAGACTTAATAATATTATATAAAATATGGATATAATACCATCAACAAAGTAAAACTGTATTGATATTTTAAAATTTATATAAATATAACATTTTTAATATAATTATGATGCGAGAAATTAAACCAGCAAGCGCTGATCTCTATTGGTTACTGTTGAATTTGATGTGAAGGTACTATGCAGCTCAGCTAAAATGAAGGTGGAAGAACTTAAGAAATGAAGAGATTACGAGAATGTATAGAAGAATTAATGAAGTTCACTCTTCAATCCCACATTAACAAATCCCTCAATTTTGAATTGAAACTCTCCCCTGAATTCTGCTCCAACCTCCTCGTCGATTCCCATCCCGCCGATCCCAACCCAGGTTAGAGTATCCAAATCCGAAATTTCTAATTTCTTATTATTATGTTTTAAGTCCAAATTCTTAAGTTTCTATGTTAATCTCTAACTTTTGGTTGCTTCAAGAAAAGAGTCTAAAAAAACGAAGGGAACGCTAAAAAATTGAACCCATACCAAAAAAAAAAAAGAAAAAGAATCTTAATAGTTAGAATGCTACTTATTACATCAATTTTACTGATTTGATTGAAGCATAATTGTTTTGTTTTTTGTACTGGTATGCTGCAGATATTTTGAAAGGAGTTCCTTCATACCCTTTATACAAGCATTTGGCATTGGCTTTGTACCAGTCCATCATTTCCGGGTTCATTTACAGTATACAAGGCAATTCGCCATTAATACGCGATGATATTTCTATGAAACAGAAGGAAGAGTGGAATAAGTTGGTTTCAAATAAGGGACTTGAATTGATAAATGTTAGTTTTCCATAGTTCATGCTGTTGCTGTTGGTTTTTTTCTTGTTCAGTTGATGACTTACAGTTTGTTTTCTTGACAGATTATGAATAATATTGACCTCGAACTTCATGTTCAGGAGCCCTTCTTTTCTATGCTAAGAGGTAATTTTTTTTTTTTTAATTCTTTACCAATGCCCCTATTCCTTTGTCTGTGTCTAACCAACTGATATTTGATTCTTTGCAGATGGCTCGAAGACTATTGAAGGAAGATGTGCTGTTGGCGAATACAACAAGTATGGTCCTAATTCCTTTGCGTGACTGTAATTTCTTTTTCTCAGCACCTAATTTTTAAACTTGCTCCGTACAAATTGAATTTTGTTGTGCAACCTATTCAATTTTAAGGTTCTTTGTTAGTTGAGGACAATATATGCATCATGCATTCACTGACGGCTATCACAGATTTAAGGTTTTATAAATTTAACTGCCGCCACTCAAGCATCGAAAGCACTCTGTACAAGTAGTTAGGGAGTAACTTGATTTTGACTGGTTAGACTTAGCCTTAACCGACCTAGTCTGTTTGCTAATTAAAAACCATCCTTATAGAATATTTGATAGGCGAAATTTCCTAGTATAATAAGGCAGATGCACTAACACAAGAGGTACATTTCAAGAACCAAAAATGATTTTTTTTGTTGTACTTCTTCTTTTAGACTCGCTGGCAGAGTAATTCAGCACATTTAGTTCAAAATAAATTTGATAAAGCTAGTAATAATAGGACTTTCTTTTTTTTGAGGGAGGAGAGCTCAGCTAATGCAGGCGAGGCTAGATTGCTTCTCCCCTTTCAACCCAAATACCTGTGATTTATTTTACTGACGGGCATAGCAAAGGGACCTTGTCTGTTTAAGATGTTATTTTAGCTTACAAAATTTACATGTCCACTTGACTGCTTTCAAAAATTGAATCCAAAAATTGAATCTTGCAGAACTTGGCCTGTGAAAGTATATACTAATGTGAAGCCTACATGACATGTAAAGTTTTGATTATGGGCCATTTCAGGATACTCAAGTCTCAGCATATATTTGATAGATAGTCCTACTTTATATTTTGAACAAGAGACAAAACGAACTCCTGTTCCTACTTAATGCATGCTTTTAGGGTTTATAAAAGAAAAGCCTCAAATTGGTGGTTTACTTACTCATCATACATTCGAATTGTCCTACATGCTCATCCTGTTGAGACAGAGGTGGGGAACCTTTTTTGGGGGGCTGTGTTTGGGTTCAAGATTGAATTATCAATGTGACCTAAAAATGAGCTTATTGTTGCTATTCTGTCTGATTTAAAAATTTCCTGTCTTATGAAAATTTAATGAGTTGATTTGAAAATTAACTTACAGTCGACTTGCCCCCCCTCCCTCTCTTTTTCCAGTAGTGGTTCCTAGGTGTCTTTATGGGAACCTAATTGAGCTTGAATCTTTTCCTTTTGGTAATTGACTCCTTTTTATATATTTATATATTAATTGTTTATTTATTTATTTTAGTATTGAACCAGGTTCTATGATTCTTTTGAATAAATGTTTGGTGCTTGAAGTTCAGGTAATCTAATGCTTATGCCTTATATTCCATGTTCATGTTATGAGTTGGTCATTTCTAATTTTATTAATTTTCAGGATGTTCATCGTTATCCTACATTTTCTAAGATGTTAGAGGCTGAATGTCTTTCTCAAGTCCTTCCTGGAGTTAAATCCACTGAAGAAGGTAATGGCAATTGAAGTTAACCCATAATTGGCCTTGAAATATATCTATCTTCAGACGGGTAGAACATGGATTACTTTGTCCTGACGTTTGAATGCTGTTTATAGAATAAGGGAACTTGTTACAACATTTTGAATGGGGATTAATATCAGTATCTAATCATCATTTAAGACAGAGAGTAAATGATGTTATGAAAAGATTGGATTCTGGTTCATTTGGCTATTAATAAAATCTGGTTTTGCTGCAAAATGTCAGAAATCCTGAGTTTTCATTTCTCAGAAACTTCCTAAACTTTATAGACTATAGGGGAATATCAACAGAAGTTACCAAATGATTCAACATAATAAGTATAAGAGGTTGGTAAAATGTTGAGTCCATAACTGATAGCTAGACATTCTTATGTGCTACTTGGCCTCCAACCTTTTTTTTTAATTAATCATATGGACATTCTTGTGTTTAGTTATATTAATATTTAATAATCAATGATTATGTCTTAGGACTTTGAAATCCAAATTCATTATAAATGTGGCAGGTTTTTTAGACTTATCTTTGTTTATGCGTAGCTATTTTCTGATTGTTTGCTTTTATAGAAACAAGACATACATTGAAAGGAATATTATGGTAGTTACATTCTTGTTTCTAAGTGATTTTCTAAGTCCTTTGTGGTGATTTTTTTTCATTCTTTTGTAGGCGTGCAAATATATAGGAGATTTTATACAGAAGAGAAGGAAAGGTCTAATGGCGTCCTTGCTATATATGTTTCTAATTTAGTGGGTCAGCCATCTGTCTTGTTGGCCAGCATACTATCTGTGAGTTGCTGCATTTTTTTGGGCTGTTGGTTTTGTTGTGTTTAATAAATTAACCTGATATTTCCCAATGGAAGATTTCTATTTAGCTGCTTTGTGCAAGTTTGGTGGGGTTTCTATCTGTCATATTAGTTGAGTTTCAAACCCTTGGATTCTGATGAAATTCAAAATATCTTACTGGGAACTTGGCTATTATACTGTAATGTGTGTCAAGAGAGAAAGAGAAGGGTAGTAGGAAAAACTGGCATTGCAGTAGCCTTCTTTATTGATTGTATGAACACCCAAAAAAAAAAAAAAAAAACCCTATAACATTGAGTTTGAGTGTGTGAAAGGAATGGTTAAGAGGGTAGTTTCTAATGATGTTGTAGAATGAAAGAACTAAACGGAAAAGACAAAACAATTTCCTAGAAATGGTTTAAATTCAAGAAATGCTTTTGACCTCTGTATCCCATCTCGTTAGAATCTTACAGCATGATCCGAAACTTGTACATATTTTTAAGAGTGCATGATATATAGGCCTAGAAAGTGACAAATACTAGTTTTGGATTCTCAGTTATAAGTTATTTAGAAATGTACTTGATTTGGTCCATTTGTTTTGGAACATTAGTTCGGATCCATTTTTTCTGGTGGATGGTAATCTTTATTCTGAGAAATATCCTCCATCTTACATCTAGGCAAGATCATGGCATCATTGTATATGCTGTATTTTAAAGGATTTCAGGACTTCAATTGAGCTATTGTATCATGCCATAACAATAGCAAGGGTAAAGGCCACATGCATAAGAGATTTCTTATGTTCCCAATCGAAATATCTTGAGTTGACTGTATATGACTATATCTACTTTATTAGCTGGCCACATTAACAGACTGCTCAGCATCTATTGTAGTTATATCTTTGCTGACAGTGAATCAAAAGGAATCCACCACATGCTGGTGCTTTTTATGGGTCTATATGTATGACGTACATTCTCTTTATGCTTGTAGCTTTTATAAGGGTTGAATTTGTTATAAAAAGAAATTTCTGGCGTCACGTGTCTATTTCTGCCTATTTGAAATCTTAAATCATGCTGGCAGATAGATCAATTCCATTGCCATTCATATATGAAGTTATGGGCTGATTACATGTCATTTCAGTACTTATCAGATTGGTATTATTGTTATTACTTTATGTTTGTCTGTGCATGCGCTACCTCCTTGACTCCCATATAACCTATAATGTGAAGTCCAAACCAATTGCTTGGCCAATCAAAGTGATGTATTTTGTAAGTGCCTAAGTGAATGTTTAAAATTTCAATGTTTTAATCCAGGAACTGAGTTATGAAGGTGTTCAAAGCCTTCTGGGTCTAGCACATACTACTGGAACAATTTCTGCTGCACTCCCCCCACCAAAATCAACACTTCTCTCATCATTTATGTGGCCATATAATCCAGATGTAAGAAAATGGCTTTGGAATTGCTTTTATCCTTTCTATTTGCCGAGAAGGCTCTTTCCCTTTTCTTCTTCCTTACCCTAATGTTTTTCCTTACATTGGACTCTCTTTTATTTTCTCAATTAGTACGCATGATTTGTAATATTCAAATAAAAAAGGAATTTAGAAGGCTTGGATATATTGATTGAAGAGCTTTTTTTCCCTATAAAAAAGGTGTTTGTCACTAAAATTTAAAGAACTACCATAGTTTTCTGGTGCAGCGAAAAGAGGTTTTGCATATTTTTCTCACACTGTACACCGTAAATGAGCAAAAAAGTACTAGTCTATTTGTATTTTTCTCACATGCTTCATGAGCAAGAACTACTAGATAAACATATGTTTGGGTTTTCCATTTTGCTTTATTAATGATTCAAGTTTTGGTCTTTGGCCTGGTCAAGCACCACATTTTAATCTACCTAGTTGCCACATTCTTGGTGTTAATATATTGTATGACCGGTTATGGTTTTTCTTATTTTTGTGTTCTCTAGGTCAAAGGGAGTACCTTGACTCATGGAGCTAGGGCCTTGGCTAAGCATGCTGATCGAAGTAGCAATAAGTATTGGGGTAATTTAAATGGAAGTGGTGAGTTGTTTGGTGCTTAAAGATTTTTTGTATTCTCTGTTGTATTTGTATTTGTTTTATGCATGATTGTGCGTGTATTGTTCAATAACATTGACTATAGAATTGTTTAAATATAGATTTTCTTGATTTTTTTGCTTGATAGAAGGGTATGTTTTTGGTTACTTTAGTGTATGAAAAAAATTAAAATTCTAGCTCTATTTTGGGGTTGCAAATATTACATTAGGAATCTTGCAGCTAGTTGATCGTTTACAAAAAGGTTCGTCTTATTATATTAGAAGTTTTGATTTGTTAATGGGATTTAATTTTGATTTATTAACTTCAGAAGATCCACAAAATTGTTAACAATTAAGATAAAGAAACATTAGGCTCCGTATTTTGAAGAAACGAAGTTATTTAAATCCGTATCATTGAGGATGGAATTAAAGAGGTGAGTTTGAAGTGGCTCGGATGAGGGGGACAAATGCTCATAAAAATGATGTAGCTAGGAGATGTGTCTTAGGGAGGACATTGAGGAGGATGCTCGTATCCTATGAGGAAAAGAAGGAACAACGAAAGGACGGTTGCAAATATTTAAAAAGAATAATGCATTAACCTTGTTGATAATATGGCTTTGTTAAGCGGTATTATCCTAATTATCCAGAAAAAAAGGTGACGTTATTCCATATTGGTGTTCTGTTAATCTTCTATACCTAGTTTGAGCAGCTCTACTAACTATTAATCTGTTTTAGGACTAATGCCTCACATGGTAGTGTGGTATAAATTGTTTGTTGCCCATTTTTGTGTGTTTGAGCCTTGTTTTGTTGTCCAATAGGCTTATTTGTTTTTATGTGGCCTATAGATGAGGGTAAATGTTAACTGTTGTTATTCTACTTTGGCTTGGATTGAATGTCGTTAATTGCTATATATTCAAGTTGAGCATCTCTTCTTAATTTTTATTGATCTTAGATCAGATACCATAGTTATGAATTGAGCATAATCGACACATTTGGCAAAGTATGATTAAGACTCTAAGGACCAAGGCTAACATATATTTGATGCCTCAAGGTGGACATGGGTATGAGGTTATGACCCTCCAAATAGGAGAAGTTTATAGAATATATTTAACGTGCCTGTATTATGTGTATACATGTTTAATATTAATATCTACACCTGTGCAAACTTAAAGCACTGGTATAGTGCGGCACCTGGCGGCCCCATTATGTGCAAAATCACCTTTTCTGCACTTCCACAACAACTATTTGTTATGATGATATCACCAACCTAACTTCCATTCTAATTGACATTGCAATCAACGTAAAAAACACTAACAAACAGATAAAAGGTTGCATCAAAATAAAAATAACTCCTCTAGCAATAGCATAAAGTTGACTTTTATTCTTCTATCATTCATGTCATCCGATTTTGGTCTCAAGAGTTCTAGTGTCTGTAACTCATCCAATGAGCATTATTTGATTTTGCTGGTTTTAAACAACCCAAATTCTCAAAATTTATTTTGGAAAAGTTGATCATATCAGTTACCGTATCAAGCAAATAACTCGAGTATATTTTGAAGACGTTAGTGTAAAATACACATACATAACTAGACATGTTAGTATATTGTTAAAAGGGGTTTACCCTTCGAAGAATAATTTATGAGGTTAGTTGTGCATTGAGGATGCAGTACCAGATAGATGATAAAGGGAGGGGTAAGAGTTAACTTTGTAAAATCATAAGCCTATATGTGTTGGACAATCTCTGTTTATATATTAAAAAACGAAGGATTAGACTAGGATTGTATGAATCTGAGGTTGGATGATCAGTAAGTGATTAGACATTGTTGTCTTCAATCTTCTAAAGAGTGGGTTATGAAAACTATGACCTGTGTAGGTGGGAGGAGAGAGAGAGAGAGAGGCTCATTCATTTGCAGTTTATACTTGTTCTAAAGATTTTTGCTATATTCTATTACATACCTATATGGTAATCACTACTTGGTTTATAGAATCTCACAATTCTGGCAGAGATAGTTGAATTTAATCTTGAAGTTTCCTGTGTGTGCATTTGAAGATAGGTGCATCTTCCTTGCATGTGGAGAAGAGGACAATCATATTTGTTAATAGATTTGCCTCTTAGTTCAAAGTTGGAACTTTCCCATATTGCAAAATTAAAATTGGTATAGGGATGAGTCTATGTCAAGTATTACACCTACACAATCATGGAGCTTCATTATTTCTTCTGTGACTGACCATCAAATTATTGCTGTCCTATTTCCCATCTTTCCAGATTCAAATAAAAATAATCTTGCAATGGGTGTCATTACGGATTTGATTACTAATGCTTGCTGGTTGAATGTGTATATTGTTCAACCTCATGGTGCTGTCTTCGAGATAAGGGTTGATGAAGGTTATGGTGCACGCTGGTCAAAGGATGGAACTAAGGTAAACATTTATCGTCAAAAGCTTTATGGTATGCATATGCATATATGGATCGGGGATCCATTTACATTGATGTTAACTGGCTGTGTATATTGCTAAAGCAACTTGATGCCTTTCCTTTGGAAGATATAAATTTTGCTTTGCTTGAAGATATTTCACTTTAATAACCCCCTACTATGCTGCTTTGACTCTTTATTTTTCTTGAAGTTCTCATGTTTGACACTTATATCAGACGCATATCCAGACGTGGGAATGGGGATATGATCCTCTTAGGACTCTCTCTAACTACATGGAAAAACTTAGAAAAAAAATTGAATATATCCATATCGGATGCATATTTGTGTACACTCACACCGAAGTCTAAGTAACTTAGAGCTCCTAAACTTTAATAGTTATAACTTTCTCTACGCCCACTATTAAATCGTTGGATTTTGACCATCTAAGTTTTTGTTATTTCAGTTCATAGGATTTCTAGAACCATACATGGATGATGGTCACGTGAAGGGATGGAAACATTGATTTGACTGTGAAGATGTATGCACTGATACAAGGTATCCTCTTCCATTTAACTACTACCGAAGGCGGATGTTAATACAAGCCAGAGGAGGCCTTGGCCCCCCAAAATAATTATAAAAAACCGGCTTAGGATATATGTTAGATAAACTTAAATCCGTCCCCTCAAATTAAAATTGTTAATTTTATTTATTTTATGTGAACTCATAACTTAATTTTATGTATTGCTATCTAAGAGGGGTTAAAACTACATTCTTATTTGACTACTTATTATACCAACCAATTATTACCTACAAATCCTTAAAATCGAAAGGTTTGTTTTAAGATTAAAATCACAATCATGTAATATTTAATAATTTTTAAGCTTCTTCGATAAGACTCCTAGTTTCGAAGTAAATCTAACCTAGAGCTTCGACCAAATGGTTCACCATCTTCCTCAATAGGTGGATTCCTACAATTACTAAGCTTGTTTTGTTCTCCAAAGTCAACACTTAAAAGTCTCCTTGAACCTCCTTTGTAACCAAAAAAAAAAGTTCGTAGCAAGTACCAAGCATGCTCTTTCTTTTCTTTGTAACCGACTAGAACTTCTTTTCGCTAAATAATCTTAACTGTTAATTTTACCCTAGATTCTCTTGCTATAATGCAAACGTTTTTCTAACACAAAGATTGAAACCACTTTATATATAGTTAGAAAAACATCTAACTTATATTCTGAAAGTTTTAACTTAATTCTTTTGATGTTATATTTTAGTTTTCTATTTTGATGAAAAATAGATCGTTTAACAGTTGATTTATGTATACTTTTTTTAAAAGAAAACTGCTCATATTTTAATATTTATATATATATTTTTAAGATATATATATATATATATATATGCATATACATATACATACATACCAACATATATATTGATATGATAACATATGTTTTGAAGGTATCGGTTATCTCTTTGGGGACCAAGGTTGAAAGCCAGCAAAAAAAATTTTGGAAATTTTCCAATTAAAACAATAAAAACCTGGTTGACCCTGGAAAAAAGCCCGTCTTTTTTGTCTTAAACTTGCCATGTTAACCTGTCTTCCTTATGTCTCGTGTGAGCATTTCACCCCATTCAGTGTTTGCTGGGCCTCACTTGATTCTATTATTATGGTTCAGAGTTTAGACCAATACTTCTATGACCATGTCATAGATGTGAAATTGTAAAATACATTTTGCAATCTTTATCTCCTCACCTGTTTCATATCACTGTGGTTAACTATGTTGTTTTGGCTATTTATTTTTCTTGAAATACCCATGTCTAACACATTTCCAGACTTGGGTATGGGATATGATACTCCAAGTACGTGAAAAAACTTAGAAAACATTGAACATACCCATTTCCTATGCTCATAGTAGAGTCCGAGTAACATAGGTGGTTAAACTATTTCTTTTGGTCTTGAGTTTTCAGATGTCTGGGATTAGATTCTGTAGAGGGTGATTGTTGTGCATAAAAAGGTTCTTATTCTAGTGGATCTATGTTTGCACATATGTACGGTTTTGACTTGGTTTTGGGGAGCCACTTCTACATGTTGAACTAAATTCATCTCATAGACTGTTGGTGCCAAAAAATGTTGTTTTTTGTGAATATCTTTATATTCATAATTCTATTAATGAATTTATGCTTTTCTGGTCTTGATACTGAATAGGATAAAGATAAGATATGTTTATTTTCGTAATTCGAAGAGTGAATTTATGCTTTTATGGTCTTAATACTGAGGAGGATAAGGTAAGATAATTATCTGCTATCGCGGCATGGTGGCAGAGAGAATGGTATTTTGAGGGAAACTAGTGATATAAAATTTGTAATGAATGCAGTCATGGAGTTCTAATTTTGGTTGGTAGACTGCCTTGATTTTGCTGGATTGTTGTTGATTTCAACACTTTTGTGTAGGCTAATATTGATCTAGTTCTTATGGCAATGTGGTTTTTTTTGCTGTGAACCTGCCATTGAAAGAATAGAGTTGGGACTTTGTGCACCCATGTTGCTCTGGCTCTTTTTTTTTTTTTTTCCCTTGAAGTACTTCTATCCAACGCCTATCCGGACTTTGGGGATATGACCTTTCAAAGAGCCTCCAAATGTATGGAAAAACTTAGAAACGATTTGAACATACTTGTGTCGGGCACATACTCGTATCCAACACTGACACCCGGGTCCTTGTAACATAGTTGTGCGCTACATTTTTATCTCTTTTCTTTGCTAATTCTCATTTCTTCCAGCATTTCTTGGACTCGTTAAACTTTTTTCTTTTGAGAATTAGACTTATTGAACTTTAGCCATTGAGTCATGCTACTTTTTCTGTTTTTTTTTTCTTTTTTTTTTTTTTTTTTGGTTTCTGCTTCTTGTTTTTTTACTTTTTGTTGTTCCTGTTTGTATGATCTACATGTCCTAGGGCAGTTCTTCTTTGTCGTTGTTTCTTTTTTCTTTTTCTGAAAGAAATCAATAATGTTACATATCCTGCTCCATGGAGGCACAAGCAGGATCCCTTTTCGTTTTCTGGATCGGGTGGAGAGAAACAAAGTGGTGTAGCAATGGATGATCCTTAAGGTGAGCTACTGGGAAATGGTGGCCTGATAGCAGCGTCTTAGATGAATATAAATTTCGAGTTGGTTATATCTGGTGTTGCAAAATATACAGCTGATGAATTTGAAAGGGAAAGATGATTGCGAAGAGAAAGATCTAGCAGACGATAAACTTTGCAGCTGATGCTGACAAATTTGAATTTGGTGGTGGCAATGATGATGACAGCCCAAGTGTGTATATTTGTCGGCCACTTCGTTCCGATAGTGCTTTCACATTGATTTAGTTGTGACAAGATTGCATCAAACTTGCGCCTTAGGTGGGAAAAGTGCCTGACTATAGTAAGCAAGTTGGTTCTTTGGCCCCATGCTTCAAAGCAATCTCTTTATTGGGCCGTCGCAATCAATTACCCTTTCATGAACATTTAGTGTATGGAATCATCCCGAAGCCAACTAATGTTAAGATTTTAGCTTTTTGAGCATACTTGAACGCATGCATGAGCTAGGATACTCTATGCCTATGTTATTCAGACTCAGATGTGAGTGTTAGATACGGGTATGTATCAGACATGGATATGTTCTAAGTTTTTAAGTTTTCCATGTATTTAGAAGGTCCTTGGAAGGCCATATCACCATACCCATATCCAAAAATGTGTAAGACATAGGTTTTGAACTCGGGTACTTAAAGTAAAATAAAGAGTGTCGGAGCAACGTATCTCTATGCTTACTTCCCACTCTTGTTAATCATTGAACCATAAAATTACTTGAACATCCCACCAGTAGGTATTGGTATTCCAAGTTACTTAGATTCGAGGATAATTGTCAGATATAGATATATGACTAACACTAATATGCTCAATTTTCTACTTTTTTTATATATTTGCAAGATTGTATCCCTATATTCATTTCCAAATATATGTAGGAGTACAAGTGTTAGATGTGGATACTCTTCAGGGAAAATGAAGACTCGAACTAACAAGTTGGTGTTTACCGTCATTTCTACGAATCTCTTTGACTTGTTCTAATGACCCAACTGTGCTAACCTCACAGTACACAACAAGCCATATTTGTTGGCGTTTTTCTGAAACTCACATACTCTATTTTGTTTCAGCTCTTCAATTTTTTAAAGTATCCATGATTAACACTCATATACGACATATATTTAGACATGAGTATAAAAATATGACCTTCCAAATACATGAAAAAATTTAGAAAAAATTCAACATTCTCGTGTTAGATGCATACCTATATCTGATACTCACATTCTAATCCGAGTAGTACAGCACAAATTAATGCTTCTTGAATATGTTTAACACTCTTGTATCACTATGATTATGCTGGAAATCTGGAAAGGATTAGTATTTCAGAACCTTGAAGGAATGCTATCAATAGAATGGACCCCTGAATCCTAATTCATCCAGGTGGTTCTTTCTATGAGAAATTTAATTGATCTACACATACTTAACCATATGATTGGAATGTTTGTTGGTGGTTTAACTATAACAAAAACAGCTGTATTTGATAAATTTATGAGTCTGGTTCTGATAAGCTAAGTTGCACAAGATTCGGGGATAAGTGTTGATACGAGTTTGTGTTCTAACATGGGTATGCTCAAGTTTTTCAAAATTTTCCATACATTTAGGGGACTGTAATGCTTATATCCATGCCTATGTGTCATACATTGATGTTGGACATAAGTTTTTCAAGGAAAAATGAAGAATCGGGAGTAATGAAGCCAATAAGCACTAAAATCTTAACGCCAGCTAATCTAAAACTGGCTGGATTTCAAATTTGTGTACGGCAAACCTGTTCTGCATATAAAAACTTTCTCAATGATCTTTTCTCATGAATCATGTTGGGTTTTAGCTCTCTTTTCTGATCTTTAATGTGGTAGAAACCAACACTT
>JBBYHO010000010.1:14267660-14282224 GCA_038382025.1 Adansonia gregorii | reverse complement strand
AACAGATAGTGAATTGACAAGCAAAATATCATCAACTCATAATAGAACATAACATATATATATATATATATATATATGAGGTGTTTTGCAGAGGGACAAGGTGATTATTGTAGATTAAAGTAGCTACTAATTACTAATAGTAAACATTTTGTTTGTTTAAAGTGCACTTCAAACCAATGAGTTCAAAAAAGAAAATTTGATTTACTATTTAAAATATATGAAAATGTTAAAAAATTATTTTTTGTTAACATTTATATATATTTTATAATTAAATTTAAACATTAAAATAATTTTATGTATTAAATAATAATTCAAGCCAGACCATCGGATCAAATTGAGAAACAAGTCTAATCTTCATCCAAACTTTTATTTAGAATTATTATATACATAATTTTCAGTTAAAAAAATAAATATGATTCGACTATACAAAAAAAAATGCTCGTGTAATTGTTATTTATTATTTCATGCAATATGATTTTCATCTTTGTTCAATGTACAATAATTAATTTTTTTTCCATTTGGTACATATGATTTTAGACATAAAATAGAAGGTAGCATTTTTTTTTCCATCATTTAAATCTCGTTTCTCTCCTTTCAGAATTCACATTTGGAACCTCCAAGCAGATTAATTAGGGTGTTCTTTGGGTAAATATTTTTAGATACCTTTTATTAAATATAGATTATAATAAAATTGTTAAATATATCAAAATCTTAAACACGAAGCAAATATATTGTATCTCGTATTGATCATATAAATATAAATGCAATAAAATTATTAAATATATTAAAATCTTAAACACGAATAAAATATATATTAAATGTGTTATATTAATCATTTTATTATACTTTTATATTCATTTAACATGTTTAGTTTATATCGACTTTTTTTCCAACGACAAATAAACTTATCAAAACAAGAGGGAGTGTTTGTACTGTTGCATATAGTAATTAGGTCGACATATTGGGAATTTAGGTAAAATCTAATCAGATTAAAATGAAATTAATGATCTTGTCAAAATCAACTATTATATAGGCTTTGTCATCATCTCTTTGTTGGTAGTAGCAAAGAAAATATGTTGTTTGTTGGTTTTCTTCTATCATTATGTAGTTGCCATGGGGAAATAAGGATTCCGTTGATATATTTTTCATATTTCATTCCTTATAAAAGCCACCAATCTTAATAACTATGATGAGTGATGACATCACCTTGATACAATAAATCCCCTAAACTATAATTATAATAATTATATATATATATATAATGGAAATCGTTTTACCTTGTGGAATTTTTAAGTTTTACAATCAAGATTAGCAAATTGAGATATATTTTAAAGTATATTAAAAAAAACTAAGTGTTAAAAAAAAATAAAATATGTGACAATTTTGTAATTTCACTTATAAAATTAAAAAAAAATTACCATTAATATATAAAAATTGAGTTCTTCTAAAAGTTAGAGCCAGAATACTTTCATTTTTCAGTTATGAACCTTGTTTTAATTGTTTTGTTTTTAAAACAATATGCCATTTATTGATCATTCCAGCCATAGCTATAACATAAGAATGTAGTCATTTATGGAACATTAATTCTTTGCAACCCTCTCCCAAATCATGCCTATGCATAGTTTATTCTAACAATAAACAAACAAACACTATAGGCCACACATAGAATATTTGACATCATAACTATAATAATAAAATATAATTTACCATATTTTTATTTTTTATAAAGAAATTTGTGGAGCCTAAATGAGAGAAATGGTTGCAAATATTAAAATTTGAATCTCAAACTTATTATATATCCCATATAAAAATAATTTCATAAACTAATTAGACTAAATCTTAGAAGTTCTACCTTAGTTATATGTAGTATATATAGAGGATTATAATTTGTAATTGGATATTGTTGCATAGAAAGAACACCTACTAATAACTATAGCTTAACTCTAAAATTTTAGTTATATATATACATAGTAATAAATTATTATATATATTATTATAATTATTATACTAATTATACTAATTATTATACTATATAATTATTATAATTATTTTATATGATGCTCAAGCAAATAGATAAAGAAATAAATTTTGGTAGCTAGGACAATGACCCTAAATATAGTAGTATGGGCATTCCTAATTAAATCAAAGCTTTGTACTTGGCCACTTTTTGAACTCAAATGAAATTGAGTTCTGCAAAGGTGCCTCAGGAGTCAAAGGTGGCCTTCCATGGCGGTGATCTTCACTCAAAAAGGCGGAGCCGCCACCAATTCTTCCCTTCCAACCACCAGATGATGATCATCAGCTAGAGCCATGGTCTTCGTCATCAACATCATCAGTAGCAGTTGACATGTACAACAACCATCATCATCCCCAAAATAGCCACACCTCAACGGCCAGCCGCTCATCGGATTACTCCGCTGGTGGAGGCAGTGGGGAACAGCCTTGTGCCACCACGGGTAATGACAAATGGGCGTCAAGGCTTCTAATTGAATGTGCTCAAGCCATCTCCGACAAGGATTCCACCAAAATCCATCAACTTCTTTGGATGTTAAATGAGCTTGCGTCACCTTATGGCGACTGTGATCAAAAACTAGCATCATATTTCTTGCAAGCTTTGTTTTGTAAAGCCACTGAATCAGGGCAACGATGTTTCAAAACCCTAAATTCAGTTGCAGAGAAAGCCCACTCCTTTGATTCAGCCAGGAAGTTAATCCTTAAGTTCCAAGAATTAAGTCCGTGGATGACTTTCGGTCATGTAGCTGCCAATGGTGCAATCTTGGAAGCCATTGACGGCGAAACCAAGCTTCACATCATCGATATAAGCAACACTCTTTGCACCCAATGGCCTACTTTGCTGGAATCTTTAGCCACAAGAAACGATGAAACCCCACACTTGAAACTCACCGTCGTCGTAACCGCCACCATTGTAAGATCAGCCATGAAAGAAATAAGCCAACGAATGGAGAAGTTTGCTAGGTTAATGGGGGTACCCTTCGAGTTCAATATAATAACTGGCCTAAATCACTTAGGTCAACTCACAAAGGAGGTTCTCGGCGTTGTTGAAGATGAAGCCATCGCTGTGAACTGCGTCGGCGCATTGAGAAAAGTTGCAGTCAACGAAAGAGGAGCCTTGATCGAGATGTTCCGATCACTCGGGGCTAAAATCGTGACAGTCGTTGAAGAAGAAGCTGATTTTTCAAGCAACCGATTTGATTTCGTCAGATGCTTTGAAGAATGCCTAAGATTTTATACACTTTACTTTGAGATGCTTGAAGAAAGCTTTGCCCCAACCAGCAATGAAAAGCTGATGCTTGAAAGAGAGTGTTCAAGGAACATAGTTAGGGTTTTGGCTTGTGAAGATGATGATGATGAACAAGATAACAATGGTGATGGAGAGTGTGAGAGAAGGGAGAGAGGGAGCCAATGGTCTAATAGGCTGAAGGAGGCCTTTTCGCTGGTCAGCTTTAGCGATGACGTTCTCGACGATGTCAAGGCCTTGCTAAAAAGGTACAAAGCCGGATGGGCACTCGCGCAGCCACATCAAGATGAAACGGGATTGTACTTAACATGGAAAGATGAACCTGTAGTATGGGCATCAGCTTGGAAACCCTAAACACTTTGGCCAAAAATTGCAACCATGGATTCAATGTTCCTTTAAAAAAAAAAAGTGAATATTTTGCATCGCATTTATGAATTCGGAAGCAAATGAAAACATGCAAATGGAGTTTCACTTTTAATATCTTCTTTCTCATTAATAAATATATCGCATTTTCATGCCTGTATTTGATCCTAAATCCAACTTTTTTTAACTTTATGATTTGGAATTTGTGATTATTATTCTTGTTTGAAGGTGTTAATTTGCATTTGTCAACTCTATCAATTCCAATTTGATCGCTTAATTTCCTTAATTCTCTTGAACTTTGTAACAAATAATATGGAACAATTACTAGATACCAATAGAAAAATGTTTTTTTATTTAGTTATATATATATATATATATATATATACGTTGGCACCCATATGCACAAATAATATTTATTCAATTCTATATTGGCTTTGAAAGATTTATTTTTCTTGAATTCATATCAACGTTACATTTCCTTTAGAAGGAATGACTGAAATAAAAAGCCTTCTATCTAATGATTCTGTTATAAAATATCCCATAGTTGGATACAAATCTAAACTATTAGACAACTTTTTTTTTTTTTAATCTTTTCTACCATATGGAGCCTTAATTCTCAACTTGTTCTCATTTCTCTTCTCTTTCGTTATAAAAGAAAAGAGACCAAGGTGACACTTATGAAAAAATTATTTTAGATTGGTAAGTTAAATCAGCTAAATCGAGAATTAGAAGTCTATTCGATTTGATGCCATAGATAGGATTGATTGTTTCAAATCTACCTAAAATTAGTTTTAGTTATTTTTTTTCAAAAATATTTTGTAAGTAAAAAATTTTGAAATAAATTTAGATTAGACACCTTAACAATAACCCAAAATGCATGTTCTTATCAATTATTTACTACATTTATTAAAAAATTATAACTTATTTAACATTAAAAGTATTTTTTAATATTTAAAATCATTTTAATTCAAATTCGTTAGCCAACCGTTCGCCTATCTGTTGAATCCGTTGAACCAGTAACTGAAAATCACATTGATTTAACATCTGATCCGGTAAATAAGTAGAGCAATTCTTTAATATTAAATAAATAAATAAATTTGGAAGTTTTATTAGTTAATATTTGTAAGTACAAGAAAAAATTTGTGTAGATTATTTTTTGGAAGAGAAATATGTGTATCTATATTATCCCAATCAAGCAATCCTCAACATATCATTATTAATTATCAGTAAATTCAATAGAAAAAAATAATCAAATTAGCTAATCTTGACCACCATATAATTACCCCAAGTACAAAAAAATTAAAGAAATTTAAAATTAATATAAGTAATTTCCGTTTAAATCTATCATATGATATTGAGTTAAGTGGAAATATTTGAAATCACCCACCAATAAAAATCAAAGTCAGTACGTTAAATTGATTTTGGTAAACATTTTTTTTTGCTGTTTTTTTATTATTTTTATTCAATTTTTTCTTTTCTTTCATTTTTTTTTGCCGAAAATAAAAAATGAAAAGTAAAAACATAAAAATACTCAACTAAGTTAATATCAAAACAGTCAAATTGACATCACTTGCTTATTCAAGTCAATTGTTACTAAGATCAACTTGAGAATAAACAATACCAATTAGCTTGTGGTTAAGCCTCAACCTGCACTTAATTATCAGCTTTTTTTCTTTTAATTATCAACTTATGATTGATAAATAAATCCTACCAATATATCTATTTTTTTAGTTGGTAGCGTATGGTATATATCTGTTTATAACCATCTTTTTGGTTTACATCAATCATTTTTACTCTACTTTTAAAATGCTTTGCAAAAAGACTTGGGAAAATATATATGTCAATAAAATCATACTTAATTCAGATGATTTATGCAAGCATTTATAGTATTCAATACGTCTGTATTCAAATTTTAATAATTTTTTTTTAATTCTCAAACAGAGATTTTGTTTATATTGAAAAAGAGGTATCATGATAGAAACTTATTACAATCAATTGGGTGGGGGTTAAAAGAATAATAAGACTCCAGAAATTAATCCATTGTTGAATCTCTCAATCAATATTAAAAAAAAAATAAAATTAGATCTTGAGGTCAAATCAGTAAAACTTTCAATTTTTTATTCAATCAGTTTGGTTAGTTAGATAGATCGATTCACATTCAAATAATTTAAGTATTAAACATAACTTATTTTAATGCTAAATAAATAATAAATATTATAAGTAATTAATAAAAATATTTTTAATCTAAAATTAAGAGGTTAAAAATTCAAATCTCATCATTTACAGAAAACTAAAAGTACAAAATCAATTTTTTACTAGCTTAATCTAATTTTTTAACAGTCTAGTAGATTCTCAATTTTAATATATATATATATATATCGGATTGAATAAACAACCCATTCTTGATTAATCCGATCCGACTAATCAGTTTGATTTTTCCAACCATGCTTCCAATCAAATTAACCACCTGCAAAGACTGATTTGCCGATACCAAATGTTGAATTGTTAATCACTAGCTTGGTCTTGAATTGTTTTCAATAACTTCTTTTTATCACAAGAAATTATTTTTTTTAGATCAGAAAGGAAAAATTAATTCAATCCGGAGTCTTTTAAGTTAAAGTGCATGCAAATTGCTTGCAATTTGTACTCCTTGATTGTATTAAGAATAATGAAATTCTCATCCCAACAAGCTTTTATCATCTATAATATTATTAAAATTTGAAATTAAATTGAGTTCACGAATTAAATTATACCAATTCATTTAAGTAAATTAAATAAACAAAATCAAAATTATAATAATAAAATACAATTATGAGTATTCTGGCATTTAAATTTTTTAAACAACAGCTATTCACTTTTTGTTTTAAAATCTTTAATTTAAAAAATAACTACTGATTAAAAATCACTCAAATTTTTAACTTATTTTTTTTTTAAAAAAATTCACCCAGACTGAATGTTATAAATTCTAGTGCATAATTTAAATGTATGTTTATGCATGTAGCATACATTGAATACTTAATTCTTTTCTTCATGTTTATAGGAAAGTAAACTAACTATTCTTTTGACTCTCTTGTTAAAATTGGGCCATCCAGATTATGATTTAGTGATTTGTTTATAGCCTTGTTATTTATTCTATTAATAATATCTTTATTTTCAAAAAAAATTGTTTAAAAAGACATTACTACAAATGGAGGGGTTCAAAGAGGAAGTTGGGCTCCCATCTATGTCATTTTTATTTTTTTGCCAATTGCTTTGAATACATAAATTATCACTATTATATTTATTTATTTATTTATTCATTTGGTGTTTTGATTTATCTTTAATAAAAATAATCATTATTTAAGGATTATTTTTGCACATTATCACATGATCAATAGGGCCTAGGAAAAAATCTCATTCTAACGTTTTTGATAAAAAAGAAATTGTAACTCAAAGATAAAAAAAAAGGATTACGTATTGAAATTTGAACCTTGAAACTATAATTTCACTTAAATATGATTACATCAATCAATTGAACTAAATATCATATTCAATTTCACTCAATTTTAATGCAATAAATATCCTTCCAAAGGCTTGAAACCCATGAATTAAAATATATTAAGCTTAACATGATATTACATTTAATATTTATTTATAAATTTATACTTTATCAAAGAACAACATAGTGTCATCTTGTAAAAAGTCTTTAAAAAAAATATTTATAACTTTATATACCATTGAACTATTTTGAAGATAATACGAACTATAATGTATCAAATATAAATTCTTAAATTTAATCATTAAAGTATTTTGAAGATAATTCAAACTTATCCAGTGAAAAGAAACCCAATATCATTTATATGCATACATACTTATATATATATATATATATACACACAGACACTAGATTATGACACACCTATTTTAAGTGAAAAAAATTCAAATTGAAAAAATTAAAAAAATTATAAAATAAGTTAAAATAAGAAAATTAATAACTACTTGTAGTTATTTTTAAATGTAGAAAAAATACGTAAAAAGTGGTTTTCATTCATTTTAAATGAAATTATTGAAATAACCCTATAGATATATTATTTTTATTTTATAATTTTATTTTTTGGTCAATTCTTTAATTGAGTTAGTGTTATTAGCTAAGATTTTTGTAATGAGTGTGTCTATGAGTGTGTGTGTGTGTGTGTGTGTATATATATATATATATATATATATATATTGACATAAAGAAGAAAGGAGGGGACCAAGGAAGAGACCTTGGTGGCAAACATAAGGCTTCTAACATGTTTTTCTGGTGATTTGAATAGCATATTTGCCTTTTTGTTGCCCATTTATCCGTGCTCTTTCTTACTTTACTCTCCCAACATTAAGTAGTGGAAAACAACTTTTTAGACTTAGATAAGACCCTTTGCTTTGCTGTTCATTATTTACCCAATTTTGTTTTTTTTTTCTCCTGATTTCAAACAAAATTGTGCAAAAGATTTAAGACTTTGCGTGGGATAATAAGTCAATGCCAAGGAGATAAAGTCTATCTTATATATGTCTAAAAGGCACCCAACATCTCTTTATCAAAAGGGCAAATGAAAAAGGAGAAAAAAAAATATATATATATATATAACGTACCGAAAGAAAAGGTAACTGTATAATATATACTTTTTATTTAATTTACAATAATTTATTATTTTTTAATAATAAAAGTTTGATTTCTAAGTTTAGATATATTTATAAATTGAATTAAATTGTAACCGAAATTCTTTTCAAATTTGTCACTTAAGTTTGATTGAAGTTGAGTCTGTAATGACTTAATAGTGTATTTTATTATTTTAAAAAAAATATTAAAATATTTTTTATAATAATATTTATATTATTTATAAGTAATGTTAAAAATATATATATTTGTTAATAAACAATAATTGATTGATCTGAATTAGTAAAATTCTTGTTAAAAACTTATAAAGTTTATTGGATCGAACGAGAACAAACCTACCTAAAACTATGATTGTTTTTTATAACTCCAACTTCCTTAGACCTTAACATAAATCTGACCTATGATCACCTTTACAAAGATAGATAGCACATTCAGATGCAACAATATATACATATATATATATATATATGGAATGAGATGCATCTCGCATTGTAACAACCTGAGTTAAAATACGCAACGGTGCATCAATAAGTCTAATTGAAGATGGATGCGAGCAACCACAACTTTAGTAAAAGTGGGAGCACTTTGTTCAAAACCAAATATCCACATTTCTTTCAACAAAATTTATTTGCTTCCACTTCACGGAAACCACAAGAATAAGCAGAAATCACAGTGTTCTAAGAAACAGCGTTCCTCTTAAGCATTTCGTCGAATACATTCCGACAAAATACCAAATCATAGCATTTTAGAGTACGGCATCAAAATAGATGTTTGTACGAAGATGTCTTGTTGGGAAACCCAGTTAGAGTACGTAAGGCGTGGAGCTGTGTGCCGTCATCTAAAGAAAAGCAAGGGCTGTGATGGCTTTGAAGAGTAATTGGGAAAAAAAAGTGTTGCCTGCGTACGAGTGTTTCTTAACATTGAAGTAGCGATGAAAAGAAGAATCGGTTATCAAATCGGTTGAATCATTAGGTTTTATTCAATCGGTTCAAACATCATTTGATATTAGATAATTAAAAAAAATAAATAAAAATTTTAAATCATAAAAAATTAAAAAGGAAAAATCATAAAAAATTAAAAATTAAAAAAATAAAAATAAATAATATAAGCAAATAAAAGCGTATTATAAATTTACAAATTATAACAAAAAAAGGAAAAAAAAAAAAAGCCAAGAAAGACAGGGATCGAAAGGATTTGTATGATGGAGGAAGCAGGTGGGGAGGCGAGCTTGGGCTTGTCTGTAGTGGGCGTCTTAGGTATGGCGTATGGGAGAAAATGGAAACGGGCATTAATTTTAAATTTTGTTTTGTATGTTGACCTGTATTCTAGTTTAAATTTGTGTTAAAGCTTTAGTTCTATTTTGAGTTTAAATTTGAGTTAAATTTAAGTTCAATTTGGATATAACAGGTTAAACTCAATCCTATTTATTTTTTATTTTTTGATTTTTAATTTTTTAATAATTTTATTTGATTCAATAAAAATTCAATTATTTATACCATTGAATTTTCATATCAATTAATTCGATCTAATTTAATTTTTTTTTATTGTTATTTGAAGAGTGGCTTTGGATGGTTTTAGCAAAGTGGACATTGTTTGTTGAGTTTTCCTGTCCTTAAGTTGAAGAGATAAAATTGGGCACTTCCTTCAAGTTATTGAAGTCAAATGAAGCTGTAGAAACATTCATGGATCGGTTCGGATTATGATTAAAAATATTTTAATTTTTTGATATAATTTATAAAGTTAAATTATTATTTAAAAATATTAAAATATTATTTTTATATTAATAATTATATATTTTATAATTAAATTTAAATTAATTAAATAATAATTTAAATTAAATTAATTTGAATAAAAAAATTTAAATTCAAGTTCAACCGTTAAATATATCTAAGAGTTATTGCATATTTATAAATTACAAAATTTGCTCCTTTTGGTTTTTTTTTTTTAAACACAAATCAAAAGTAAACTAGTTAGGCTTTAAAAGTATTAGCTTCGAACAATTTCCAGAATTTACTTGTTAGGCTTGAAAATGGGTTATTATTATTATTATTATTATTTAAAGAGGCTTCGGGAATACAGAGAGGAAGAGGTTAAAATAGGCTAATTCGACTGGTAATAGAAGTAGCTCCTTTACTTGTTAAACGTGGATTTGATCTAGATGAAGTTTTCGGAAAGCATCTTGAACACCGTGAATACACGTGAAAGAATGGTTTCTTAAAATTAAAATAAAATGTTAATTATTTTAAAAAATTTAAATTAATAAAAAGATTTTAATTATTATTTTTTAATTTTAATATATTTTAATTTGGTTAAACGATTAATAATTTTATAATTTATAAATTAAAAATTAAATTAAATATATTTAATTATTATTTAAATTAAAATTAAAATATATTTAATAAAAATTGAATCAAAATCAAAATAAACTTTACGGTTCAGATCGGTTTCAGTTTTTCTTAATTTTTTTTTCCTCAACCCTATCAAGCCCGTCATCATTAGGCCCAATGTTCCCTTGTTTGAACCCACTTAAAATACTCAAGGCAGCAATGTTCTGCAATGTTTGGCCCAATAATCAATTCTAATGCAATGGAAACTCTCTAGGGTTTTGATTTTGGGCCTCTATATCAAACACGTGTGGGAGAAACTAGGGTTTGGAGCTTGATTTTTATTTGTTTTTTCCGCAGATTCAAGCTCTCCACAAAATTCAATCGAAAATGGTAAAATCCCCATTTTCTCTCTTCAATCATCTCTTTAGATCGTTGAATCTGTACTTTTTTTGATGCTCGGTCCTTCGTGTTTGCATTTGCTGATGATTATCAACGCTTCAGTACTTTGTTCTTGTTTTCAGTGTACTGTTTTACGCTTCCATATCGCTGTTTTTTTTTTTTTGAAATATTCTTTTCTTAGTGAAATTGGGTTAAAACATAAAAGATTTGAAATTGTGTTTATAAAGATAACTGAGGGTTAGCTTGGCTTATGTGTTTTAAAATGAGAAAGATGAAGGATGTAGGTGTTGTCTAAAGTTACGTTACTTAAATTCAGTTGTAAGTATCGGATATAAATATACGTCTAACATGTGCATATTTAATTTTTTTAATGTTTTTTTTTTTTTTTGTATTTAGAAACTTTTTGGAAGGTAATATCTCCTTATCTTTTTCCGAATATGCGTCCGTCGCGGATGTCGGACATAAGTACTTCACGACAAAAAGGAGTTTGGAGTAACATAGGTCTGAAGTGTTCTAAAGATGGGTTTTCTTGGTTTGCATTATTGGAATGTTTCTGGATGAATTATATTTGCAGATTGGTTCAGCGACAAAAATATTTTATTGCCACTAGTTAGCACAATTTTTTGTTTGAGTTCCAGGAACTTTGTATGTCAATTAAGAATTTTTTTTTTGGGTATGATAAGACCTTGTTTTGAGGTTCCAAATGTTCTAGGATAATGATTTTGTATGAAATTTTAATCATTGTATATGTTATTTGTGTTTTTATTATGGCTCGCTTATCCACCATTGAATGATTTCTTGGTGATTTTCTCCATTTTAGTTGGTCAATTTTAGGAATTCTTGACTTATAGACTCTTCAATAATGATTACCGTGCTTGTGTCCGACTCTTCTTTAGTAGGATAGACTGCAAAATATTTGCATTTATATACTTTATTGAAGACAATATTATAAGATGCATTCATATAACCATATCGAATTTTTGAATTACTTGTAGCTGATTCTACGAATCTAAAATTTAAATAAAAGATGAGTCCAAAACCTAATACCCAAGTCCATCTAACATAGGATGTAATATAATATAATCAATAGTCTTTTGTTTATTTATGTCTTGATTACATTGTCAACGAAGGACTTGTCTAAATAATGAGAAAAATTTTTAATAGCAAGTAGACCGGTCTAGTGTAAATGACGTGTGTTTTAAGTCATGGTATGGTCATCTGTGATATTGAATTGTATTATCTTTGTTCAAGAATGCATACACAGTTTTATTAAATCTGTAGTCGTAATTTGTGTTTTCATTCTTTGCAATATTGAATTATATTATCTTTGTTTATTGGCTTGGCGGTGTCATCTTTTTTACTTGTATGGCTGTGATCTATGTTATTCGGACTTGGGTTGAGTGTTCGACACGTGTACTCGAATTTTCCCCCTTTTTTTTCCTCATATACTTGGAGGATCGTATTCCTATACTCATTCCAAATATATGTTGGATATGAGTACTTCAAAAAAATTGAAAGAGGCAGAGTAACATAGACTGTGATCTCTGCTTTATGTTATAAGTTTCAATGTTAAATGAATGTTTTGTCGATGTTGTGATGCACAGCCTAAGCAAATTCACGAGATCAAGGACTTCCTTCTCACTGCCAGAAGGAAAGACGCACGCTCCGTAAAAATCAAGAGGAGCAAAGATTTTGTAAAGTTCAAGGTCCGATGTTCCAAGTACTTGTACACGCTTTGTGTGTCTGATGCCGAGAAGGCTGATAAGTTGAAGCAGTCTCTCCCTCCAGGTAAAAACCATACATGTCAGACGAGCCTCTGTTTTCCTTTTTCAATTGAAACAGCAGTAATGAACAACTTATGTTACTCGAACTTAAGTGCGAGTGTTGGACACTGGTATGTGTCCAACACAGGTATATTCAATTTTTTTTTCAAGATTTTCATGTATTTAGAGGGCCCTTGGAGTATCTGATATGTGTCGGATATGGGTGTCGGATACGGGTGTTGGATACGGATACTTCAAGAAAAATGAAGAGTCAAAGCAACATAGGAACAAAAAAAAAATTGTAGAAAAACAAACTGTTGTTTGCAAGTTGCTTGCTGTTGACCGTATTTCTCGTTCTTTTCGTGTTTTGCAGGTTTGACTGTACAAGAACTCTGAAAACAGGGCTACTCCGAGTTTATAGCCAGATTACTAGGTGATAAAAGCTAGATTTCAATTTTTAGATTATTGTGTTTCATGCCATTTCGCAACAGTCAAACTTGAAAATTTGGCGTACTGGATCGTCATTCCGTTGTTTTTATGGATATTTGTAGGATGATATATACACTTTTTTGATGTTTAATGAATGTTATTTGCTTTTGGTTGTTGCTCTAATTGGATTTGGATGTATATCAACGATTTGAATGATCCTATACCTAAGATGGAAGTACCCGATGATGCCAAAGTGCCGGCGTTTCTCGACACAGATCTCATATCGTGTCGAGTTCTTCGTTGCTTGGTACAGCTCATATTGTGTCGAAGGATCGTGTTGTGTCAGCACAGTATTCTTTCATTTCTGAAGGGATCAAGCTTTCAATGATCTTTATACCTGAGATGGAAGGTACCCAATGCTGCCTAGTTCCGGAGCGGTCGGTAGAACTGGTTGAATTAGTGCATTTTTTGGTTCGGAATATGTTATATAATTAAGATTTCAAAGAATCAGGAAAAAAAAAAAACCGATTGAATCAATAAAAAAATTAGTAAAAAAGCAAGAAAAAAATTGAAAAGCTCAGATTTAAGTGTATTTTTGGTATTTTTTTAAAATAAGATTTAAATTTTAAACTTATTATATTTATAACAAAGGTTATATTATTGAATTAAATGTATATTTTTATTAAATATTATTATATTTAATGCTTATTTGTATTAAAATTATTTAATTTATTTTAAAAAAATTTTAAACCTAAATAATTGGGTTTAATCATTTGATCGGGTTTCACTAGTGATTCGGAAGTTTCACTAATTTGACTTTCGGAAGTTTAGCCAGTGATTCGGAGGGTTTACTAATTTGACTTTCGAGGGTTTAACTATTGATTCGTAGCTTTTACGAATTTGATTCGCGATTTGATTTATTGATTGACACGCTTTTGCAATTAATTTGCTGTACATTTGCCGGACCATTTGAAGTTATTAATTGAGGTTTTTTTATAAAAATAATATAATTTTTTTATTTATTTAAATAGATTGAAATGAGATTATTTATCGAAATAGATTAATTTTTTAATTCAATTGAGAAATCGTCATTTGAAATGGCGATTTTTCAATTTAGTTGGGAAATCGTCAAATTAGATGACGATTTCTCAACTAATTATAAAATTTCACAAAATTTTCGTAAAATTAGGTCGTCGGAGTCAATAACAATTGAGAAATCGCCATATTTGTTGGCGATTTCCCACCATATGTAATTTTTTTTCAATTATTTTATTTTTTTTGGCTTTTCGAAAATCACCAATTCATATGGCGATTTCATATTTATATCTCACAGTTTAAATTTTATTTGTATTTGAAAATATGTAATTATTTTTAGGTTTTATTTATAT
>JBBYHO010000010.1:14212765-14235274 GCA_038382025.1 Adansonia gregorii | reverse complement strand
TCAGTTAGTCACAGCCATAGTTTATTGGTCCACTGTCGTCGTGCTAACTTGATTTTATTTTATTTGATTATATGAATGTAATAAAAAAATAATTAAAATACAATAAGATGTAAATATATGAATGTTTTAAAATTTATATAATATAAATTATTAATTTATTAAAATTTATATAAATATGAAATATTTTAAATATAATTATAATATAAAAATTATTAACATGGCATAATTATACTAATGGTTAGATCATGGTTGCTTTTCGTGATGCTCGTGGATGCATGCTTATCCATTCCAGCCAGGTTAGGGGAATTTAGAATGCTTGAAGGTTCCGTGATTAACCTTTGCTGGGACAAGACAAATAGACATCCATGTGCACTAAGCGGAAACGTCTAGCCTGCAATGCAAGCTAGTCAAGCTATGGCCCCATTCGCCAACAGCCCACGAGCAAAACTGGTCACGGCTGCTGAGGGAGCCGGGAGTTTCCATCAATTAAGGGAAAGGATCAGGTGGTTCTCATAAGATAGCACGGGTAAAAACTCACGAGCAGAAAATAGAGTTCAAAGCCGCCAATCCCAGTCCAAGGAGGAAAGGGCAATCAAGACTATGGATGGTTTATTGATTTTCAAACCGTCGAATTCAAGGTATCAACTAGCTCAAACCCAGCAGTTTTATAGTGCACGGAGGCTGCAATTTTTATTTTTAATCACTGTTACTCTTTGAGTGAGACCCCGACTCTGTATTATCACATGCAAATTTCAAACAGACAAAAAAATATGGCCGGCTAGATGTCTGCTTTTCTTATTATATTATATATATATATATATATATACATATATATTTCACCTGCCTAATTGATGTTGAATTTGCGAAAATTGAGTCGATTCGCTCTGAAATATGTGTCCAGATTCCGAAGAAAAAAACCATTTTATGTTTTGGTGCATTGAACATTTGATTTTTAAGTCTTTGTTAAAATTAGTGTTTGGCAAAGTTAATGATCCCACAATTGCGATGGGAAAAGTTTTGATGCTCTGGCTAGCCTTGTGATCAAACGGCACGGTAAAATTAAGAAACACGTTGGTTGTCATATATTCTAAAGTTTTGCTTGAAGATGAGAAAATAATGCGTCATTTGTTCATTCTTTGTCTTGTCAAACTCAACATTCTGACGTGCTTTAGACTAAATACTAGCGGATAAGGTTACTTTAAGACTATACCACAAACTTGAAATAAAAGCTTCCACCTTTTTTCACTAAGCAAGGCAGCTATACTATTTGAGATATTCTGAGATGGCTAAAAACCAACTTTTTATGCTAGCGAGGTTTGCCTCTCATATTTAGCATTTGACTGCTAGTCTGCAATTTAGATTTACGCTAGAGCTTGCTTTCAAGTTTCAATCAAATGATGAAAATTAGAAGTTGCATTACTATAGATATGTGCGTGTATTTTATCTTTCATTTTTCTTTTTCTTTTGTCGTATCCTCTTCATTTTGAGGGTCATTAGAGAAGTAGAAGATGTGCTATTGCCGGTTGATTTGCGTTCATGACTTCAGCCTTCGGACTGCAAAATTGGACCGGGCCATCAATTGATTTTGGGCCACAACTTAAATGGCCCTTAAAAGTGTTGTTCTGCATGAGTCTTAACTTCAATCAAAGCGACCAAGGATCCCTCAAGATACACACACACACACACACACAGAGATATATATATATATATATATATGAAATTTCCATAAACTTTTGGTAGAATTCATATCTAATCTATGATATAATTAAAACACAGTATAAACAGCTCATTTCAACCATAATAATAATGACTACGAATTTTGGAGAAAAAATTGTCAGTTAAATTTATTTTAATTATTTAATTCAAGAAGTTTTCAATTATGACATCATTTTAATTCACTAATGTAATTAATTATTAAATGGTTAACTAAAATACGTCACTTGGCACTTGAACACATAAAATACACTTGGATTGGCCAATAATCTAGTGAATGAAATTTCTAGATTTTATATATGCTCTAGATTGAACGCATAAATAATAAAGTCTTGAGAATTCAGCTTAACAGATTAAAGTAATATTGAAGAACTCAAAGAATGCAATAATATTTTGATTGTTCCACCGAAAATAGCAAATTAATTTCATTTTGTTGAGGATCAAGTTTTTTAGACTTTTAAAACAATTTTTTTTTGGTGAAAAATAAAAGAATTAGAAAATTTTATATGTTTAGAGAATTTCTAAAATTTATAATTTTCTGATTTATTAAATGAAATTGCTATTTTATCTTCAAATTTTCTTCCAAGTCCTATATTTAACTCGAAATTTGAGTATTTGAAAGATACAAATTCCTTTCCACTGTTCTAAAAGATAAATTGGGGCAATAGTAAAGTTAAAATTTGAGATAATCTCTCCTGCAAACTTTCTAGTTTCTAACCTTCTGCTTTTTCTTGTCATATATATTTGCATCCACATCATATTGCCATTCCTTTAGACCCCTTTAATTTCCAGTTCATTTCAACTAAATTCGTGCATTTCCCTAAAGAAAAACTTTATTAAACTCGGAAGGTCTAAGGCAAAAACTGTTTAGATCAGGTCCCATGAATCTATGACAATTTCAAATGTGTCACTTTAGACGATTCAACAGCTCGGATATTGTGGGGATCAGTTGATAATTAGGGCTAGAAAAAAAAATTTGTCTCTTTGTTCCTGCCCCCGTCATCTATCATCAATATGGCCCGGTCGACCTAATCTACTTCTTCTTGTGCTCGACAAAGGCATTTTACTGAGAACTTATCAGGAATTTGATACTTTTGATATTGACTCTCGTAACAGATAATTTAAAACCAAGAACCAAAGGGGGAAAAAGGCAAAAACTCTCTCTCTTTGCTTTTGTTAGAAGGCTTCTGTCTATAGGACGTAAATCTTTACTAAAGAAATAGAAAGGTGAGACAGATAGGAAAAAAGAAGTGATGGGCAAAAAATTATATTTAGTAAAATTATCCACGTGGGTACTTTATACAATGGATAACATGTCGAAGGACACTATCAGACGTTGGAACTTGGAAGAACTTTGTTGCAATGATAGTTGAGAGTAATTTCTTTGCAAACAAGTTGACTGCCCATGAATTCTAACACGTTTGCATTATCCAGAGCTGAGCTTGACACATCAAACAATTAACTACAGTTGCAAAGCTAATTAAGGAAGTAAACTAATTTCGTCTACAGCGATTCAACAAGCCATTTTTCTTTTAATCTGTCATGACAAGATTTGCTCAAATTTATGATCAAGTGTGTTAGGAGAGATGATCATGTAAAGTTGATAGGAATAGGATTATATATCGATGGAATTTAAGGGCACTTGTCAGTGGCTTTGACGGATCAAATCACCGAAGTAAATAGCTTCAAGCTGTTGGTCACCGATGCTCCGAATTCTTTAGTTGAGGGATTGTTTTCCCTGCGGATAAGTTTGTCTAAAAGAGACAGCTACCCGCTGGTTACATGAGCACATGCAGAAACTTTTGAACTTGCAACGTAGACATCCCACTTTTGCATGTCATCATATGATAGTAAACTAGTTATAAAATAAATAAAATTCCAATTATATATGCCAAAAAAAAAGTTGTTAGTCATGAGTGGTCAACTGCTTGTTTGGTAGGCTAGGACTAGCTATAATTTCCTGATTGATATATCAGCCACAAACAATTAGTAGAATAATTCTTCCCGAGCATGCATTTCACGTGTGGATATACTGATTATTCTGACTGCATGTCTCAATCGATAACTGTGTGGCAATGGTGCTTCATAGTCGCTCTTTTAAGTACCCTTATGTTCTTTTTTGATAGATGAGAAGTAATTAAAGACGTTATCCATTTGGCAACTTATGTATTTTGCGTTTGGTTCAATACCGGAATCATATACAATAGACTTATAATATTATGCATTTTGTTGAAAGACGTGAAGAAAATCTATTAAAGAGATTTATATATAATAAGGTTTTATCAAAGAAAACCAGAGATAGCTAACCTAAAATTATATGATGTGGGGAAATTTAAGCTTTTACGTCAAAATGAAGTAATTAATGATTAATTAATGTTCATAATTAATTTGCAAGTCCAAAGAAAAAAAAAGTACAGACAATTAATAATTATCATTATATTTATAGGGAATAATATCATATTTTTTATGTATTCTTCTTTTTGTCCACTTTGGGCAACATTATTTTGATTATATATAGTGATTACATAAGATTTTAGTTGCATTACATGGTTTCAAAAGCATTGGTATTTGATAAGAAACAGGTTTGGATTTTCTTTCCGTAGATGAAAGCTATCAACTTTTCCACATGCACCGTAAGCATTTTCACTTTAGCAAAACATTGGCATGCAAGTGCTTTCAGATTCAGAGACGCTATTTTCCAAAGCCTTCGCCTTTTAAAATGAAAAAATTTTACAAAGCTTTCATATTTTAGTCGAGACATCAATGAGGATTTGTTTGTTTTGAAGCAAATTAAGGATTGCAATTGCGAAGGGTGCATATTGGCTCGTCTGGTCTTATTTAAGAATTTTACTCTTTGCAGTGGGACTGGCCGGGCTTAATTTGTTGGACAACAAAGCATTTTTTTCCCGTCACATTTGATGGCGCAATAATAACTAAAACATAATGAATTGTATTAATCAGATGGGTACTAAATCGAGAAGAAGAAACTTGGGTCAGTTGCCTTAGACCACTCGGCGAATTAAAAAATGGAAGTGAAAGATTTTCCAAGCACCAGCAAAGGCAGCGGCGGTGCTGGAGACGCGGAAATGAATCAAATGAGGGTGGACAGCTAGCGCAGAGCAATTGATGATCGTAAGGTCCCACAGCCAAGTGCCTTCCACGGCAACACGTAGGCAGATAAACACGTGGATCAGCATCAGCAGCAGCATCTCTTTTTAGCTGCTTGCTAACCAAAGCAAAGTCGGTCCCTACTTTTTCTTCGGTTCTCCTTTCAATGGCTTCAACACCCTGGCCCCATGCAATCATCTTCGGTACGGGTTTCAGCCTGTGAATTTAGCTGTGATTTACGTTTGTTCACTTTCTTTGTTTTAAATGTGATTTACTTTACAATTACATATAATATATATATTTTTTGTATGCATGCATTCAAACAAGAATCTAAGATCTTATTTTCGTTACAGAAACATTTTCGAGCAGCATACGGGAAAACCAAAGATATATCCGAAGCGTAAGATAATAAAGCCAACTCTAGCTTTTCCTAGTACTTTGTTAAACCTACAGAAGCATGGAAAGAATCTCTAAAAACTAAAAGCAAGTGGTAATATAAAGACGAGAAAATGTTATAGATATTAAGATTTTAATTTTAGAGTTACTGAATACATAAATCAACTGCTGGATTTCAACTTTGGCATCTATCTAATTAGGCCGAGAATCATTGGAAAGTTCATCGCTATAGTTTTTCCAGATTTGAAGAAGAAAATTAAACTAGCTTTTTGATTTTGATCAGCTTTAACATCAGACATCAGTTTGTTAATTAAAGACCTATCTTATTCAAAGTGTGAATTAATTGACTTTTCGTGATCGGAAACATCAAATGAATTCAGTTTTAGTGCAGGTTTTTCTAAAAGCCGTGTCAGATTAATTGTAGTAATCTGTTTCCTTTGAAAAATGTTGCCAAGACTTCAGCCAATAGCGATAGCAAATTTCTTCATAATTGAACCTTGCAGCTGAAATATATTCTTGGCCATATTTCTTTAAACACGTTTGTTAGGTGGATAAGTTGAAGCAGATCAAAGTAAATATCAATCCAACATTAGCTTCAAACTGACATTGACCAATTTCTTTTCCAGGCCAATGGAAATTAGTTAGAAAGTAAGTGCAAAAATAAAGAACATTCTCACATACTCACGTTACTTAAACGGATGAAAATGCCATACAGACTCTGAGAAGGCAACTCGAAGCAGATTCCAATACCTCAATTGACCACAATAGAATAATCTGATCAAGAAAAAAACACTAGATTATGTCAATGAAATAGCCAACCCAATTGCTTCCTCTGTATGATTTCAAAAGAGTAAACTCCAAAATCAGAAACCATTTATAATATATATATATATATTAGCATTAGCAAATTGAAAAAAAAAAAAAAAAGTTTGACACCGGATTGCAAACATTGTCATCTACAGTCCATTCGTCTATCCCTCAGGCAGCCTACGCAAAAAATGCCGTCAATTCTGTTATAGCAGTTGGAAACATTAGTTGTCACTTATCATCGTATTGGGAACAGCAGAGATTTTATCAGTTAAAGCAGATGTTTATATGCTGTTTTTGTCACCTTCTAGCCAAGTTACCCACCTAGGCTATCAGAGCCCACCATAAGGGCACTGGAAAAATTAGTGACGATAAAAAAAAAAGTTGAAGAAAAAGATGATTTTTACATTGCTATTGCTACTAGACTAGAATTGCGGCTTGTTTCTAAAGCAATCCATTTCAACAAAAAGCACTAACCCATACCTTGCATTGACCTCAAGCAGATGAGTGATAAACAAGAGTATAACGATTAAAGTTTTTCTTAAATTCCTTAAAATCAAGGTTCTCCAAGGGTTAATTGCTGCTGATTGGCAAATTTAGTCGCAACAAAATAAATTCGATCGTTTCAATATCAAGTATTTAGTTAAAAATATGCTTCACTTAGAATGCTGGTTAAAACTTAGTACCGGCTGTTTTTTTTTTCTTTTTATTTTTTTAAATAAAAGAAATACCCAAAAAATTTTGGTTTTGATTAAGGTTTACGGTTTCTTGCAACTTTTTGACTACTGCAGTAAATGACATGGCCTTTCTTGTCCTGAAGAGTAGATTCCAACTCCTAACTCCCCCCTCTCACTCTATATAGAGTAAGTGCATACAGCAAAGCAGGTAAAACAAAACTCTTCTTCACTATTATCAAATCGCCTGCTTCCATTTCCATTCCTGTCTCCTCTCATAACCAGAGTATAGAAACATCAAAGTTATCCAATCTTTTTTTGGATGAAAAAGCCCCAAACAGTATTCTTCCAATTGATTATCTCTCTCTCATTATTAGATTGCACAAATTGTCAGGTCTATATCCAACTAACAGCATTAAACCAACCTTTTTCTTCTTCAATTCCAGTCATCGTCAGACTGGCAATGCAGCTTTTTCCTTCTTAAGAGAAACGTATATATAATCTACATTAGCATTCACCAACTCGTACTGATATAGAAACATATAGTTTATTTAATTATTATATCTCAAAATTTCATTCTATATATGGATCTGATCATTTCCACTTCTTTATTCACTTTGCTCTCCATATTCCAAGGTAAGATTTTCAAGAGTTATTCCAACGTTTTCAATGTTGATTTCTGCTATATATATATAGCATTAACATTAACAAAGACTGCATTTATATATATATATATATATACACACACACACACACATATATACACACACAGAGAGGGATTTCAGGGACTACATTTGCACTTGTTAATTCATGTCACTACACGGTTTGGCCTGGTATACTAGGCAACACCCAGTTAGATAGCACCGGATTCGAGCTACCTTCAGGTGGGTCCGATCCTTCCAGGCACCGCCCTCTTGGTCAGGTAGATTCTGGGGCAGAACCGGATGCACATCAGACCAAAATACAGGTCAACTTACTTGCCAAACGGGTGACTGTGGCTCCAGCCAAATTGAATGCAATGGAAAAGGAGCAAGCCCCCCAGCTACCTTAGCTGAGTTCACGATTGGGTCCGGTACCCAGGATTTCTACGACGTTAGTTTAGTTGACGGTTACAACTTGCCAATGACCGTGGAGCCAAGCGGTGGGTCAGGCAAGTGCTTGTCTACAGGGTGTGCTAATGATTTGAACCGGCGGTGCCCGACTGAGTTACGGGTTGGAACGGGTGATGCCTGTAAGAGTGCATGCGAGGCTTTTGGGACCCAAGAGTATTGCTGCAACGGCGTGTACGCCACATCAGAAACCTGCAAACCATCTGTTTATTCAGCGATTTTCAAACCGTCGTGCCCGAAATCGTATAGCTACGCGTTTGATGATGCTACGAGTACGTTTACATGTACAGGAGCTGGTTATACAATTACATTCTGCCCTTCATCTACAAGGTAAGCACTAAGAATAGGAAATATTCCATTACTTAATTTTCATTCTTTTTCTTTATGCTTCTTTTTATTATCATATTTTTGGGTTTTTTTATATAAAATATTATATCTACTTTATCAGTGTTGTAGTTAGGGTGGTGAGATTCTTTGTTGAATCTGAAAATGTCGTCATCTGTTTTGTTTCATACGACTTTATATAAGCCCAAACTTCCTTTTGTAAGGCATAAGCTAACATGTTATGAGTCATGACCATTATGGCTTGTGGCATACATTAAGGATCTTGCTGTCAAATAATTAGCAAATGGTGAGCAAAACAAGTGTCTGTTTTTAGTACAAAAGGGTAGCCTCCGGTTCAAATCTAGCTTTTTTAAAATCTTCTTTGATTGAGAAATTAGAATCCATAAAAAGTAAGTGCTAAAATGAAAGAACTTTGGTCTATTCGTATCAGAATAGAATCACTTTCTAAACATTTAGGTTTAAATTGCATATTCGCTAAGATTTGTCGTGCTATAATAATATTTGTGCAGTCAAAAATCTGCAAGCAATACGACCCCAACAACACAAGGCACAACTGCACCGACGACGGGCACAACATATGGATCTAGTACAGGGTCAGTAGAGGTCCCAACCGACGACGATAGTTCATGGTTACTAGATTTTCTTGCGGGAAAGTCTTCTAGGACTCGTTCTCCTGCTGTTTTCCACACCGCATTGTTGGCTTCAGCGATTTCCTTTCTTTTCCTCTCTACATTTTATTTATAATAAAGCAGCTCATTTTAACAGCTAAAATGGAAATTAATTTGAGATTCTTCTGCCGTATTTGGGGATTGCTGTGCTGTTGAATGTTGAGGTCCAGCTGATTGTAAGTAAACCCCAACTTTCCAGGCCATGTGTAAACACACAAAAACTACTATAAATTTTTTTTCTTTATACTTTAGTTTTGGAAGAATTGTACTCCAAAAGCAACAACTTAGAGAGGAAAAAAAGAGATTTAAGCATTATTTTTAATTGATTAAGAAGGCATTTAAAGAAACTGTTACTTTACTGTGAACATGAGCAATACGGTTGGTGTTTCTTTGAGGATGGCTCATAAAGGAAGGCCCACTTTGCTGGAATTTCAAGCCTGGTATTTTGATGATTTTTTTATCGTGTCTATGACAAGAGCCATTCTTCCATCATTTCCTTTCATCAAATTTCCGTTGTTTTGTCTTTAATAATCTGTACATAAAACATGTTGTTAATTGGCTACTTTGCCAACATAATTAACTTATAAATTTTTATTTAAAAAGATAAAAAAAGGAAGAATTCGGTTCTTTAATCGTAAAAGTTCAGAGGATAACAAAGAAAAAAGAATCCAGTGCCTTTTTCTGCACTCCTAAATATATCAATTAAGATCAGCATTGCTTTTTCCCACTTCGGATTCAGGTAAAATTCTTAAGGCTTTTGTAATATTGCGTATTTGTCTGTGTCTTGTGCATATTTGGGCACAGATATATGGGAAGACCTGACTGAAATCAATCATGGATTCTCACCAATGGTCGCTTTATTATGAAGGGATCAAGTCAATCATATGAAGTACTGGAAACTACACAAAGAACCCTAAATATAATTGTCAACAAAGTGTGTGATAAGCATTTTCTCCATGTTAACATTTAGAGTCCAGTAGTTCAAAATCAAATCGCCCATTTTACCAAAAGGAAAGGAGGATTTCGCCCTTAGAATTACATGACATAGTACATGATTAAGCCGCAAAGAAAGAGCCTTCGTTTGACAAAGATTCTTTAGTTGCAGCATGGAATAGCATTCTCCTAACCATATTTCAGAGTTTCTCCACAATTAGTGGGATTCTCAAGGGCATTGCATTTAATAGGGTGAAAAAATGGCATGCCAACGGCTGCATGGTAATGCTTTTACGCTTCGAAAGTTGAAAGGGCCCCATAAAGTTTGGTCATTCTCAAATGAAACTGGAGAGACGAAAAACTTTTCGGCTTCATCCACTGAACGCCATAAAATATGACGAATCGGAATCCGTCTTTAGTTACAGATAAAATCTAAAGCAATGGCAGATTAAGGGAAACTTAATGCCAACAGTAATATATTCTAGAATGCTGGCCAATTGAATTATTAAAGGGAAATTAAGATAAAACGACGACAAAATAAGGGTCTACTCAATAGTTGATCTCCAACGTATCAAATGTGCTTCTTTCAAGCACTCATTTGGTAGTGCTTCTTTTGTTTATTCTTTGGACTGCTCTTCTAAAAGGCCATCCAATGAGTAGATTTGCCTGTCAGAAATTGTGATATAGAAGATGTAGAATGGAATCTTCTTCTTCAAAAGCTTCAGTGCGCTTTCGTTGAATTTCGATTGTTAAGCAGGAGGAGTTCCCTCCTCTGCATAACAAAATTCACAATTATACAAGAAAAAGAAGGAATATAAATGATCAAGCAACGAGACTGCAACATTAGTATCATAAAGTTTGAGCTAACTTTTTCTTTCTGGAATTTTGGACCAGCTTAATCTACTCTTAGGCCAAATAAAGCAGACAAAAGAAAGTTGGTCTCGATTTTCTAATTCTACCTAATCCATATTGGGCTTCTCAGCCTCACTCATTTCCCCTTTGGAATGGCCAGTTGGTCCTGCCATTTTCCTGCTTAACAGTTCGAGAGGCCACCTCCCTCTAAGTTGCATAAGCCTCCATCAGCTCCAAATAGACAAGTTTACGATTACTTCCATACCCTAGCTTAAAATACAGCAAAAAAAAAAAAAAAAATCAAGCAGCAATTTTACAATGATAAAAATGACATTCGACCAACATAAAACACAATAATATTCTCCCGATATGAAGTGTTATTGTGACATTTCCGGTACCCCAAAACTTGTTAGATAATTAAATTATTACAGTTTTTCTATGCTCTGTTCAACTGCGAACTGCAAAGGCCATCAGCTGTTGATGGTTGATTAGCAATTGAGCATCACAAAGTAAGGAGGCTTGGCCTTGACCTTGGGGCAGACTGTGGGGCATTGGTGAGCATGTGAACAACTTCTCTCATGGATGGCCTGGCAGAGCTTTCATCCTCCACGCACATCATGGCTACCTTGAACAGATGGATGACAGCAGCGAGTGGGTACTCACTCAGCCTGGGATCCACAATCGCCAACACTGAAGCAGGATCGGATGGCTGAGGGAGTTCTGATGTGATCTTCCTGACCCACCTCACAATGTCCACCCCATCTCCAAATTCCCCTACAGGTTTTCTTCCCGCAACCAGCTCCAGCAGCACTACACCAAAACTGTACACATCGCTTTTCTCATCCACCTTGAGTGTGTAGGCGTACTCTGTTGTAAATCACAACCGACCAGGCCAATGCTAGTTAGCCTACACTTCAAAATCCCAGACTCTAAGTCCCTAATGCTGCCCATTAATCTAGGCCCAAAACTTTTTATTTAAATTCAATTAATAGTGGATGAATAATGAATTCTAGGATTCCAAGTTCCCAAATCTGAAACAGAATCGCGTTCTTAGTGAATGTGTAATTATTGACGAATATCAAATTTATCATCATGAGAACAGGATAGCCAACAAGAAAAATACACAAATCTGGGTTACAAACCTGGGGCGATGTAGCCGTAGGAACCAGCAATCGAGGACATGCACTGGGAAGCACCGGCATCCTGCAAAAACTTAGCCAGCCCAAAATCCGCCACATGAGCTTCGCAGTCTTCATCAAGTAATATGTTATTCGACTTCACGTCCCTGTGTATAATCAAAGGCGAGCAATCATGGTGAAGATAACACAATCCCTTGGCAGCTTCAACGGCAATCCTATACCTTCTCTCCCATTGCAAATGTGCACCCTTTGGCCCATGCAACATTTCTCCCAAGCTCCCATTAGGCATATATTCATACAACAACAGATTCGTGTCCTTATTCGACACGTAACCCAACAGTCTCACAATGTTTCGGTGCCTAATTCGACCGAGAGTTTGAATCTCAGCCGTGAACCCATGATCGCTTCTTCCCGTTCCTCGACCCACCAATCTTTTAATTGCCACATCAAGACCATGCGGCATGGAACCGCGGTAGACAACCCCAGCTCCACCTTTCCCTATAACGTTCTCTTTCTTCAAGCACTCCAGCACGTCCTCAGCTTTGAAATCTAGCCTTTGGAAAGCAGTGAGCTTCCAGGCTCGTGATTTTTGAAAACTCTTCCTCCTCATACTGTAAACCGTGACAACTATCAATAATAATGCTGTAACTACCGTGATGATTGTGATTATGAGCTTTGAAGCAGTGAAAAACACCGCGTGACCATGTCCTGAACCTTTAGCTTTGTTTATCAAAGCTGGACAAGTAAGGTGGCGCGGTGAACAGAGGTTGAGGTTTCCAGTAAACGAGCTGTCGTTGAAGACTAAAAATTGACCACCAGCGGGGATTCGGCCAAAGAAGTTGTTATAAGAGAGATCAAGAGTTGTGAGACTTATCATGTACCGGATTTCAGCAGGAATTTCACCAGTTAGCTGGTTTCTTGAAAAATTGAGAATGCTTAAATCTTTCAGCTTGTCAATTCCTTTTGGAATTTCACCGGTGAGACTGTTCTGACTAAAATCAATTGAAGTAAGAGTAGTACATCGAGAGATCGAAGGAGGGATTTCACCAGTAATGTTGTTTTCACTGATGTTTATCTTTGAAAGCAACTTGATATTAAAGATCTCTTCAGGAATTTCACCTGAAAACCTGTTCATTTCAAGAGACAAAACTTGTAAATTACGCAAATTGCCGATTGCCAGAGGAATTTTACCTGTGATCCAGTTGCCTGAAACTTTTAACTGACCAAGCGAAGCACCTGACATGTGGAATGGAAGTTCACCGGAGAAGTAATTGTCGCCTAACTCGATAATACTCAGCAATGGCAAGTTGAAAATTCCAGCTGGAATTGTTCCGTTGAGAAGGTTCTTCATGATACGAATCCTGGTAAGGGACTTGCAGTTGCCGAGTTCTTCAGGAAGTGGACCAAAGAAGAAATTTTCCATCATGATCAACGTCTCCAACCTCCCTCCCTTACATAAGTCCCGTGGAATCAATCCAGTGAGGTGATTCGAAGCAACATCAAGCCTAATAAGCTTCCCATTGCGGCCAAGATTCTCGGGTAATTCAAACGTGAAGTTGTTGCCCCACACTTGAAGCACTTCAAGATGAGGAAAATCACCTACGAATGAGGGTATTTGACCATAGAGATTATTTTTGAACAAATTTATAAGTGTAATGTTTTGCAAAGCAGAAAAACTCTCTGGTATCTCCCCTGTTAGTTCATTTATTGAAAGATCAAGCGATTTCAAGCTGACTAAACCAGAGATTTGAGAAGGAATATGGCCCATGAGACGGTTCAGTTGAAGGAATAATGAGTGCAAGTTTTTCAAGTTGCCCAAACTCGCAGGAATCTCACCGGTTAGATTACAGCTTGCCATGTCGAGAAGTTCGAGTTGACACAAGGACCCAAACTCGGGTGGAATTCCTCCATCATAGGCGTTGAAGTATCCGATTACCAAATATTTCAGGTTTCTTAAACGAGCCAAAAATGCAGGAGTTTGCCCCGTTAAACCGATGCCGTTTAGACCCAAATATTCCAAGCTCTGCATTTCAGAGTACTTCTCCGGTATCTCTCCCATGAAAAAGTTGCCTCCAAAAGACAAATGCTTCAGATTTTTCAGGTTAACGACCTCGACGGGAAGAAGACCCGTGAAGTTATTGTTATAAGCATCAAGAATCTCGAGTTGAATCAGACCTGTAAGGATTTCTCCAGGAAAACTGCCTTCGAAAACATTGTTGGAAATGTTGAATATCTTCAGAGAAGTCAAATTCCCCATCTCTACAGGAATCTTCCCTGTAAGACTATCGCTAGAAATGGTAAGGTTCACAAGCTTGTTCAGAAGCCCTATTTCCGGGGGAATGGTGCCAAAAAGGGGAGTAAACGACACATTCAGCGCAACAACTCTGAAATCCTCATCGCATTCAATACCAGAAAAACGGCAATGCGCTGATGGAAAAGAGGAGAATTCCCAGTCCTCCAGTCCTGAACCTTTGGGTCCAATCATGGAAGACTTGAGCATCGACAGAACTTCAAGATCACTGTAACCATTGCTGCTGGCCGACAATAATCGAAGAATCAAGGAAATACAGATAAGGTAACTGTAAAAGCTCCTCATTTCTCTGTTTCGTTTACACTGTCAACTTTCTTCGCTCAGAACAGGAAGGGAAAATCAATGTTGAAGCTTTAATTCGATCAAGTCCAACTCAAGCTCAACACACCCCTCAAAAGCTACTTCTAGTAGAGTCGTACATTTCCTGTAAAGAGAATCGTAGCTCCCAAAGTATCAAATTGGAGATGAAAAAACAAATACAAACTCTGAAAAGTCAGAGAGAGATAGATAGAAAGGGTGAGAGTATGAGTGTGGATTGCATGAAATCGGTATCAACCTGCAAGATAGTATGGCCCAACGTTCCCACCGTACATTACAAGAATTGACGATGGTAGAACACGGCTGGATAACGTTGAATTTACTGCTTTTTAAAGCTTGTCAGCTCTCCTGTTTCTGCAAGTCAAAGACGAGGTCCCCAGGAGGAAGAAGATTGAAACGTTAACTCTTAACGGAGTTAAACGATTGGTGGTACTATTTTACGTGAATTGCGAAGGTACATCTGATAAGTGTGTTTTGACGGCGTGATCTGCATGTTTGAAAGGCAGGGCCCATAATTAATGCAGCTGTCCTCTGGCATTAGTGTCAGGGGCTCCACTACGAAAAAAATAAAAATTCGCGAGTTTGAGGCTCAAGGAGGAGCTTTCTCCACCTCTGTCGTTCCCTTGGCGAAAACCATGAAACTAGGTTCGTTTAATCAAGTATTTACTTCGGTAAAAACTAAAAAATCAGTTTTTACTTTCGGGATCATCAAATATCAATGTGGATCCTGTCCTTTCGGGAGGTCTCATGCAAGACAAGAGATGGGCTTTGTAGTTATTGCTGGGCCCTCATTAAAGGCTGTGTATGTCCTTTCCCGAAGAGAGACCTTTTCCCCATCTGACTCCCCTTTGGCTGTGACCTAAAAGTCCACTCTTTTTGTTCCTTTCTACCATCTGGACCGTCCAGAACTGGGGACCATATCCAATTGCCTTCCACAACCTTCTCCTTTTGCTGACCGGGTTCCCTTCCTCTCCCTTATCCTATGGTGCATGGTTCAACTGAAGTATTCTGCAACTTCTCCTTTTGACCATCTAGGTGTTAATCATCGACGGTAGAAACTTAATCATCTCAGTCAAATTTTTGTCTTCTTATTAACAAACATTTATGATTTAGCATTAGCTAGGATCCTATAGTCTAACGCTGATAAACGTATGGTGTTCTTTCACATTAATTAAGTTTGTATCTTCTCATTTTTTTTCAATTTATTTAAAGTTTTATGTTTTAATGCGGTATTAGAATGTAAACTTTGTTATGTAATTTCTAATTTGTGCACAGTGAATGGAGGAGAAAATTGGAGGATCTATCCAGGAATGCCCCTTTGACTACATCTTTTGTTGTTTAACTCTTTTTGTTTGAAATCTGCATATATTCGGTAATCACGTTAAATCTGATTAGTCCAAAATTTTATCTTTTAATGTTCTATGTCTCAAACATTGTAATTCTCAAGCTTGGTCTTCCGGATGCGATTGAAATCTATGGTTCCTCTCAAAATCGTAAAATGAAGTTCCTTTTTTTTTTTCCCTCTCAATTTCATAGCTAACTACTAAGTTACATGCCCAGTGCACGGGCTTAACGATGCAGGCAAACGTGATAACAAAATCTACCTACCATCGGGTAGCTTTGAAGAATCTTTTGCCAGAAGAATTCAGGCTACTGAGTCGAGAGGGAAAGCTACAGTGAAAGCTATAAAGATTCGTAATTTTTCCTACTTGTTCAAGCAAAAGCTAATGGGTTATTTTATCCTCAGATGCTAGGGAGTTCAGTAACAATTGATAGATGGATCGACTAGACGATGTAGCAGGGCAGTCATTTCAACATCATACAGTTCCAAATTGTTCAACGAGACCTGACCAGGCAATGATGGCGTGCAGAGTTTTTCTCAGCAGTGTTTAATCAATCAAAGACAGAGTGCAGAATTGGACAAAGGTCACATCTACAGGGGGTTTAAATTAAAATTTTGGGATGCCATGCAGCTCAAACGCCGAGCCTTGTTTTTGTTTATTTTTTGAACGACAGTTTGGGCCTGGATTGCTAAGCTCCACAATCACATCGGCCAGCAACCTTGTCAATGGTAGCAAGGCCCAGTAGGCCTAGCCAAGAAGATAATTTGATCCTTAAATTGTATTTTCAAAAACTTGGACGCATATCCCACGCATATGTAACAGAATTATAGGCTTATAGGGCAGGGAAGGGGTGATTTGCAAGGAAATTTGATAGTTATCGACATTAATAACATATAAAAAAATTGTCAAGAAGCTTTGATCAACAGGAGAGGGGAAGTGATGAAAGAAACGTATTTAGTTGCAATGCTGTAGTCGCTAGTAACAGAAAACACATGTACTAATTACCAGAATCCTTACAACGTTTCCCAAAATCAAGTTGCTCCATATTTAAGAAGTTCTCCACTGCATCTCAATTTGAATCCGACCGTTCTTCGAGTCAATCAGATGATACTTTTCATTGATTCTTCGGTTACTAACAACGTCAGCTAGACTTATAGTAGCATAACCCAAAGACTCCTGGTAAAACATGTAAATAAGTACTATTATTATTTAATTACATAAAAGAACGATGTATTTATATTTCAACTATATGATATTGGCATGTAGAACAAGTTTGTTATATGCACAAGATATGGTCAATTAATATGATCCAAAAAGGGAAAATTCAGAACTCATCAGGACAACTAGCGTTCTTAATGAGATGAGAGAGAACGAAAATGAATGCAATAAATATGCAATGAGCACCTTGGGATGCAGTAGCCCTATCCTGGAGGATGTACTGAATACTTCCACGTGAATTTTATCATTTGTGGGTGGTTCATCCACCATAAACTGAAATTCATCCTCCCATCTTGGATCTCTGCTTTTCTTTACACGCTGTATTGTCAATGAGCAATCAAAATGTATGATAACTAATAAGAACACAATGCTCAGACAAAAAAAGGGGATAGGGATTTTGATCATGCAGGCAAAAATATAAGATGTAGCATTGCTGATTCTTAGTCAATAACGCATCCTGAAATTGCCATACTTATGATTAAAGCATCAGTATTAAATAAGATTACACTTCGTGAACAGACTTAGGTGCCAATTTATCAATAGTGAATGTCTGGTTACAACTTGTATGTGTGGCCTAGCATGATTTATCAAATATTTCCAGATTTTTAAATGGTGGCACCAACCGCTGTAGCCTGTAGGAATCGAAATGCTATTAAAAAAGTAAATTGCATTCAAATTTCAAAGTTTGAAACCAAATTTTCACACCATTGCCTTTTAGCGGAACCATTCTTGAGCATTAAAAAAAAAATAAAAAAGTGCCTGAACAAACTCATTTGCAGCATAGATTTATGGCATACCTTTGTTCTTCTCTCCTCCCCTCTGAATAAAAGACGCACGTGTGGGTTTGTGTGGTACTTTCCTTCAACATCTTCAGCTTCATGCACAATAACTACAAGCAAACCTCCACCTGCAGGTGTTCCTTCTGGAGCTTTTTGTACCATAGTTGAATCATCAATGTCATTTGGTATGTCGTCCTCCTTGAACGGTTTGTACAAGACTTCCACCTCAAGCTGCCCGCGTGACTTCTCATTTTGTGGATCATTCGGGTCCATATTTTTCAGCAGATCAAGAGTCAAAACTTTTGGCTCATCAGGTGTGAGATCTTTCAATGGAACAACATTCATGCCCATCTTGTCATGTGAGCCAACCTGAATTGAAGTTAACATACATCTTGAGGAATACATGTAGAACATACACAGGCATGCATATACGAGTATGCAAAGCATAGAGAAATCGCATAGGTTGGCATGGATATAAAATGCTTTAGATTCTCCAACAAGGACAAACAGAACAGCAACATGCCCCATTATTTCACATCGCCAAATAGAAAGGTTATGCTGGTCTTCTTAGGAGCAACCTTACAACGTATGATAAATCTAGAAAACACATCAAAATAATCATACCTGCTCCCAGTCGTAGACACTAATCTCCAAAGCTTGAGTGCTTGGATCTTTAACAACAAAATTAAATTCCTCATTCCATTCGGGGTTCAAGTTGCTGCGTTTCACAGTAGTTTTCTTTGCAGTGAGTTTTTCCTCGGTTAATTTTAGTTTCACGTAAGGATCTGATTTGCCCAGGAGATCTTTCTTTTTAAGCTTCGTTGCCCTCAGAACCTTCACATCAAGAATTCCAACAGGTTTCTTCATGGCCCTGTCAATTTAAGGAAATTTTAGCAGGTAAAACATAAACTCTCCTCCATAACTTGGAAGCAAGCAGAAAGCTGGACTATGCATACTTACTGTGTAGGATCCATTATTTGCACTTCTAAGGCTTTAGGCCACAGATACATATTGGCAACTTGATCTTTTATGTGCTCCTGGAGAAAAAGAGTATCCTTATTAAGCAAATAAATAAATAAATAAATAGAGATACAAGGCATGTTAGAACCGCAGACAGGATTCTAGGAAAAAAAGGGGGTGATGGCTGGCATATAAATTTGCTATAGAAATGCCCTCTCCAGTCCCCTTCCTCTGAAAAAGCGAAGGGAAGAGAGAGAAATGGGCATAACATTTGGTGTAAATAAACTTGTTCGAGAGGATAACCATCAGCCATGAGGTAAATAACAGTGTTCTCCACCACAAAACCTAATCCATTGCAAGACGAAACAAGAAATAAAAGTATTACCTGGACAAACCTATATAGTCCAGGAATGGCCATAACATCTGCCCCAAGTAACTTAAGCCCAAAGTCAACATGTGGCTGCAAATTATAATGGAAGATTAGGAGAAAAAAGGGGGGACGAGAAAGAATGAGGCTACGAACTAAGATCCTTCTATAAATACCACAACTAAGACCTGCCAACATACTATGCTTAACTAAATCATGATGAAGTTTCGGACAGTTGGAAAATAAAAACATGAACAAAATTTAATAACATAAATTCATAATAAATTGAGATGATAAATAAAATAAAATAACAAAACTCTCCCAAAAAAATGATGCTTCATTAAGAACTTATAATGCAGCATAAACTTTATTACTGAATAAATAACCATGTATGGCTTGTTAAATACAACATACCTTATCCATTAGGGAGACATATATATTGGCAAAACAAGGAAAGACACTGAGCAAAGGCTTCAGAGTGATTCGAGGAACAGCAAAAACTTGCAAATCAACCACCTGAAAGATTCAAAGAAAATCAATGCTCCTCAATGGAATCACCACAAATTTTTCTCTCCACATCTTGTTGAACATTTTGTTCACTCATGCGCATGATGTCTATTCATGAGAGAGACAGACAGAACGCATAAACATTTCTTTCCCCTTTTTTTATGCATATTTCTTTCTCTTAATCCACCATTGCAATAGCAAATACCTGAACAGTGGCTTTTAATCCAAAAGCTTTAACTGCGATAGTGATGTTAGGATTCCCTGCCCACTTAAATGATGGTTCCATAAGAAGTTCCTTCTCATCAGTGACATAGACTTTCATTCCTGGCATATAATTAAATCAACAATGACTATCACTCTGGAAAACTTTGTGCTAGAATTACAAGGGAGAGAAAAAGAATACCATATGCATACAATCTAGGCTACTTTAAATGTTCTGGAAAGGACTCCTTTCAATACTTTTCTTGAATTATTATGTAACATTATTACAAGCCTCGAGACCTTTGTTTCTGACTCAGTTTCCTTAGACATCCTTACATTCAGGTTTTATCGAACCTGCACTAATCTCAATTATGTACTACTTTTCTTCCAATCTGAAAATTAGTTGCTCATCACATAAGAAATGAGAGAGTTATACATATAAATATATAAATCCAAAAACTCATTGTTACCCTCTGTTAGTCTAAAACGTAACCAAGATATCAAGCATCCTGCATTCTTTTCATATAAATGCCACACTTACAAAGAAAAGAATCGCTTTCTGCCATGAATATGATGAACGCAGAAAAGAATTCGGATCAAGTGATGACACAATGGGAACATATTTTTTTATGTCACATGCAGTTGAGCTTATGTATGTAGAATGTACAGGAGTATGTGATTGAGAACAAGAAATCAACCTTGAAAACTTGGTGGTAGGGTACCCAAAGTAAGCGTTTCAAAATCAACTGATTGAATTTTGTATTTTGGAATTTGCTCGGCAATAATGGGCTTCGCTATATTCTTGGCAGTTGTGCAAATTGCCTTGAAAAAAGAAGTGTCAAAACTTGGCAACGAATTCAAAAAAAGCAAGGCCAGACAAATATAATAGAGGCCATAACAGGTCAAAGATCATTGCAGTTACACATACCTTGTCTAGATAAGGCCACATGTTCTCGATAAATTTGTTAAGCCAGTCAACCTTCAGAGAAACAGACAGTTATGACCTTGTTGCATAACTTAATGCACTTAAGACCCAACATACAGACATGACAGGAAAAAGAAAAAAGAATTCATAGCATAGAAGAACATACACGGTCAAAATCTGGATTTTTGACCCATAAGGGGATCTCTGGAAGCAACCGCTGCAAAGTTTTTGAGTCTTCCTCGACCAAAGGACGAATTTTAGGATCCTGAACACAGGAAATGTTAACAGCCAAAAGAAACAATCCAACCACCTTATCAATGGTTCAAAGGACTGAATTATGACATTGGAGACAAGACAACTCATGCTGTTGTTGTTCAGCTATCAAATTAGAATGCTTAGTGAAATATGTTGAGTACCAATTACAAACATTTACATCTAACTGTTCTAACCTCTCATACGTGGTACCAACATACAACGAAACAGGCCAAATAGTTTGGTGAACGGTAATCAAGTACACTAATCAAATTCCCAGGAAAAAGAAAAGAACAAAGAAGGTGCAATACGCAATAGCATATCACTGTTAAATGTTAATACCTGACCCGCAGAGAGAAGTTCCTCAATCCAAAAGCATAAATTCTCCCTATAAAAACTCGCTAAGCCAGTTTGATCATTTCAAAATCATGTTTTTGCGACTAAAAAATCATGGATATACATCTTTTAAATCGAGAACACTACAAAGCACAGAACTTTGCGCAGTGAAAGTGAAGATAGAATCCACAAACTCAAATTGACTTAAGACAACAGCTGGAATTAACCACAAATACGACCCATATACTAATCAGACCATTTAAAAAAAAATTGATCAGCTTAGAATAAAGTTAGCATTTTTAGTGCCCATTCATTCTTTCAACTGATAAATGGACAAAATTTAAAGCCGCTTATTGGAAGACGAATAACAGTTACCCAGGAGAAAAAGCGCTTCACTCAGACAAAAACTACGAAAAGCAAACGAAGAATAAAAGAAAATATTAAATACACCCCAAAAATCAGAAAAACATAACGAAAATTCAAGGGAGAAAGAACAAACCTTAACATCAGTAGGAAGGAAGTAGATGAACATGTAATACCCAATGACAAGCCCAACGGAAGTTCCAATTCCGAAGCCAAAAATACACAATATAGAGCTAAATACACCCATTTTTTTTCCAAAAGATAGTTCAGAAGATTAAATCAAAGGGCCTAAAAAGCTCTTGCTTTGTTCTTCTCAAGTAGAAATAACACTAAGAGAAACGAAGAAAACCCAGGAAAGGAACTTTAGCTAACATTATTGTTTGAAGTGAAATTGGGAATTTCATTTTTTTTTAAAAAAAAAAAGAGATATTACGGTTTAAAATCTTATCAGGAAGAGAGCATTAAAGGAGCATTTACGACTTGTGGTCGCTCTCTAACGTTCGAAGGAGCCGCTCCCATTTTGGACCTACCCGGAGATTATTGCTATGAAATTTTTATGCGCGTGAAGTTTGGCGTTTCGCCGTCTGTCGGTAACGTTCAATTGGTTGGTTATGGCTATGGATGACGATTTTTATTTTTCCCCTCTTACCCGCTTAGAAAAAAAAAAAAAAAAAGATTACAAAAATATTTTCACATGAACAAAAATAAATGAATTTATTATTTAATCTACATTATTATTAAAGTTTTTAAACTGAATTAATGTCTCAAAAAAAATCAAATGTAATAATAATATCTCTAAATTAAAATTATATATATTATTAAAATTTTTAAATAAAAATATCTTTTAAAAAACTACCCAAATTTTTTAACTCGATTTCATTTTTC
>JBBYHO010000010.1:14154574-14194879 GCA_038382025.1 Adansonia gregorii | reverse complement strand
ATATATATATATATATATATATCTTGTGTGTATATAATATTGTTCATGAAACAATTATGCCTGAATTTGCATTTCTTGCATTTGTGTGTATATATACACATTTTTGTTTTGAGCTCAGTTTGCATTTAGATGCATCACTATGCTGTGATGTCATTTTTTGAAAATTATACACATTTTTGTTTATATATATATATATATATATATCTTGTGTGTATATAATATTGTTCATGAAACAATTATGCCTGAATTTGCATTTCTTACATTTAAGCTGAAGATGATACTGATTGCTCTGTCCCATTGAGGTTACTTATGAACCACTTAGCCAGGTTACAATAACCTTTACTATCGTCCTTAAAATTGTCTAATATCTGATGATTTCACTAATGGCACTTGTCTTGTTATTATCTAAAGAAAGCAGTTCAACTCAACAAGTTTGATTACCGATTTGCAAACAAATTGGATACAGATTTGCAGAAGTTAAGATGCAGAGTTAATTACCATGCTCTGCAGTTTGCTAACCCAATTCTAGAATGGGTAAAACACTTTTTCGGCGAATGAGGATGAGGAGCAAGCATTACATTGCTTTGCACTTGAGTCATGTATCTTTATCTTTGGTCCTGTAATGTCCATTATGCTTATTGCATACCTGTGCTTATGGCTGTGTCCTCAGCGGCACCTAAACTTTGTATACCTTGAGTTTTAAACTGCTTAACCTGCATATATGATACAGATGTAAGAATGTATTTATGTGACTTACCATACAAAGCCCTCCAATTTCTTTGCACTTGATAAATGGCAGCATGACCATTTGACTAAAAGATCAAGTATCTGATGTTACTGTTACAAGATAAGTAGTGTAATAGAGCAGGCAATATCACAAGAATACAAGGGAATATGTGGTTGGCTAGGGTTGCCTATGGCCACGGAAAAATACTCAAAAGAGCTGCATTGCTAATATTATGAATTGTTGTATTAATTTGTACAAGCGTGCTCTATTTATATAAAAGGTTCTTACAATTTAGGAAAGAAAAAAGAGATGAATATTATATCGTAATCATAACGTAATTTTTAATATATTAAATTACATTTATTAATTTAACAGTTAAATGAAATGCCTTTCGGTATTGCATGTTTTTAGAGATAGACCTTCAACCAAATTCATCAAGATAGATATGTGCATATATAGCAGTGAATCAGTGCATCATTCTTCGAAGCAATAGCTTTTCCATTCAATGATAAAGGACATATATAAGATTATTGATGCAGCCAAACATTTTTGTGGCAGGTTTGAGCCCGATATGATTGCATTCTCGGGCTGTGATTATAGTGGAGGTGAAAAGGAAAGGAATGAACTAGGTGCTATACGAAAGAGGTGGAAGACTTTACATCTAAGGTTCAAGTGTCATAATGTTCTGCTCCTGATGCTTATTTTTTACAGGCGTAGAACTTGGATTTGGAAAGTAAATTTGTAAATTACCACTGTTACGATCACCTAACATCCGTTTTCATTTTATAAATATCATTGTCTGCTACCAAGGAAAAAGGAAATAAACATGCAGTTCTTTCCAGTTCCATGATGAGGAAACATTATAGAAGGTTCAAGTTCAAGTACAGTTGAGTGTGGATTTTATGAAAAGCAGGAGAGGCTAAAAGCGATGCATGGAAAATTCTTAAGTGACTACTATTATGAGAACAGAAATTGCAGTCCTTTCAAATTCTCCAATATGTGTTAATTTGGCTTTCATCATTCCACTCCAACGCTAGAGCTAATGCATAAGCTGTATGGCATCTGTTTATTGGATTGCAGAAAAACAATCAAGATAAGGAAAGGAGGCAAGGCAAATGCCCACTTACTCCAGCGGAAGTTGGTCTGATGCTTAGAGCACTAGGATGATGTTCATATTTATGTGGCATCTGGTGAAGTGTATGGAGGGAAGGAAAATTTGAGTCCCCACGAAGGAAGAATTGGAGCCATCTTCCTCGTTCTCTTCTAGAATGGTCGCACTTGACTTTATTGTTTGTGATGAGAGTGATGTGTGTCACCAACAATAATGGTAACGTGGCTAGAATATTATCTGGAAGAAGGTAAAAAAGCCCTGCTTTGAATCCTTCCATTCCATAACTATAACTGCTCGCTAATTTTTTCCATTGTTTGTGTTATTGCAAGAGATATTTTGGACATAAACCTACCATTCGTCCAGATGCTGAAAAATTATATCGGTTGCTCTTGAGCAGAAGCAACATGACATGGGAAGCATTTGCCTTTAGAGTTCGTACTTTACAGAAAGGCTTTATGGGGGAGCCAAAGGAGGTCAGGCCTGGAAGCGGTGAGTTTCATGAGAATCCATGCTCCTGTATATGTGAGGATTCAGAGGCAAAGGAAAAGGCAAAGGCAGATTCAGGACACAAGAAACATGGGAAATTGGATAATTCATCTAGAAAAATGTTATGGTAAGTGATGATCAGAATGATTATGATGATAACGATGTGCCAGACTGACCTGATGATCTAGATGATGATGAGGATCAAAGTGGGCCTGAAGAGAAGCTCCTGTATAACGTAACAGGTTCGGACTATAACGCATTCATCTCTGATGAACCTGAGTCGGAAGAGATGTTTTCAGATTGAATCGAATGAGTGACAATTTCGTTCCTGAATTCCCTCTCCAGTCCTCTCCTGTGGTTCTATGAGGCATATTAATGGTTTTATTAATGATAATGCAAATTTCAACCTCTCTATTAAATTAAACCCTCCTGAAATTCCCAACAGTTGTGGTTTTTGCTTGAGATTTGTGATTTCCAGGAACATTCAACTTATAATGAAGCATACAATGAAGGCAGGTCAAAGATGGTACATTCTCCTCTATTTAGATGATGTTCCAGGACAAGGCTCCGAAGTATAAACATGAATTATGGAAGGATTGATTCGTGATGAGCCTCCTCTATCCGATCATCAATCAAGTCATGGAAAGAAAAAGTTTGAAATACGGCGGTGGTTCAAAGTGATTTTGTTTTTCTTTTTCCAAGTTTTTGTCGGTTTTCTTTTATCATACCGAGATCATTCACATAGTTCCTTTAGGTGTGGGAGAGATGGTTTAGGCTTTTAACTTTGATGGTGTTGGTTAGTGGGCCTTTCCTAGCAATTCAGCCTTGCAAGTCAGATTGTAGTTACAAATATTTGGCTGGATCTCTTTCTTCTTCTTCTTCTTCTTCTTTTTTTTTTTTTTGGGGGGGGAAAGGGTTTGGATCTCTATTATTAATTAGTGATAGTATATTATATACTGGGAGTTATCTTTACAAATGTGACGAATAATATTTTTAAACTAATGCATGGAAAACGTTAAGACAGGTCGGAAAAGTAGGAAGAGGAGGATGCGGTCACTAGTCGATACCATTGCTACCACGTATAGTGCGTTATTTGACAAAAGCAGATAAATTCACACGTGCCAAAAAAGTCAAACACGTTCTTCAATTACTCATTTGATCCTGCGTCCAAAAATTCTACTTCACCAAAATTCGTTCCATCCAACGATTGAATGGCTTCCGACCAATCAACAGGTCAAACTAGCTTACTCGTTGCGGGCCCATAGTCAAATTTCTTACAAATATAAATAAAACGATTCTGTAGCCTGCCCTTAAGACTACAGTCAATAATAGCCACCTTAAAAAAAATCTGCTAGAATTAGAAAAGTAAACCGATCTAAAGAGAGGTGTGGCAACTGCGAAGCCAAAGCAATGGCACAAAATATCAACTTGACAATCGATCCAAGGAGTGGCTTTTGCAGATCCAATTCAACCTTCTACAGCAAGCGCCACCCCATTCCTCTCCCCAGGAACGATTCCCTCGATGTCACCACTTTCATCTCCTCCCGGGCCCACCATGGTAATGTTGCCTTCATCGACGCCGCTACCGGCCGCTATCTCACCTTCTCGGAACTTTGGCGAGCTGTTGATTCCGTCGCCACGTCTCTTTGCGACATGGGAATCCGGAAAGGCCACGTTGTCCTACTCCTTTCACCAAACTCCATCTTCTTCCCCATTGTTTGCCTCTCTGTTATGTCCCTCGGCGCTATTATAACCACCACCAACCCCCTCAACACCCCTGCTGAAATCGGAAAACAAATCGCCGATTCAAAGCCAGTTCTCGCCTTTACTATTCCTCAACTTCTCCCTAAACTTGCCGGCTCCACCATTCCTATCGTGCTTCTAGATGATCATGTGAAAAATAACGTTGGGGGAGCGAAGATTGTAACAACTTTACGTCAGATGATGAAGACAGAACCGAGTGGCAGTCGAGTAAGGGACCGAGTCAACCAGGATGACACGGCGACTCTGCTTTATTCGTCCGGTACAACAGGTGCCAGCAAGGGAGTGGTTTCATCTCATAGAAACCTGATAGCGATGGTACAAACAGTGATAAGCAGGTTCAGCCTAGAAGAAGGAGAAAGGTTTATCTGTACGGTTCCTATGTTTCACATCTATGGCTTAGTAGCGTTTGCCACTGGGCTGCTGGCGTCCGGATCTACGGTCATAGTTTTATCAAAGTTCGAGATGCAGGACATGCTATCAACGATCGAGAAGTATCAGGCCACCTATCTCCCTCTCGTGCCGCCGATACTGGTGGCAATGGTAAACGCGGCGGATCAGATACGGAAAAAGTATGATTTGAGTTCGTTGCATTCGGCGTTGTCAGGTGGGGCTCCGCTGAGTAAAGAGGTGATTGAGGGGTTCCTGGAGAAGTATCCGAATGTGAAAATTCTTCAGGGGTACGGTTTGACAGAGTCAACAGGGATTGGTGCGTCAACGGACTCGTTGGAGGAGAGCCGGAGGTATGGTACGGCAGGGATGTTGTCGCCGAGCATGGAGGCTAAGATTGTGGACCCGGATAGTGGGAAGGCTTTGACGGTGAATCAGACGGGTGAGCTCTGGCTTAGGGGTCCCTCCGTTATGAAAGGTATGGTACTAATTGTCCCTTAATGGTAGTAAAAAAATTAAGGAAAATGTCCGTTTCGATTTTTCCTTGTTCTGGCGCTTTTTTTCGGCGGGGCAGGGTGGGGGGCGGGGCGATGCTTGATGTGTATAATAGTATATTATTGGAATTTGATCAGTTAGCATTAGAAAAACGGATAACAAGTCTTTTGGGCATTTGTTTCTATACGTTGGCATGTTGAACGCAGATGTTCTCTGTTCTTAGATTATATTGTTTTTTCTCGAGGTTGGCGACTGAATTAATGGTGACGGTATTTTAAGAAACCTAGCTAGCTTAGACATGCTAGCTTAACGAAGTGGTTTTGAATTTGATTTTGCCCCCACCACAAATTACATGGTTGTAGTCTGTTATTCTTTAACACGATATTATTCTTTTATGGATCCACAATGTGCCCATCCATTTTTACTGGGGCAGAACTCTCTCTCACTCTCTGTTATCACTGGCAATAACTGTTATACAAGTTTGACAGTAAATACTAATACTCTTGGCTGTATGAATAGTCTATTTCTCTCTCGAGAGTTGAGAGCATGTGCCTAAAATTTTGCAAAATTAATTGGCTATTAATTAAAGTGACTGACAGCGGATATGTAGAGCATGAAATTGATGATATTTCACTCTATTCCACTTGTTGATGTTCTCTGATTATGTTTACTTTTTTTTTATGCTTAATTAATGACCTGCTACTGTAGGTTATTTCAGTAATCCAGAAGCAACGACATCAACTCTTGATTCAGAGGGATGGCTGAGGACTGGAGATTTATGCTATATTGACGATGATGGCTTCATTTTTATTGTTGACAGGTTGAAGGAGCTGATTAAGTACAAGGGATATCAGGTGAATGAAACCCCACTTCCCACCCCAAATTGGCTTTACTTTGTACTTTGATCATTTAGCATCAACGACGAAACTATCAAGCAAAATAATGAATGGTTTTTAAACATTTGTTTATGTATATATTCTTATTAAAATCACATCTTAATTCTAAACAAAATCTCATAGTTTTGTGGTGATTTGGCAGGTTCCTCCTGCAGAGCTTGAGGCATTGCTCCTTTCCCACCCTGAAATTTTAGATGCTGCGGTTATTCCGTAAGTTTTCCTCTTCATTGATATGTATGACTTGCAATTCTGGTTACTGTGCTGAGATGCCTTGCGTTTTCCTATTATTTTCTTGGCTGGAGCAATATATATCTAAACTATGTTGACATATCCAAAAGATAATCATGTTTATTTAATCTTTTCGTTTTTTTTCCCCCCTTCATCCAAAGGTATGTGCACAATTTTACTCCTTTATCCTTGTGTCTCAGGTTTCCTGATAAGGAGGTTGGGCAGTTTCCGATGGCATATGTGGTAAGAAAACCCGGAAGCAATTTATCAGAGACTGGGGTCATGGATTTCGTGACTAAGCAGGTATGTATGAATTATTAACCAGAGAACGCAATAGTCTGTCCAGAATTAGTTATTAGATGCCTTTATTTACAAAAATTTCAGCCGCTGCATGACATTATGCTGCTAAATTAACAGGTCGCTCCATACAAAAGAATCCGGAAAGTAGCATTCGTGGCTTCAATACCAAAAAATCCATCTGGCAAGATTCTTAGGAAGGATCTAATAAAGCTCGCAACCTCCAAACTTTGAACGGTTTTGGTTTAGGGTTGCCTCTGAACATAATCAAAGAACGGTAGTATGTTGCTTCTGTTTGCTTTAATGTATTCCAGTTTATAGCCAGTTTGCTTTGTCTTTTTTTTTTTTTTAATGCTGTAATGGAATCTCTTTGCGAGTTTATCAGAATTGCGCTAAGAAAATAAGAGCTATGATTTTATTATGTTAATTTGGAACTAGCCAATTAAAGTTATAAATAAGGACAAAAGATTTGGTACAAATTAATGTGGTACACGTCATTGCATTACCATCTCCTTGGCTGGCCTATCCCTGTCTCAAGTGGGTGATAAAATAATCAAGGATCCTCGGAAACTTTGTCCATATTTGTGCTTCAATCGGACAATGCGTTAGGAGAATTCGGTATGGTCCCTACAGTGACTAAGAAAATTGAAATTCAGCTCTTTAAACCCCAATGAGCAAAGCAATGGTTGCATCATCATGCATCTTGTACATCAAAACTAACCAAAGTGCCTTGGATCTCCTAAACCGACTGCCCAAAAAGTGAGGCGAGATGCAACGACATCAAACATTTGCAGCAACTTCTTTAAACGATCTTACAAATCCCTTTGCCCTGTTTGCCGTAACTTTATAGCATAATTTTGCCTCTACCTTGATTTGTGAAAATCTATAGTGAGACCATTTGCAAGAATTTAACTCTTCTATAAACAGGGAAACTTTGAAACCCTGTGGAGTATTTGATTTGTTGCAAATCAAACGTGTGGACACGTAATAAAACCAAAAACGTTGTCGATCACTGACTGCGTCCGCTTCTATCCTCTGATGTATTTAACTACAACCATGTCAAACCAATTAGAAAATAAAGCAAATATGGTTCACTACATTCCCACTTGGATTAGAATTAATATATAATTTCTCAGAGCCTTGCATAAAGAACAAAGGTAGTGAGAACGAAACCATAGCTTAAAACTAACTGCTCTAAGTTCATCTAGAACATCCCAACTTTCAATCTCAAATTATTAGGCTCGCCATGGTTCACCGAGTTTTGAGGTGATCATATCAAATCATATTCCTTCATCAGCTTGCTTCAGGCAATTACGTATTTCAATAGAGCAGAGGATGGGTGGTCCTAATGCAATGATCAATAGATGTCAAATCGCAACACAAAGTTTGGTCCCTTTTTAAACCAATTCCAGCTTCATGTAGTTCTAAATAGATAATGGAAGAAGCATCCTCCTTTTCTTTTTCCTAGCCAACCTCACTTGCTTTGTGATCTTCACGCAGAGAAGCAATAGCATTGTGATGCATAGTAGGATAAAGGCAAGTTCCATATGCCTAAAATATAAAGAAACAGCCGAGAAAACCAGGAAAGCTAAAATGACGAGTTCCCATATAACAAAGACCACAACATCCACCCTGCACCCACAAAACAGTAAAGAAAACACAACTATTAGAATTGGTCTTATGCTGAGACAGAGAAAACAAATAGCATAACGAAGACGAAATAAGCAGATCCAAATAAAAATACAGTTGTTCTAGATGTCATGTTCTCCAATCTATCTTTTCCCAGGAAAAGGAGGAATCTCCAGCCCCTTATAATTTATTAATCTAAATCATAACCTAACAAACATGTCAAAACTTGTAGGAACTAGGACAAAGTACAAACATAACAAAGCAGCGAATTTTCCATGCGTAAGTAACCCAAATATCTCAAAACGCCAATAGATTATCATTTTCAACTTCTGGCACTTAAACTTTTCAATCTGAACTAGCATCTGAATGACAAAGACTCCTAACCTAAGCCCAATAATCTAAGCACATCCAAACAACACGTAAAGCACCAATTCCCAGTGGATCGACAAGCATTCCGCTCTTACAGATGCTTCATAAAAGCTCTGAAAAAACCTTAAGATACACATGATACACAATCATAACAACAGCTGAGTGAATGGCAAGATCTAAGCACACACATATATAGTATACTCCTACCACTATACAGTTAGTTTACACAACAACCACCCAGTTCAGTCAATTGAAAATATAAAATATAGATAACCTTATGATTGAAAAAAGAAGGGGTTAGGAAGGTGATAGCAGAATAACAAGTATTATCGAATTAAGGTTAAAACGTTGGTACAGCATTAACCAAAGCCATACTCATCTCTAGTCTCTCCCACAAACTCCCACAAATCAACTACACGAAACGTCCGCTGGAGGAATTTTAAATCTACCCCCACCCCCCGCGGCAGGCCTCTTTCAACAGTTAAATCTAGTTCAGATAAAAATTAAGATGAACCAAAAATTTCAAACATCCATTTTCTTTCTTTTTTTTTTTTTTTTTTTTTTTTGAGGTCTAATAATGCTCATCAGAAGGACTCAATAGCAGTTAACAAAACTCCAGAATCAATTTCGCTTTCTTCAACAACCTATATTTTCAAGTCGATAATTTAATGACTACGAGAATCTGTCAAGCCCTTTTTTCCCAATTATTGATGCACATATCAATGAATTGAGAAAATAAAATCAACAAAGAAACGAAATTTTCAAAGGAAATTCAAAAATATCATACTCGAGAAGCTACAGCCAATCCTTTTAGCTCATTATTCTATAAAAGCTAGCTTATCTCGGTAAATCTGTACGGCTTCGATCGAAGCTCAAATGAAGAACAGTTCATAACCAGCTCGTTAATCATGAATATCTTGTTGTTGTATCAAAGCCGGAAAGAAAAAAAACCTACATTTTCAACCTCATATTATATTCGGAACAAATATTTTGAAAAATAAAATGCCGAAAAAGTAAATAGTGGAATTGGATTCACCTATAAGATTTAAGATTAGAAGTCGATGAAAAAAAGGAAACGGAGGCCCAATGGTGCTTAGACCGAAGCTGATACTCTCTCAACTGCTCTGCTAAATTTGATCGCGTTATCATCGCTTCTCTTTTCCTTTCTCTGCCTTTCAGCCGTATGATTTAATTGGGTTTCGAGCTAAAAAATGGTTAAAAATGAGAATTAGCAGGGGAAGAAATAGAATTGGAGGTAGAAGAAAGGGAAGGGAGAGCATCGATGTTGACTCAACTAGGCATTGGTTCGTTGCGTAGACCCTCTCTCCCTCCTGATTTTCTCTCTTCTATTTTTTATTTTTTTATTGTTTTTTTAGACTTGAAAATGCTAATGATTTTTTTGACCAAAGTTTACCAATATCAACCCTAAAATAGCTAACTAAAAATAATAATAATAATAATAATAACAATAATAATAAATTGATAATTAAACTAACAAAATTGCAAGCACGCTAAAAAAAATATAATATGAAATATTGAAATTCAACTTCCAAAAACACAAAACCGAAACGAGAAAACATCCATATAAAATTCATTATAGAAATATTATACAAATAAGTTTTACTGCAGTATTGAACCATATAATGACACGATTTTCTTAAAATTATTATTATTATTATCCACATTAAATGGTCGTTTGAGTATACCACAAGAGGGGATTCTTCTGATCCTGCTGTGAGGGGGCAAATTCAAACAGAATCAGTGCAAGTAGATCTTACAATGCAGCATTTAGGCGCCCTTCTTTTAGAGATTGGTCGAACCAGATTGACACTGCGTATGGGGCATTCTCCTGTATTATCCTATAATCTCTTGTATCTTTAGTCTCTGTTTTTGTTGAACAACAACATGTCACCAAACTGTTTCATGCAATTCAAAGGCAGAATCTTCAGTCAATGCTGGACCTGCAGTTTATATCTCCCTCGTGGCCAAATCCTATAATGCTTCAGGTTTGCTAAAAATTTGTTTCATCATATCAATTTGGTCAAATATCTGTGAAATCCCCGCTAATATATCCTTTTTGTATATGGTAATATTTAAATATCCTGATTATTCGAGCAACTTTGAGCAGTTCAGCATTGCAGATGCTTTCGTGCCATGTAATATGTGTTTTCTGTTAATTGCCATTCACCAATGGCTAAATTGAAGAGAATGATTGTCAGCTGGTCTCTCAAGGTATATCTTACTAGCCTTAGAAATATACCTTTGAGCATATGTTTTATCAGTTTGACTCTACGATACATATAAGGATACGTTATGCTCTTGAGAAATAAAAAGCAATTTTCTAGTAAGAACTGAGAATTAATAGAAGGAGACGTTAGCATATGAGAATGACAGATCTTGGCCTTTTCTTTTGAAAGAAAGCAAGGAGTTCCAGATGTCAAAACTTGTATCTTTCAAAACTTAATTGTTAATTGTACAAATTTTTTTTTTGGAATACAAACATTGATACTTCACCAGTTGATATCAATTGTTATAAAAGTCTCTTACATTATGCATCGGGCAGTCTGCATGAGATGTGATAGCCCGAAACATTTTTGTATTAATTGCCTAGTTAGTTCAATTGTTTGAACTCTCTTTGGAATCACATTAATCATGAATGAATTTATTTGTCTATTTGTGGCCTTTCCCCCTTCAAAGCAGCTCCCTCTTTACTGGTTCCCATTCTCCATCAAATCCTCTGATTGTAGGTCCTGTTGGTAAGGAAATGCCCCAAGGCACATAAATATCTATGTACATGCTGGTGTTTAGAATCTGCTTCAATAAAGTGTAAATTTATTTTTCTTTAAACTGAAACAAAGTGACTTCTTTATTTAATAATTATCATCATTGCCAGGCACCGCACTGGCACCTGTTATTTCAGCGGTTGGTAACAGAACAAGCAATAAGGGAGGGGTGCAAGGAAAACATGGTAATAATGCTGGTTCTGGTTCAATGCGGGTTCTTCCTGTGCGAAACGTTATTGCTGCTACTGTCCCAGGACGTTCGATTGGTGCAGTGTCCAATGCAGCACAATCCGCCCCCACTAATTCATCGCTATCCTCTGTTGTTGCTGATGTCAACTCAAGACTTAGAAACTTTGTTAGTAACATTCAGGGCGAGAACCAGGTTGCATCAGGTAGCATGCAATTAATTGTTTTCAGATGCTAATAACTACATTTAAGGTCAAAGCAGAATCTGATGTGGAACCCGTGGTACATCTGGCACAGGCAATGATGCAGGTACTAGAAAGCCCAATAGTATGGCGGCTAGTAGAGCTGGGGATTCTAGTTTTGCTTTACCGGTAACCGTTCTTGAAACTGGAGAACAGAAGGTGTGCTGTGGTCATATAAGATGATCTTATTAGCAACTATCTGTTTAGTTCTCTGACCAGTGCCCTGTTACTATTAATAATCAGTTACAACCTCAACATGCTGAAGGAAGTAAAATATTGAGAGTGGTGAGAGTTCAAAGGATGTATCAACTGACAAGAGTTATATTCCCTCCAGGTTCAAGTGGAGAACACTCGGTTTAGTCAAAAGACCTTTCAAAAAGTGTTTCGAGATCCAGTGAGGAAAATGCCGAACCTGTTCCACTTGGATTGGGATTGGGGGGCTTGGAACATAAGATGTGATGATCATTTCTCACCCTGTTCTAAATTATTTATTGATAGTGAAAATGATTTTATGGTATCATTGTGGTCAGAGACAAGCCAAACAGAGAAAATCATTTCTTCGTACTGGTGATAGTGGAACAACTAGTTCTTCTCTTGATCAGAACTCCACTGCTAGAACGACTGGCCAAAAGATTTTGCAGTCATCTGCATCTCGGAGCTCTACTCTGAATAGGATGGAACATGATGCTTCCTCAAGTAATCCAGGGGTTCATAGTAGTAGATTGTCAGGAGTGCAAAATTCTGATGATCAGTTAGATGCTGATAATGCTGACTCTCAAGTTCTTCAAAGCCCTACATTGAATGGCTTATCGGCAGGGTTTTCAGAGCAGACTGGTGTTTGTTCTCCAGATCTTTTGAGGAATATGTTGCATCGACTCACTCAAAGCCCTCAAATCATGAACACTGTCAGTCAACTAGCTCAGCAGGTTGATAGCCAGGACATAGAAACTTGTTTTCGGGATTGAGAGGAGGCCAAGGTGGTGGAATTAATCTGTCATGGATGATCCAACAAATGATGCCTATTGTTTCTCAGGCTCTTAGTCACGGGGCATCCGAACCTCTGCCGTTCCCTGCTGTAGAACCTAAATTACCGGTCCAGCATGATGGAAGGAAGTGGAAGTGCAGATGCAAACCATGTGACCATGATTTTCAGGTTTGTTTCTGTGGTATAATAGTTAATTATTGTGTAATAATAGGAGATACTGACATGGCATTGTTGTCCTCTCTGCTATTTCTTCTAGGATAATATTCAACAAACGGCTCAAGGGATGGAGCAATCTAATTCCCCTGCTAACGTCTTCCATGCTGTTGCTGAAAATGCAGTTGAGGTATATGGCAATGGGAGGAATGCTGAACTTTTTGGTTGCCTTTGATGTCTAATGGTGTCTTCTACCAGTTAAAGTCAAAGTCGCAGGTGGTTAAAAAATTGCTTCAATTTTGGGGAGAAACAAAAGGGGATAAGAAACACTGTCCTAATCTGCATAACTTTTATTTTGTGATTATTGTTTGGAAACTCATAATGTTTTCTGGCATGTTCAGGAGAGATGCTACAGTTGGATATGCGCCAAAGATTTCGGGATAAATCTGAGAAGGGCAGATGCTAGCTAGCTCTTAATTCTGAAAGTTAAAGCTACCATTTGTCGAAGTTCTGAAAGGTCTGAAAGTTATCTCCTCCTGTACTTTGGGGGGGGGGGGTGGGTGGGTGTCATTTTACTTGGTCGAATCCATGTTTAAACCTTAGGCTTCCGGGGGCTTGTTTGATATGCTCTTTAAGTTATAATACATCTGTTTGTTTCAAAATATGGATCAAATTGGAATTGTCATTATGACAGTATAGATGTTTCCAGTCAAATGATATAATTTCCGGTGGCAGTTTTTTAGGCTATTCCGGTGTCTCTTACGCGAACAGACGGAATGAAAATGCATAGAGTGTTATCAACACTGTACTAGTATTATCTGTGTTGGTTGATATATATCAATTTTGACACGTAATAGTACCAATAATAGTTAATCTCATTTTGATCTTGATTTCGATTTGCACCGACCGTATTAGTAGTTACTAACCCGTTTTGGTCATGTTGACCTAAAATAGTTATATTGTTCGGTACATAACAAAAACTTATAAAAAAATTAAACTAATATTGATCTTAAATTAAATGAATATTATATATAATTACTCATAAATTTGATAAATATTAAATATAATTATTGATAAATTTAACAATCATTAAAAAATTTTAGCTTTAATACTTGATTGATATAAATCCTCTTATATTTGATGAATTTTTTTTAGAATATTATGTATTATTAATGAATATTGGATGCATAAAAATTATTTAATCTTATTTATTTTATATTTAAAAATATTTTTCATATATATAAATTAAAAATATTTAAATTTCGATATACTCAAAACTATGCACTAAAACATATTAAATGTAATCAATATCAAAATAAAAATAAAACGTCTTTTAATTCAATATAGACTGTCATAGAGACCCATCTACGTTGTATCGTCCAATTAAATAAAGTTCCTCCACCCTTGTCACCATTAGTGTAAGGTTCGAGAGTGAGAATCAAATTAAGCCGCAGCATCCGAACCAAGGCTTTCCCTCACATTTTATTGGGCATCCTTAGTACTAGACATTAGTTCCGTTTCTCTGAATTATGAGATGGTTCTTTGTTTAATCCGCAACTAGCATGTTCCCAAAAATTATTCGTAAAGTAAAACTATTAAATTAATTTAAAGATTTTAGTAAAATTACTAATGGTGTTAAGAATAAACAACTCACACATTAAATTAATGAGTGATAAAAAGGAAAAAGGAAAAAAGTATGGACTTCAGGTCTTGGGCTTGACCACATAAATTGGAAATTTGAGCCCGCCTTGTGCATGTTAGATTGGGTCAAAATCAGAGCATACAAATAACACCCACCGTCCTTTTTTTTTTTTTTTTCGGCTCTCATTATCAAATGAAATTGTTCAAGTCTTGAAGCATTAATTATTACCATCATATGTTTCTGTTATCTGTCTGTTCATCGATCAAGTATTATATTAAGATAAAGAAATGGTTACAACAGCTGCAAATTAGTTTTGACATGCAAGGACCACTGAAATTCGACGAAGTTAGAAAAGCAGCCCTTGAACAAAAATGAATTCAGCTTTGATTTTCTAAGAGAATGTTTATCAAAGATTCTAACCGTCGCAGAAATATTAAAATTTAAGCTGTCAAGTTGAATAAACCACCAGTAAAGCAAGAACAAATACATCAGATATTAGGAACATGGAAATGAATGTAACGTAAGCTAGCCTACTACCTTCCTATCATAATGCTAAAATAGCTTCAAACGATTGAAACAACATTCCCAATATAAAGGGTGGGAAAAATACAGTGGTTAACCGGCATTTTTTCCAATCATATAATCCCACGCGTAGAGTCGATACATTTCAGTCAAAACAGTCGATCCAGCTGCGCATACCAAAAAAAACAGAATTAAAACTTTTATTTTTTTTCTCTAAGTATCACATTTCATCCCAATTTTATATTTGTGTACAAGACAGTCAATAAATATTAAACCTAGAACTATCAATAAATCCTAATTATTATTTATTATGCGTATTGTTTTTTTTCTTTCTTTTGTTGTATAAGGATATCGTCATAGTAGAATAAAATAAAAATCATAAATATTAAAATTTAAGTCTCAAATTTATTAAATCAAATAAGTTATAATATGGATTCGTACATCATATTTAGCTTCACTTTTTTTTAACTTATAAATTGAAATAAAACTCTTGTAAGAAATAAGCACTTCAAAAAAATGTAAAAGGTGTTAAATAATTTAATTTTTTAAAACCTATTTATCTAAATTTTCTGTAAAAGTTAGATTTATTCATGAGTTGGATTACCCACACAATTCGGTAAACCTAACTTGCATAAGTTGAGTCTTGGAGGTGGTCTTAAAAATTTAAGTCGGTTTGATTAAAATTATTATTTAATAATAAAAATATATTTAATTTAAAGTTAATTTTAAAAATATAAAAATAATTTTTTTATTAATTTTTATACAATGATTCAAATTTTTAGACGAAACTAAATCCTATTCAGTCCTAGACAAAAAATTTAAAATAATTTCGAAGAACTATCTATTTCAACTCAAAAAAACCTCTAATAAAAATTAAAATATTTTTAAAAAATAAGAAAAAACTCTTTTCAAAAGCTTACCCTATCTTCCCCCCCCCCCCTATTTCTAACCTAATTTTTACTTTTAAAGAGTAAATAAATTGAAAATAAGTGAGACCAGACATTTATTCATGCACTCTCCTTAATTCTTTTGTGACGAAGGGACATATACACAATTAATTCCACCGGTTGGTAAACATATCATTGCCCCTTTGCTTCGGGGCCCCAGAAGGAGCCAAAGGAAAGGAAAGAAAAGAAGCTTTACTCGGAACTTTTTGTTGGACTCGACGCTAAACTATACCTACATGTATCTGTTCCCACTGAATTTTTTTTAATTAGGTCCCCACTGGTTTTGATTGTGGTTAATAAACTTTTCGTACCTCTTTTTATTCAGCCGTAGACCAAATTTCTGATCTCATTGACTCAAAGCAAGCATAAGAGTTAAAGATGCAAATACTAGGTAGGCTGTAGGTTGACGGCAGTCAATGGGCCAATGACTCTACCCCTAGTTGGACTTAATGAAACTATCTCAAAGAAATGGTTTTAACTACTTTCACCGTCAAAATTCCATTTCCATTTCGGCTCCCTTTTTTTTTCTTTTATATCTTTAAACCACCATAATGAAAGCTCAATAATTTACCATCCCAGTTCAACGATGAAAGGAAAGAAAAGAATAAAAAAAAGAATTAAAGAATAGTGAAAATTTTGGTGCCCTGTTGCCACAGCTGAATCGGGTGATTAGATGTTTATTTACGCACACTGGAAAGTCCCGTGGTATCATTTTTATTTGTGTATGCCGTTTAACAATTGTATTTCGATCATGAGGCTTCGTTTTTAAAGGGTTTGAGAGTGTACCCCATACTATAGGGCTTTCCGTTGCCCTACATGTTAAATAGTGCAATGTCTATGACCAAATTAATACAGTTATTTAGTTTATTATCATATTTAAATTTGAAATGAATAACTATCTATATTTAATATAAATATATTAATTTTTATATATTAGATCTCGTACTTTTACATTTATATATAAATGTATCCCATAAGTTAATCGCAGATGTTCTAAAATATAAACAATTGGGAATTTTTATATCGTACGTTGTATGAAGTAAACATGCAAATGACAGACAATTGTGAAATTGGAGGCAATTATGCACGAGGCGATTATCATAGAAATCCTTTTGCTTTGGTTTTAATCTGATATATCTGATCATCAACATGATTATTGTACATAAAATACAGTATCAGCCAACGTTCTTTCAAAGAAGGAAAAAAATTAATTAAAAACATTCAATGCAGGAGAGGAGTCATCATTTGGGTCTCAAAAAACTCTGACAAAATGTCTTTGTTTCGGTCCTTAGGCTATTTTTACAGGATAATTATACAATTTGATTTGAAGGGTTTACTTGGATTTGGATATCAATGTTTCTAATCATGGATATAACCATAGATGGAATGTTAGAACACGAGATATATAGCAGTGCTATTGCAAAACAAATAGAGAAGAAATCCTTCAAGTGATAGTTTGGAACAGACGTAACAAAAAATGAGAAAATGAATATGTAAAAAAGGGAAAAAACAAATAGCTGTCAAAACCCCAAAGGATGTCAAGAATATAAACAGATAAGAAACAGAAGCTTGTACATCAACCCCTCAGACCTCAGTAGTCAGTTCATAAAAGCCGACAATCAAACCCTACAAACAGCAAAAGAAAGGAAAGTACCAAACAGACAGTATTAATTTTTCTTCACCCTATTTTTTATAATCCATTTTGGAAGATAAAATAGTAAAGATTAGTAGATGACAAGAAGGATCAGAAGCTGTCACAACGTGATCGTTTATCACTGGAAAATAGCATAAATGTAGAATTTGGAATGAAGATAACCATAGGATATGCATGTTATTTACCTGAATCCTTATCAGCTAGCGGAAAGGCTGGAAGAAATGCATAAAAAATCACAAGGGCTTTACAAAGAGAAGCCAACAGAGCCCAGTTGGCAGTATGCCCACCTCCATGAAAGATCAAACAGAGGGAAAAATAAAGGGCATTTTTGTATGATGGGAGGTGGACAGAATGCCAATAAACTCTGTAAGAAGCCCTTTGCTAAACCCCCATGAAAGCAGAACCCGTTCCTTGTATTCACCGCTAAAAGACAAGCCAGATTGCACACACGGAGGAAGAGAAGAGAATGAGTTAATGGAAATATGAGAAGCAGGAGATTGTAGTAGGGGCTGATGTTCTCCTATAAAAAAGATGAAATGGAGGAAAAACAGCAAAGAAGAGAGAGGCAAGGAGAGGAAGGGGGGGCCGGGACTGGGGGAGACAGCGATGGGTGTAAGTAGTTAATTAACGAGGGCGGAGAAGAACGGGCGGTTTCAGATTCAAAAAGACAGATGAATATATATATATATATAGTCAGATTGGATAGTGCATCCCCTTATAGCCCATAGGAGGACACATTTAGAACGATCAAAGGATCATCGTGGAGATATATGGTTATTGTCTTCTATTCCCTCGTTTCTGGTGAAAAATGCACCTCTCGATCTTTTTCAGTCTTTTCGTTGCCTTCTTCACCTCACCCTCCACTAGTCACCCGCCCTTTCCAGTTTCAACCCCTCGATTCTGATGAAAATGAAACGCATCCTCGTGATACACCAAAGCTCTCTCTCTCTCTCTCTCTCTCTCACTCTGAGATAGAAGAAAAAAGGGCTTTGCTCAAAAGACTCCTTGGTTTTTAACTTTTTATCAAAACCAAATAGTGACAAAACTAGAGGAAAATCAATTTCAGATTATAGCACCAGCAGCTATCTTTAAGGGAAAACATGGATTTTGCTAGCTACAACTTTATGATCCCTACCGTTTCATCTTTTAGAAGGCAGATAGGGCCCCTCCCCATCTGGACCCTGGAGGAGCTGAACAGCCAAGTATTTTTACTCATGGGAGATAGAATTGAACTGTTGAAGTTACGGTGACACATGTATAAAGTTAGAGCAACTAAAATCTCCAGTCCCTTGTGTTTATAGTTGCATTCACTTTATTGCGGATTATATATAATATTTATCTCTACGAATAAGCCATGGCTTCCCAACAATTTCATGGTTTGGACAAATTAAATGGTCTTTAATGTTTCCACATTCGTGCTTAGAGAAGCTGATCATATATATGAACAGCATTTAATCAAATGACTTTGTTGGTTTCTTTTTAATTGAAATTCGAGCTTAAGTCTCAAGTCGACGAATCTGATCAAAAAACAATGTTAATGTTACAACAAACTACTGGTAATTTAGTGGTATTCTTTTCCTAGTCACTGAATTCTTGTTAACTTTTTGGTTTGTCAGTGACAGTTTCACTGACTATGATTTCATTTTTTTTTAGTTAATCTATTTTCAAAGTCCAGCAATGCATGATTCTAATCTCGCCCATTTCTTAAATTAGTTAAAAAACAGTTTTATATATATGTGTGTGTATATATATATATATATATATATATGTAAGAAAGGTTTTACTCATTTAGAATTAATATGGCTGCTGAGAAATATTCAAGAAATCTCTAATCGCAAAGGTCGAAATAATGGAAGTGACCCCGGGTAAAGCTTTGAAATGTATCGGCAGATCTTCAGCCAACAATTAGAAATTGGATCCTAATCGAACTGCACCGCCTCATTGCTTTTTCATTATGAGAAAATGAGACCTAGAAAACCAATTAGTGAGGAATAAGTGCATTTGGCTTGATCGAAGGAGGAAAATGAATAGCAACTTTTAATTCTTTGCTAGCTAGCTAGCTAGCTAGCTGGCCACGCAACTGATCAATTCTATACCGCTCACAAGTCTCTCTCTCTATCAAGTATTTATGGACTTCAATTCCTGATAGAGCAATGTCATTATTAATTTTTTTTTAGGAAAAATAATTGCATCTATAGCCAATAACTCAATGACCAGTGTAACATCGTTCACTAACTTTACTGGTCTGTTGCATCGGCCCCCCCCTTTTTTTCCGATACTAGGCCGCTTTTCTCTGTCTGATTTTGGTTCGAAAACGAATGTTTCTAGAACATTGATGAGAGGCAAGTTATCCAGCGAAGCAAAGCGTTAAGCCAGATCTAGTGGAAACTGGAAACTGGAAATGAAAAGGCGCCAGCTTATAAAGTTTCCAACTCATGAGTCCAACAAATTACGCCACCAAGTTTGGAATCTTAGGTACGCTCTCCGCTCCCCCGTGGAAGAAGCTCCAGAGTTCAAACCAATGTCCTTTTTTGACCTCTCAGGCTATCAAGCATTTTAAAACAAAAAAAAGATTAGAAGGTATACCACTGGTCAATCTTCTACCATAAGAATATGACGGCTTTTTCTCTTCTGCAGCTGCTGCTTTCCAATTGATTGAACTTAGAAAATGTGTATGTATAAAATTATATGATATATAAAAAAATATATATATAATATATGATAATAAAATTTTTAATTTTATAAATAAAATTAAAAATAATTATATATTTTATTTATTTATTTATTATTTTATAGAAGTATAAAAAATACTTAATAATTTTTTAATTTTTCATATAAAATTAAAAAATTTTAGTATTCATATTTCAAATAATTATCTTATATATATATATATATAAAAACCAGAAAAAATAAGAAAATACTTCTTGGGCTATAGATAAAGAAATGAAATCTCAAAATCAAGAACTTTTTTGTCGACTGATACGTCGTACTCATTATCAGTCATCACTCCCACGGGTTCGCTAACCCTTTACACCTTCCTTGTGTTTTAACTGGGATTTCCTTGATTTTTTCTTCTTCTTTTTTTCCTTCTTTCTCACGTCCAACAGTGCAAGTTTGCATTGTGCTCCACCTTTCCTGATTTATCTCCCAGGGTTAATTGATAGGGGAATCTTAGTATTTTAAAGACAAGAACAAACTCCCACAAATACTCATCAATGACACAGACCACCATTTATAGCTTCAAATCTACCCCCAACCCAACCATATAAATATATATATATATATATATACGTATATCCAATTAATAGGTTACAGAACAGTTTAAATTCAAAATAGGTATCGGTATCCGTATCTGGATCCCTTCGGAGAAGTTGTAAACTGATATCTAGCTACTTTGTTCCTTCAACGACCCAGTAGCCTCTTCAGGTACATGCAAGTTGTCTTACTGAGCTACTGTCACAGCCATGGTTGAATTATTGGGACAATGAAAATTTTCAGATCAGTTCTGTTGCTGTGAAATTTAGTAGTACTTAGCATGCTATAAAACTTATTCTTCTAGGTTTTACCTGAATAAGTTTCCGGTACGATAGTCGTAATTTAAGTTGTGCTTTTTCTTTTGTTTTTTGGAAGGTTATATGGTGCTCCTACCACATTTCTAGTGACGCCATGTTCTTCACTTTTGCCAACTCAACTTATCAAATAACTTGTGAGATATAAATGGTGTGTCATTGTCAATTTCATTTCAAACCTATGCTAGAGTACATATACTAAATATGCAAACTTATTATTAGTTAGTATTCTCTTATATTAATGGAGGTTAATCTATTTGGATATATAGAAAACAATCAACAGTACTATAAATCATACTTACATAGGTAGCTGGCGAAAATAAAGACGTCAGAACCTTGTTATATTAAAAAGTAGTAAAGAAATAAAGGGAAGGTCTCGACTTTTGAACATTAATTTGAAGCACAAGATGTGGAATTCTTGACCATTTTCTGTTTTAATTATAAACAATTTCAAGCTCCATTTATATGCAATGTACAGGTGAAAGAAAAAGGGAGAATCATAGGCAATCCAGGATGATGGATCGTAGAAATGTCAATCAAACGCCATAATACAAAACCATATGTAAAGCATTGAAACCAGCTATATGATAAATAACGTTCCATTATGCTTTAATTTGATGCCTCAATATAAAGCTTTGTTAAAAAGTTCAATCGCTTTGTTCCCTGCGGTCTGTGCCACCGTCAACTTTTATCCTCCTATATTTACTTTTGTTTCCTTTTTGGAAAAGCTTAATTTTATGCTATGGTCTGGTGCGGTTGTGGGGACAATGGTTTCTACTTTCAAACTAGTGGGTGCATCAAAAATGTATATTCTAATTATTTCATTGAATTTCATTACAGGCGCTGCAGTTTGAAGATTAAAGCTCCATATAATTTCCTTTTTCTATATAATTAGGCTAAGGTTCAAGGAAAGGACGACCTACTGTTGAGCTGGTAATTTAGTTGACTGGTTGTTAAATTGTATAAAGAAGGAAGGGGCGGCCCAGCAAGAGATTCGGCTACAGGGGGGGGGGAGACTTTAGCTTTATCGCACAGCTCGATGCATGGAAATCCACCCTTTTTAATGATTGTGAGCTATATATGCTGTAGGGGTTCAATTCAAGTGGATCTGTTCCAGGTCTTACACTTTCACCACGTAATGCTTAAAAAGTTCAGCGAATCTAATTTCATTTTTCTACTTTATGCTGCAATAAAGCATTCCCAACCATACTGTTGCAGCTGCTCAGGCGAACAGAATCACTGTTCACTGCCAATATGTCTTTGACCTTTAATTAGAAATTTTGGTGTTCACTCTTCTTCTTTTGAATAGCTTTAGTTTTTCGTTGATAGTTGCTTGAAGTCTTCTCTGGGGCTAGCAATGTACTGAACTCTCAAATCCCACGCCCCAAGACCCATCACCCATGGCTAAATCTGCATGCCCTTTAAACAAAATCTTCTTTTTTATGGTTTCTTCACGCAGCAATCTTTTTATTTTTACTTTTTGGTCAGAGAAATGCATATGGTTTTTGTAATAAATATCTAAAGTCCTGTTCTTTAAATTAAAGGTCAGAAAATAAATAAGAGTTTAGTCAGAGTAAAGCGAAGCTCTACTTCACTTTGATGCATGCGGACCACCTCTCATTTCTCATGCAATTATCATACTTTCATGCACCTCATCGGTAATTAATAATTAGTAATTTCCTTCAGTAATTAATATTGAGAAAAGAGAACATTTTAATGTTAGAACTTACCGCTGGTAATATGAATTACTATATGTAGCCTGATCAAGTTTGCGTTTGCAGACAAATTTAGTGTTCCCGATCCTGAATCCTAATGAGTTATTCCTACATAGTCTCACTCCCACGGTGACTTCTTCTTACATATAGTAGTAGACGAAGGTTTATCCACAAAAAAAGGTTGAGTTCGAAGGAAACATTAGTTTAAGCTAAAGATGGCGATGATATTTGAGCCTGGACCAGAATAGAGAAAAAGAAAGTGCGATTCAATTTTTTTTTTCAATGGATATTGACAGATTTTGACGCAGTGCATGTCACATGAGAGAGGAATAGGGTAAGGACATGTGTATACTGGTTTCGGGGTATAAAAGCCAAGCAAGCCCCATAATTTGATTAACATTCGTCCTGATCAGGAATTGTAAAGCGTTGCTAAAAATGGAGGCTTACCTGCCCCCTGACAATGTTGGGAGGAATGATTCCCGATGGATGCGTCTCAAGGAATTCTCGTCATGCTTAACGCTTTGAAATTGTGCTTTTGGTCATGGTCTGACTGATGTTCCGCTGAATATATTGTTCGAATAAGCAGAGAGTACTTAATGCTTTGAAATTGTGCGTCTAAACTGTCGTCTTGCCTAATAAGAGATTAACGATCAACGTGCAATCCAAATTACATTTTTTTGTCCATTCCACCCCCCCCCCAAAGTCTTTTGTCCTTGCAGTTTGATTTTTCCATGTTGGGCTCCTTCGCCACTCTTGTATCTTTCTCTGGGTAAACAAAATCAGTCCATCAGTTTACTTACAACAGCAGCACGCCACGTAGTGGGAAAAACTCTTGCATCTCAACTTAAGCCCGTTTGCAAATTCTTTTGGGCTCTTGCGCTGAAGTTAATCTGCTAAAACCTACAAGCATTAAGCTTACTCTCATCACTGATCCAATAGATTCTGGTTCCTTAACTCATGATTGAAGCACTGTAGTCTGGAGGTTCCATTTCAAACTTTCCTTTCTTACAATGTGAACAAAACTCCAAAATACTCCTCGATGGAAAAGCAAAACGACATTTGCCCTCGTAACAAACAAAAATATAACAAGCTAGAAGAGCAAGGTCCACGCCTCCAAACCACTTCAATCTACAATCTTCGATCTATGATCTACAGTTCCAGTTTCCACACTCCCTAAGCTTTAAACTATGCACCTCATAGAGTACGTCGAAATTGGATCCACGAAGGGCGCAGTGTAAACTCTAGGGTGATCGCTTTCTAATCCATAGTCCATCATCATCGGACGGTACTCCATCTCCTCATCAAGATCATGCACAAACTCTGGTATTTCCATCTCCATCCTCCTCACATGGTCCCACAGAAACTCTAGCCTGCTTATGTATTTAAGCTTCGAATAAAACCTGCGTAAACAAACGCCCATCTCTCAAATAAAAACAACTAATTTCAACCCAAAAGCGGATGTGGATGAGCATTAAAGTAAAAAGAAGCACCACTACTGGCGTGATTATCTTCTTGTCATTATCACCTTTTATCAATGGGTAAAATGGGCAGAGGGGGATGGGGCCTGACTTCAATGTCCTTTTTGTTTGATTCTGAATTTTAATAGTAATTGAAGTAAAACCTCACCCGCCGTTGAAGAACAGCCGACCAAAGGTGGCAAGAAACAGTCTGGCCTGTAAACCAGGATGCAAGAAATAAACAGCCTGCAGATTGTCCTTGATGTTGATCGGAATAGCATCATATATTGATCGAGGGAATGATATTCCAGGGAAATTTTCACTCCTTTGAACATCTGCGTGCACATACACCACTGAGAACGGCTTAGCTCCGAATTTGGGGTAAATCTTCTCCTCCAAGTACTTCTTCAGAACGTCACTGCTAACCATCCGAGCTGTTACGATTTAAAAAAAAGTCAATTAGATTAATCAAAGAAAACCCAAATTAACAATGAAACGTAAAAATAAATATCTCGAATTCGAAAACTTACAAAACAGAACATGTACAGAATAAGGTTTTTACCAGGAAAGTACTTGCCAATGATAAGAAGAACCTTACGGCCGCGCTTGTCCCTGCCTTTAACCTTGAAGACATGGAGTTTCTCAAAGAGAAGTTCTTGGTCTGATTCAGAAGAGTTCATGACTGTTTGATTTTTACCGCAGGGACTTTAATCCGCTTGGCGGCAGTTTGAGTTTGAGAGAGTAGCTTTATATAGGGATGGGAGGTGATGGTGGGAGGGACTCATCCCGTTATGCATACGTATGGGCCTCAGTTCAAAGTGGAGGATTGGGTTCACAACGGCATATTCTGAAGCATCTTCTGTTTTGGATGAAGTGAGCCTGCCTTAATTGGGTGAAGTAATCACTTGAGTCACGTTTTGACGGTTTGGTTTCCCCCTTGGTGTTATCTGGAGTTTCCAAACTGCTTCGATTTAACGGTGCTTTTATATTGAATTTAAATCAAATCAAATGAATGATGAGTGACAAACCAGTGGGCCAGACAGAAGGAAACAGAGGTCTACCTGATACTGTTTGAAGTGGGTGGCGGTAGAACAGGAGAGAAGGATAGGCCCTGCCGCCACAATTTAATAGTTGAATTTAATAACATCAAGGTTTGGAGGAGGTTTAACCTACAGAACCATAAACAAAATATAAAAAAATTGAAAAAAAAAATATTTATATAAAATAATGGATCAAAATACTTAATATGAATCCATCTTTAATGTTTGTCCTTTTTTGACGTTTGACTACTAATTAATACCACTTGGCCTATTTATAAACAACGGGCTCCACTTTAAAACCAGGAGCTGCCTAAGAAGTTGAAGCAACTAGAAAAGTAAGTCTTTATAACTTTAAACAATTGAAGAACGGACCAGAAATGAGCCAATATAAGCATACATTGGGAGCCAAAAAAGTTATTCTCGACTTCTCTCCTTTCGAAGCTCAACCTATAAAACGGTTGTCTAATGTTGTCCTCTTGTGCCAAACTTTTGGATTAATGTTCATAGTACCAACCAGCAACTAAAGTCAGCTCATTTTAAACTCAACCCAATTTTTTGGGTCTTATTTCTTAGGTTCAGAAATTTTGTGGGCCATCGGCAAGTCCTAATTTACCATAATAAATCACCAGCTGACCAATGAATCAGTGAACGTAATTCAGAGATTCGATTAGTAGAGAATGAAAAGCCTGACACAAGGAGACACAAGAGCGATAGTTCTCAGAAAATATTAGTTGCTGAGATAAGTTACTCCTAAATTTAAATGGAAGTGAAGTTCAAGGAAAGATTTAAAAGGAATTACATTGCAATGATCCGTTTGGCTGACAAAGAAAGATTTTTGTTGTATACAGTTGGTGTAAAAGTTGGAGAAAGAGAGTGCTGAACAATTAACCTACTTTTCTCGTCTCCCATTTTTCAACTTCAACAAAGCATCAAGTTAAAGACATGTTTCTTTGATCCCAACGTTGATTCGTTGATCATCACATGAAAGACAATCCCTATTATTGTCACGGGAGAGAGCAAGAAAGTCGAGGAACGTTATCCAATCCCACATTTGCAGCAAATAATTTGTCGGTGGTTCCTAACTTGTATAAAACAATAAAGGCGAGGCTCGTTGCCAAGTTTCGCGCAGAGGGCAACGAGTCAGCTCGTGAGGTGCCAATCGAAGCGTGTCTATTGCGGGTTAAAATATATTTCTTAAGCTCCTCTTAGGCCCGAGCTGGATCATGACCCTGAAGCTCTTCTGGGACAACTACCGGAGGGGCAAAGCCCTGCAAGTAAGAGTCTAAACGGTCAACTGCCTAAATGGAAATGTGCTCCAGTAGTGCCATTTCCGATGGGCCTGCTATTCATGTTCGATTAGTAATGCATGGAAAATGTACATAGGATAAGGATATCCAGAGCTCTGCTGCGACGTTACTGAGGCTGTCTGCATGTCTGTCTGCATATTTATCATTACGATATGGCTGAAAATTTCCTCACTTATGTTGTGATTTTCCGGTCAGTCATTCTAGCTACCCCGTCAAGCTTATAAATGGAAGGCTGAGACGTGTTTCAAAAGATGATCCACTAGAACTAGCCAGCTACTAATGCTCATGAGCGAAGAAAAAAGCTCAAAACAGAAATCGTTAGACAATACATGGCCCAAGGTTAAATTTTTCTTATTTGCGACCAAGAAACGAAAAACAATTTTGGACTATAGCTTTCCTGGAAAACAATTCTGGACTGTAAATTTCCTGGCTTCGCTTTTCCCAGACTAAACCTGGAAGGCCCATTGGGACCTAATAATAATATAAAATTTAAACACGATAACATAAATAAAACACGTATAAAACAATAAATACATGACACAATACGAAAATATATTCAAAAATCTTATGAAGGAAATTAATAATATATCAAAATTTATATAAATAAAATTTTTTTTAAATATGATTATGATTAGACAAAATAATCTTTGCATAGTTTACGAATTCTGCTTGCCAAATGTATCAACAAATCATTTCACGAAATTAACTGCAAAGAAGGAGCATTTTGTGAAGAAATGAAATGTTAGGACCAAATTCCTATCTAGCACCATGTATTTTACTCCTTCAGTCCTTACATGATAGAATAAGGTAATTACATTTATCTTCAACGAAAAAGAAATCACCTACAGCAAATCACCCCAAATGATGTAGTTGTGTATTTCTCTTCTGGGATGACTTACATCCAGGAGATATGCCACATGATTGAATGTCCTTATGAACGCTTGTTCAGGCCGTGGAAGAAACGGTGTTTTCTCCGCTTGGAATGCCTCCCAGAACCCTTTGTGACAACATAGGGTAAAAACTGTAGCTGCAATAACACATCTCTTCATAATAAGACCAAAGTATGTATGATCATAATATCCAACAAAACAATAACAAGAAGGAAAAAATTCTTCATTTTTACAACTTTTAATGGTTTTTGAAACAAATCTGTTCTGATTATAAAGTGTTGAGATTGTTGGCTTCACTATGGTTTTACATGTCGCCTGCAGCTAGACATTATTGTCCCCCCAGTCCCCAATTGGAAATGAGAACCAAATTTCTAGATCAAGTTTAAGTTGAGTTTCGTCTGACGTTATTTATTTATAACAACCTACTTCAGATGATGGATTTCCATTATTCATTACTGTATAAGTCCTGTGAAGCACGTAAATTGACATATGCAATTTCAATGGATTTAGTGGTCCAAAGAGAGATCATAAGCAAGAAACTTACAAAGAAACCATTGCTAGAAAAATGGAGGCGGGGGCGGGAGGGGGGGAAGGTAAAACCTGAGAGTTATTTCGGACACCGAAATCCTGAAGTGCAGCGCCGTCGTCAAGGAGCTTCTCATTGTGGTGTGCTAGGCAAAAATTGGCCCAAACGTGCTTCCTACAACCATAGTAAACACAAAGCTTAGTATTCAAAAACATAAATTTTTAATATTTACTGAGAATTCGAACAGCAAGATAATGGTTAAAGTATTGTTTTTTATAACTCTCTACTACACTAAAACGCCACCAATCAATCAGAGGAAAATTTCCCAATAACATAAGGGATGTTTAAGAGCAAAAACAAAATGACAAACCATGAAATGTGGCGATGACCCATATTGGACTGCTCCGACTCTATCACTTTCTTCTTGATTGCGAGCTTCAACTCTTTCACCGTGGCCGAATTCATCACCACAACATCTTCACCTCCAAGAAAAACCAATCCAACTTTTAATTTCACAAAAGCTTCTAAATAATTCAAACACAAATTAAATGTTTGTCTAAATGCCTAGCTGAGAGAAAGAGAGAGAGATATAGCTTATTAATTACCGAAGGAGGTTCCATCTAATTTGAGGACAGAGATGCGCATGGCACTCCCCAGTTCTAGGCTGATCAGGGTATCGACATCGGACAAAGTGGGTTTCTTAGGGACATCAGCGAGAATTGGATCGTCAAGGAGGGCGGCCAGTGTTGAAAGTAACTTGGCTTTCTTCACGTTGTGGCTATTGTATCCCACCACGTTCTCTTCCTCCTTCGCGCCCGACTCCATTCCCTTGCGCAGTACAGATATAGTCAGCGAGAACCAACCGGAAAGGTCTCTTCCGTCAACGTAAAACTATTAGCCGATATGCTTCAAGGGATTTTGGCGATTTTAAGCCAAATACTTCTATCCTTAGGATGGGCCAACCCCAAGTTTATTTGAGCTTTTTGTTATGGCATTGAAAGCCATCTTAGGATTTGAGGTCCATTGCTTGTGCTACTATCTTGGCCCAAAAGAGTCCATTGAACGGCTTTGTTTTCCAAACGTCAAATAAACAAACCCTGTCGCCTTGTTATACTCCTGAAGTCCTGACGGAATCAGGCCGTTGATTTTCCACTTTACTAGGGACCAATTAACGTGTTTATGATGGTTTCACGAATAAAGAAATTTGATGTGCCAGATTAAATTGACTACGAATTAGATATGCGGATTAATTAAGCATTTACAGGTGAGAGATTCAGTAGCACTGATTTTCCCACTGAATGCTAGCACTGCTCTTTTTCCCTCCCAAGGTTTCTTCAAATGAATTAGGAATGTCATTTGGAGATCCAATTTCTTAACTGGTTGGTGTAATTTAACGAAATAACAACTTAATTATTTTGGGGCCAACTTCTCGCTCAAATTGAAATAACTGGAGATAAAGAAAACAAAGAACCTTTGGACTGCACTTAGGTGAAGGATTATTATATCTTTTATTCTCAAAACCAAATACATTGATCGTGTCATGATTTGTTTGGAAAGACCAAACGAAATCCAAGAGTAAACAACAAAGGCAATAACAACATCGAAAATATAGCAAATCTCTCTAGTAGTCTATTTGAACTTCAAGCAGAAGCTCAAGAAGAAAAGCCAACCAAAACATGGTTCAAGTGCTCTGCTTCTGCATATCAACCACCTTCTTCCAAGAGTCACGGCTCGAAATCTCACTCCACCACCTTCCCACATTTTTCTTGGAAGTGAAGAGCTCTCCGCTATCGGTAGCATTCACCAAGTAATGTGTGTTAGGCAAGTGCGAAAGATCAGCTAAAGAAAAGTCATCGCCTGCCAAGAATCGACTTTCTCCGAGCCTTTTCTCGTACACCTCCAGCACTTTCTCGAGCTTCGCTTCATTTTGGTTGATTACGTCTTGGTCTTGCTTAATCTTCATTCGAGGTGCAAATGCGAGTTGAAATACAAGAACTGAGCTTGGGGGGTTAAAGCTTTGCCCTTCAGCCTCCAACCATTGATCTATGGAAGCTTTCGCCAATGGGTTGGTTCCGTACAATCCTTTGTTCCCCCTCTCTGCATACTTTTCACATACGTACCTGCATATTGCCCTAGACTCTAGAACACCGAAATGGCAAAGGCCCCAAATCAAGACTTTAGCCACTGTCAAACAAAAGAGGAAATAAAGTTGGTTGGAATTAGAATAAAACCAAGTTGAGAATTATTTACCAAAGAGGGAGATGCTTTCATCTTGAAATGCAGGTACTTGACCAAAGGGCTGTTAAAGCCAATAATTTTGTGAGAAGACAATATTAAATCAGGAAGCGTACAATAAATGGATGTACCTGGATCTTGAGGAAATCAGGACTCTTATGCTCGCCCTTGGACATGTTAACGGGAACAAGCTGGAATTGAACATCTTTCTCAAGAAGACAAGCTAAGACTCTAGATACAGCAGTGGAAAATGGTGGGCCGTGAACTTTCACCGGAGTTGCCATTCGGAAAAGCTGCTTGTTCTTGTTCTGCGTTTTTATTTAGTCTGGTATCTATCTTCTCCTTGCAACGCTCATCCCTCCACCACATAAAAGAATTCGCACCTACTCCACTTTATCCCTTGCTTAATGAGGGCAGTGAATTGGGTCCACCTAGGACATAAAGTGAGGCTAAATGGGGACAGGTACCGTACCACCAGCAATATGGGCCCTGTAGGGCTAAGTTTTGGTTCTCAGTTTCTGTTGGCCCAATTTCTATGGGCTTCAAAATAACTGTGGAATGTACTACGGAGAGATTAAACTTAAAAAAGGTTTGTGATTTTTGGATGAAAGATGCTATGACTTTTAGATTTGTGAGCTGAGAACTGAACAAGAAGACCCTTTGCTCGGGGATTTTGCTTTTTATGTTTCTACTAGTCTTTTTCTAATAATTGTGTGATTGTGGTAGAGTACTGAATTTTTAATTTTATTGATGAGAATCAAACTCTCACAACCTCAAATGTAGCTTTGGTTTTGATTGGCTCTTGGTTGGAGAATTAAGGGTTGTGGTACCTTGGGTTCCTAGTGTCTGTTGGGCCAATTGCGTTACTCGAGAATAATTGAGGTTATGGTTGAACCGATAACAGTCTAAATTACATATATATGTGTACATATATATATATTATCATTTTGATTTATCAAAAATAGCCATCAGTTAAATTCTCAAGCAAATATGATTTGGGAGTGTGTTGCATCAAACTTGAATAATGCACTTCTTATTAGTCATGGACAACTATAAAAGATGTTGACAAACACCAGACGATTCTTGTGCCAGTGCTGCTCCTCATCATGTTAAGATTTAAGATACAAGAAATTAGTGGCAATCTTCTCTGATGGAGTTGATACATGGATACAAAATTCCATCGTCTCTACCATGTCTGAACTTGGGTAGAAATTGGCAATAAGCATTATTTGGATAGACGATCTTTTGGCCGTCAAGCCTTAAGAACACTGTCGTTAATATATTCATTTCTTCTACGACAGCTGGCTTAACAGAATAAGCGTTAGTAAATAGTAATCAACACATTGACCCTGGAAAGAAAGGAAAGGAACCAGGAATGGATATGTGCATATTATATTGTGAAGTCAATGGTGTCCATATTTCCTTGGAAGAAATGTACGTATTTTGAACTTTTTGTTCTTTTTTAATTATTTCCCATATATCTGTTTGCTCCTTCTCCTGGTACAATCCATTCATTTACCCCTACTTTCTTTTTATAGCAAATCCCACAACTGCTATTGCTCTATAATATATCTATTTAAGTACTTAGGTGGTTAGGTTTTTGCAATAGTTTATTACTGATCTTCAATCCCCACTATTCATGAATCATACTAAAATTCATAAATTACTTAAAACTGAGTGATTGACTCGTTGTAAATAAAAAAAAAAATTAAATAAAAGAAGGAGCGGAGTGGATGATCAGGAAAAGGGCTTAAAGCCTGAATATCCTTCTCTCTCTAAGCTCCCTGGGGCCTGAAGAACATGACATTCTATTAAAGGTGGTGGATTGGGGGGTGTCACTCTCACTGAAGTTCATCTACGCTATTTACGCCGGTAAACCAACTGGTAGGCAAGCAACGGACAAATTTGCTTTGTTAATCTGATGAGATTCCAAGAGTAATTAAGATGCAGCAGTATAGTAGTTCATTCGGAGAGTTAGATAGACCTTGCAGATCGATTCCCTTTATTAATTATGCTGCAGTCTGTGCCTCCGGTCTGTTAGTCCAAACAAGAGAAAAAAAAAGAGAGGATGACAAGCCAATTCCATTCTTTAGCTACTACGAAGTAGCCAACGACCTTCAAGTCAACATTGGCTAGCATTTGCATGAGAGAGAGAAGGAGAAAATTATTGGGATAGGTCTTGAAGGTTTCCATTAAATGCTCGTCCTCGATGTGGGTTTTGGTCGTCGAGAGTGTTTAATGCACCCACTGGCCACTGCAACTCTCTCTTCTTTTATGTCCTTAAATTAGATCCAAGAAATTCTCATTTCTTCTCGCCACATCTCTTTCTTCATCATTATCACTGTTAGCTACTTTTTTCGAATAAAGCAAGTTCATCATCTCTGTTTCATTTTAACATAAAAGAATTGCAGCAGAAGGTTTTAAGTTTTAATACAGAGTGGTTTCTGATGGTTGAAATCGTCACTGCGATGTTGGCTCGGTTCACTCAAACAAAAATAACCCCTGCGCTCCAGAAGCACAAAAAAAGAGCTTTAGATAATTTCGGCGTAGCTTCATGTGCTTTGATTGAGCCGCGCCAATATCCAAGTGCCTTTTCATTTCTCCTTACAGACTTTAAAAGTCAAATCCATGCCACTGTATCGGCCAGTGCCGTTCCCACTTCCAAAAGTATCCAGCAACGCGATTGTAAGGTATAGTCTCCAGGCTCTCCAACCTCCTGCCTGCACCCTTTGTTGTGTGTATATATATATATATATGCATGTATGTATGCATGAGCGCTTATACCGACCAATCGGATCAATTGTTCATCTAAATCTTTAACAGTTGAGAATAATAATTGACGCCAGCAAGGACTAAGGAAGTGTTTTCCCTTGCTTATTGCTTATTGATTTGAGCTACATTGCCTCACACTCAGTCACAGTTAAGAATTTATTATGGCGACATTTTTCCAAAAACAAATTTTATTTAAACCTAAGAGCTGTGTTTGATTGATGATGGGTAGTACATGAATAAAATCACACTTTCACAATAAATGGACAAAAAAATCACTAATTGTTGTATTATTAATTTGATTTTATACTAACCTTTTCATAATTGCTCTCCGATCCGTCTGCAGTGACATATCCCAATATAGATTTATTATGTTGGTTATTAATTTTCTCGGTTAAATGCAAGTGATAAGGAAAATGCCTGTCACTGTTGAGTAGTATTTGATATTTAAATAAATAAATAAATTTATAATTAATAATTTTGTATTGAATTTGATGAAAATATTAAGAAAGGAAAACACATAAAGAATTCTAGAGTTCGAACTTTGAATGAATCAAATCAAGAAGATAGGAGTTAGTTAAGGAGAGACAGTGAGAGAAGTGGGGGAGCGTTGGCCAGTATCTTTAAAAGGAATAGTAAATTAGATACGTGGGAAGAGGACGTTTATTTTCAAGGAATGCCTGCACTGTATAATGAGTTTGGCAGTAGGACAAAGATTTCCTCGTTCGTTACTGCTGTGTTGTGCATGTCGATCGATATTCTAATTTTTCTCCCTAGTATTTTTTTTTTGTCATATTACATCGAAAATTGCGTTGTTCCCGCGGCATTGACCCTACAGTTCTTTGCTGTCCGAAGCGTTTTCCTTCACTGTCAACCATATTCTTGTTATTATATCGTCTTCTAGCCTAAAAATAAAATGATCTTTGAGGATGATTTTCGGGGTTTTTACTAACATTTGAGTTCCAAAAACATTAGGTATATGATCATAATTGATTGAGCTCTGGTTCAAAGAAACGGAAATTATGCCAATATTTACCTTGTAAGCTTAGCTGGATAGACTGGTGAAGTAGTGTACCGCATATGCAAAAGTTAGACGGACAGAAGTTGACAATTTCATGAGTTTTGCACAAAAGTCTAATAAAGCCAAAGTTTGCGTGGGATTGGGGGAGTTAAAGACGAGTAATTTCAAGGAGTCTATAATTTTCCTATTCAGAGATGGTTCTGAAATGGTTTTTTGGCGCTTGTATTATTTACACGCTCTGAAGGCTAGTTAACTATCCCCTGTAACATGCAGTATCAGAAACTTTTCCATGCTTCTAGCCAATCCCTGATTGAAAGAAAAGTCAGTTTCAAATTAATTTTAAGTACTATATGTTTTTTTAATCAATCAGCTTGCTGCCAGTGTATAAGACTAATTAATTTGGCCAAAAAAAAAAAAAAAAGACTTTTGATGCATTTGCTTAATCAATGAACTTTCCTGAATCCTGATGGCCTATAGTGGAAGCTGGAAGGCTGCAGCCTGCAGGCTTACTACTATGGTAAATTTGCCCATCCCACCAACGAAGCTAATCATAAATATATAATTAATCAAGAGACAATTAGTTTGACTACATTTTCCAGTTAATTTTCCATGCCCTCAGCCCACCGTTGGCGAATCATGACACTGATCAACTACCAATCTCCTTTTTTTCAACTTCCATGGCTAACAGCTATTAATAATTGCTTCCTTAGTTACCCACGTCAACAGCACATGGACACTTGGGCCAGGGGGGATACCTATAGAAATACAACTTCGGTTACCTATCTCAGCTCTTGGCTGGCTTTGACTTGAATTTAATGCTCGCTCAACATTTTGACCCATTCATCTTTTACCAATTGGCATATATGCCAAATTTGAACTTTGAATCTAGGACTCGTGTTTTTTTTCCCTTGGGTGGTATTCAACTCCACCGGATATGTTAAAATATAAAATATACATCCAGATGGGAAGTTAAGCAACGTTTTTCAACATATATCTCTCTCTAATGCCAATGTTTGTCAAAATGTACCTCTCTCTAATGTATTTGATATAATTTATTTCTTTGAATTGACCACTTATTAAAAAAACCCGAAAATGTTAATTGTGATAACATTGTTAGGATGCTATTTAAAATGAATGTTATTATTTTTATTTAATTTAATAAAATACTACATTAAATACATATCTTTTTAAAAGGAAAAAAATATTATTCTAACTATCTTTAAACCGCGCATATTTCCCATCAATTTAATTCAATTAGTCTTTTATGTAGAAGCTTAAATATCCGTTGATTATCCCCGTGGAGTGTAGGTGGCCCATGTTGGGAAATTAATCTCGTCAAATATCTTATGTAATTAATCATGGTATGAAAAATGGTTCTAATTTTCAGAAGTACTTCTATAATTTCATTGAAAAACTTACAACGAAAAAAACTTTAGATGTCTAGAAAAATTAAAATGTCGCATGCAATGATGCATTGCAACTAATTGCTTCACACTATTATTTCTAATGTTGCCAAACCTCGTTATATATTTATATGCTTAATTTGACCACTCCGTTACGTCATTGCCCACGCCGCCGCCAAATTTGTATTGCAATGGAGGCACATGCTTCCTTCACCTTGACCTTTAGGAAAAAAAAGAGAAAAAAAAAATTGGAAGAGTGATGTTTTTCACGCGCGTATGGAAGGGTGGATTGAAAATTGAAAAGCATTACGTACAAAATGGAGGGATTTCTTCTAATTTTTCTTTTTCTTTTCTTTTTTAAATGAAAATCAATCCCAGGAATATTATGCTTTTTTTTTTTTGGATAAATATAAGTTCTTCTGATAAATAGAAGTATATTTATGATAACTAAACCTCCTGTACCAAATATCAATAGTCCAAAAAAAGGGGCAGATTTGCTTGAGAATCAAGAAAAGTATTTTATTCCTGGCCCAAAATAATGAAAATAGTTTGTATTTTTGAACATTAATCCATTTTATATTGTTTTTTGTTTACAGGTAATTGTTATGAAATTTTTAAAGTGGAATAATACGATCTAATCTAGATATGTTATGCTTTGCCATATTAAAAGTAATCGATTACACTTACCTTTGATTTATTTATTTATTTTTTAAATTTGGACTTATAAATGAAGTTATATATACATGGATTAAACTCTAAAGTTTGACCGAAACTATAGTTCTATGATTAATTTGGAAGACATCATTGATTAATGTTTTAAACTCATAGTAATATATGGAAGAGAAAAGTAGCGCGTAGATGTCAATTAAAAGAGAATATATCAGGGAATCAGGGTACTTTTTACATATACAAAACATATACGTAGATTCGTCCAATTCGCCGCTTACGCGAAATTTCCGCGTTTAGAATCGATCCCAACTTCCATTCTCTTCCTGGTCCACCAATATAAATCTGAGTTTAATCAAATGTAACCAAATCTTTCATGAAACTCCATAATCAATGCGATGAATATTATAATACGATATTATGATTTTGTTAATTTTTTTTATCATTAAAATTTTTTATAATTAATCATAATAATATTTATTATATAATGTGATCAAAATTATATTCGTATTCGTAACTGAAATCCCTGGTCCAGTGACACAAGCTTTCTCTAATAAGAGCAGGTTTGGACTCGATGAGGTAATTACTTGGTTATTCACATTTGGTGCGGATTCCACAAAGGTGAAAAAGGCAATTCAATTATAGACCCACCTTTATACTCAATTATTCACGTTTGGTGCTGATTCTTTCTTTATATATACCCTCAGCCCTAAAGTACGATGATAGTACTACCAATACTTTCACAATTCTCGTCTTGTTTAGAGTCTTAGCTTTTTAGTTTTAGTTCTTTCTTGTGTTGGATCAGTTGCCATGGGATCCAGCCCCAGGACCTTCCAGCTCCAGGCCATTGTGGGTGCGCCAGGGGTGAGAGGAAAGAAGGTTACGGCAATGTCGAAAGATGGTTTGACTGCTTTCATTCAGTCAATCATTTCCACCAAACACGAATTGAAAGAACCCTTTTACGTGCTCGATTTGGGTGTTGCCATTGCCCTCGTTGACAAGTGGGCCCGCAACCTTCCCATGGCCCAACCCTTCTACGCCGTCAAGTGCAACCCCAACCCTGCTTTCCTTGGGGCACTGGCCGCCCTTGGCTCGGGCTTCGACTGCGCAAGCAAGGCCGAGATTGAATCCGTTTTATCTCTTGGTGTTTCACCTGGCAGGATCATTTTTGCTAACCCATGCAAAGCAGAGTCCCACATCAAGTACGCTGCAACCGTAGGCGTTAACCTAACAACTTTCGACTCTAAAGAGGAGCTTGAAAAGATTAAGAAGGGGCACCCTAAATGTGACTTATTGATCCGAGTCAAAGCTCCAGATGATGGGGGCGCAAGATGCCCCTTAGGTCCCAAATACGGTGCACTCCCCGAGGAAGTCACCCCTCTTCTGCAGGCCGCTCAGGCTGCACGGCTCAACGTCACAGGAGTCTCGTTCCACGTTGGCAGCGGAGCCATGCAGTTTCGAGCCTATCGAGAAGCCATAGCAGCCGCTAAAACTGTGTTTGAGACCGCTGCTAGACTTGGCATGCCCAAGATGCGTGTGCTAAACATCGGTGGAGGGTTCACAGCCGGCCCACACTTCGGTGAAGCAGCGTCAACGGTGAAAGCCGCTCTCCAAGCTTACTTTTCAAACGAGCCAGAGGTAACAGTAATTGCCGAGCCTGGTCGTTTTTTTGCCGAGTCAGCTTTCACACTGGCCACCAACATTATAGGAAAGCGCGTTAGAGGTGATCGAAGAGAGTATTGGATCAACGATGGGATCTACGGCTCCATGAACTGCATTCTCTACGATCATGCCATTATCACGTGCATGCCTCTCGCAGGATCATCCAATCGTGGCAACCCAACGTGCAAAGGAGCGAGAAGCTACGATTCCACAGTGTTTGGACCGACGTGCGATGCGCTTGATACAGTGCTGAAGGGTTATCCGCTGCCGGAGCTGTACGTGAATGACTGGCTGGTGTTCCCCAACATGGGGGCTTACACGGCGGCCGCTGGGTCCAATTTCAATGGTTTCAACACGTCAGCCATTACGACTTACCTTGCCTATTCCAACCCGAATTGATCAGTGAGGCCTTTTGGTCGGTGGATGGACCGATTCGTGTTTGACAGTCTCCTTGGTAGAAAGGTATAAATTAATGACCAGAAAGTATAATGTAATTAATTAGTTAACACAATCGGATCTGCGTGTAAGAAGAAATATAATTTGCTACAAAAATTTCTTGCCTTGCAATTGTTGACAATAATTAAAAATCCAACCAAATTAAGAGGCTTGTTACTATATGATCCTATGATGTCCTATTTGTTTTTGTCTAGCTATTTGGATTTTGTTTCCATAATTACATTCAAATACATTGAATGTGTAAATTTTGTATTTGTATGGAGTAGTGAATTATTTCAAATAATTTTTACATTTCTCCCAATTACATTGAAATCGTACAACTATTATAGTGATACTTACCCTCAGATATCTAAAGTCCGCTGGACCGAAACTTTCCCAGCATTTCAAAGTTAAATCTGAAATCTAAGCCCAAATATTCATTTTATAGAAGCCCAATTGATTTCAGTCCAGTGGACTTTTTTGATATCTCAACTCAAATCGAAAGTATTAATTAGTATTATGTCCGAGCGATGCTATAGGTAATTTTTATTTTTATATAATAATTATTAAATTGTATTATTAAAAATTAATTTCTATTTAGTATAGTGATGAGAGAGAAGTATAAAGATAAAATTATTTTATATTAACATAATAAAATTTGCATATGAATTGAATAACATTTATTATCTAATGATAAAAGATTATAAATTTTAGTAGCATAGGTAAAAGTAGATAGTGAAAGAAATTTTAGAAAAAAGAACCATAAACTCATCTATAAGCAAGAAATAATAGTGTCGATTTACAGGAAAAACCTAAAACAAAGCATGAAAATACATCAATTAAAAAGTATACAAAAACGTTGTAATGAATTTAAGAAAAGTATAACCAAAAAATATTTGAACACATTGAATATGGCAAATACAATAAAAAATAAGATTAACTGTAAAATACAAAAATCATAAAAAAAAGAAAAAACAAAATGTAGAATATTTTATCAACCCATAAAAGAAAATGTATCATGCCCAATAACAAACTCTGCATCATATCTAGATTAAATAAGTTTCAAAGGTATAAATAAACTACAATATAATCGTATCACAACTGAAATAAAAAATTAAAAATCGAAACTAAATATAAAGCAACAAAATTTTTACTTATCTTTCGGTAATTGCAGAACATGATTCACTTATCTCTCATTAACTACAAAGCATTTTTCAGTAATCAACATCAAGTTAAGCATTATATTTATTCTCAAGCATTTTAAAAACATGCCTTATGATGATAATGTTTATGGAAATAATATGTCATTATCAACTTGTAGGAAAATCTTTGTAAAATAATAATGAACCATCTTAAAAAATTGAAGCAGTTCATATAAAAATATTTAGAAGTCCAACTTATAATCTAACTCTATTTAATTTCTAAAGAACAATATATATAATTTAAAAATTCATTAAGAAACTTAATTGAAGATTAAAAGAAATTTAAACCTTTCTTGTTTTTCTTTGTTCTTGGGAAAGTTTGAATCCTATTAGAAAAATAACAGGTCCAATAAAATTATTACACAATAAAAAATATGTAATACATAAATTTTAAACAAAAAACATAAAGAAATTGTATTCATATGCTGTCCATATAACAAAAACAGTAACTTGATATTCTATATGCTCACAAATCTTTAGTTATTGAGAGTAATCTGTTGATCTCACTCTTGGTATCTAAAGCAACCCAATCGATGGTAGCCGTTTTAGATAGTATCTACTAACTTTCGTACTTGTCTGTTTTTTGTATGTTTAAGGAATGAAATAGACATTTAATCAACCCAGTAAAGAATCGAAGAGGAATGAAGGCAAAAAAGGTATAAATCAAGAGAATAGCTATTTAAAAACTCAACAAAAACATGTTTCTACAATTGAAACTTATTTTATTTGAAACTTTAAATCCGAAAGTTGCATGCCAAATTTGATTTTAATATGACCAAAAATAGTTTCTAGCATTCTGGATTTGCGAAAAATTTGATTAAAAAAACAAAAAAATAAAAACCAAAACTTATAAACTAATAAACCATCAAAATGTCAAATACAAAAAATAATTTCAAACGGTTAAA
>JBBYHO010000010.1:14129294-14142800 GCA_038382025.1 Adansonia gregorii | reverse complement strand
TATACTTTTATTTATTAAATAGTAATCCTATTCAAGCTTGACTAACTTGAACTTTAAAAGGAAAAAAAATCTTTCAAATCTAACCCAAATTGAACCAACTTGGAAATTGTGAAGCAATGTCCTCGATCGGTAATCCAGAAATATTGTCAAGCCTCTAGTCAGATGGTGAAGTTGAGCAAATCTACCATTATTTTCCGTAGCAATACCTGAATAGACTAGGAGGGAAATGGCACCCTCCTGAGGATAAAAGGAGCATCCGATTGTCTAGGAACTTAGTCGTAGACATACCATCGTTGTTGGGTAAGACTAAATGTGAAGCAAATGAGGTAGTTAAAGAAAGGGTGCTTCGTAAAACACAAGCATGGAAGCAATGAAACATTGTTGTCACAGGCAGGAAGATAACAAAGTTCTAATAAAAAGCTGGTGGCATGTGCAATACCTACTCATGTAATACAATGTAATTTTTTAAACTAGAGGATAAAGTTTTCCATGAATTAGAATTAAGCTCAGACGAATTGTAATCTCCATCAATCTACTCAGCATCCATGACATCAGAGGTCGATCAGTGCGCTCGCTTTCTGAGCTTCTATAAATCAAGTGATCAGTTTACCATCACTTGTCAGCGGAACAACGTTAGAAATATCTTTTTTCTTTTCTATTATTTTCTAATACTAAAAATGTCTTATCAGGGAAATGTTGCTGAGTATCATCACTTTTCACTCACTTTTTGAATTTCTATGTTTAGATTTAGAAGGAAAAGCATATATTAATTCCTTAAGGATTTAATCAGTCTGATAAACTATTTAGATGTTAAAGTTGTCAGTATCCAAGATCAGGAGAAAGCACAAAGAAGCTGCAATTATTCAAGAGCTACCAAAGATATATTATTTTTGTATAACTCACTTGTTATTTTTAGTCCTTAATTGCTCAAAATGATAAGCATTTACAAACTACACAAAATTTAAAACATATATTACATACTGAAGTCTAAAAGACTTGATCTGGGAGTGAAGCCAGAAAAGGAATTTAGGGCAGTAAATCTGTGACAGATGGGGAGATTGTTTTGAAGCAAGGATAGGAAAGGAAAGTGAAGATGATTGAAGAAGTGGTGTCAAAAGGGGGAAAAGTGGCTCTTACTACTACTACTACTAATTCACGCAGGGTTGGTGGTCTACCCTCACCCTGCTTGCATGAAGGCTAATCCCTTCTCCGTCAGAAATGGAAAAACTTACGCTAACCAAACATAATAATCATTCGAGAATAATGATCCAATTAAAGATTATGCATACAAATATGAATAGTAATCTAAGAGTGGGTTCTGGTTGTTTACCAAACAAACGCAACGAAGGCACGCATGTCATCTGTAAAAAAAATACTAATTTGACAATAAAAAAAATTATTGATTGGAAAAATATCAGTTGGATGAAGAAGGCAAGTGAATCTAATCACCGTAAGAGAGGTATATAAGTGCACTAAATGGGCAACCTTTTGTACTTAAGTTTTTGCATATCATTTGATGATTAATGAGATTACTTTTAGCATTGAGGTTGCTTAACTTAATACAAACTTTCTCATTTTCAAAGTTTGCTTTCCCACATTGTGGGTGCCAGGCCACCTCTCAAATATTTTACCTTATATTTTTATTTTTTAAACTTTTAGGGAGTTGGGAAATAGGACACCTTCAACTTCAGCAACAATAGGTTTCTCCAGCTGAAGCTTGCTACAGCTATTACTAAACCAAATTAGGATGTTCATTTGTTCGATTCAATTGTCGAAGCTGCAAAGCAGCAGTCACATTGCCACTATTGGGAGAGGGATTCATTCTGCAGCTGCTTCCACTAGGAATTAATGGAATTCTCAATATATAAATATGTATTTGCACGTAATTGAAGAGAATCTATATATATATATATATATATATATTAAGATTCGAGTGCAATGATAGGGCCCCGGCTGGCATTGTTACCAAGGCAAGCAGCAGTTGCGGGAATCTCCCAACCGTAGAAATGCTTTTCTACTTTGGTAGCATCAACCCTTTAAATAAGCCCTACTTAGTGCATGTATACATATGCTTATCTCTATGATTTGGGTCGTCAAACTGTTTGGTGAATTAGGAAGGAGAGCCTACTTAATTAAATGATGATTAAAATGAAATAAGCGGAGCATGGCAGACCTAGGCCTCAACATATCGAGGCTTCATCCTTCAATTAATTGAAAGATCTGGCCTATTACTACATCCATTTGTAAATAAATCATCACTATAAATAATTAAAAAACAATATTAATTTTATAATACATAGTTATATCTCTCTTCAGAAATCTTCATTGTCAATTTTTATGGCCGAAAGGTAGGGATGCTCTGATCATAAATATTTATAATATTTAAAAATAAATTAAAAGGAAAAAAAAAATATAACCCTTACAACATGATATGAAATTTTAACAATAAAAATATGAATCATAATATGAAACTTTTTTTCTTCTTCTTTGAATCATGATATTTTTATAATAACTTATATTTGTAGCTTAGAATTTTTAATTTTTTTCAAGTTAAAAATGATCATTATATATTGCAAAATAGCCAAAAATAATAAGAATAATAATGGAACAATCTAGAGGAAAAATTCTAATTATAATATACTGATATGTAAATTTTATACACAGACATGATTCGAGATTCAAAGAAAACTTCATATATACAAAATAACTTGAAAATATGACAAGTCCGTTAGCCAGGTTTTAATATTTTAGCACAAAGAAAAGGTAATACACAAAACTAATCCACAATAGTAATCAAAACCTCGACAAGTATAATGAAATCAGCTAAACGAGAAATTAATTAAAGAAAATTCAAGAGCCCTGGGCGGTGATAAAAGGCCCAAGATCAATGGGCACTAACAAGGAAAGGATGCTGGCAAACCCCACATTCAATGGTTTCAGAACCTGAGCTGGGAACTTGGACCTGCAACAATTCTCACTCAAATCAGACAAAACTACAACAACATTTGCAAAGTAAGCTTTGCAATCAAGAACGATGCTGCACCATGTATTACACACCTGCAAATGAACGGTACAAGTAGGGCAGGCAACCTCCTTCATCCGCCTACCAGATCCATCAGACTTGGAACCTAGCAAAATAAGACCATTTAAGGGTCAAATTAATTGTACATTTCAAAGGGTCATATCGGTCATAAGGGTTAATCCTATGTACTTCTATTATTCAAGCAATGGTTTTAAGCTGAGCACATATGTAACCTCTTGCATTTTACTTTACTAACATAATGATGTACATACATAGGTACATGCAAGTAACTTCTTTCACCATAATGATACAATACTCAGGCAAAATCAAATTACCAGATGATGCTCTGCGATTTTTTTCCATCTCCTCCTGTCATAAGTCATGACAATCAGATACTTCACGGAAGTCACTCATCCAAATTCTCAAAAATTAATTTATGATCAACGCTAAAATCACTACATTTAAAACGAATGCATACCTCAAGCTTCCTAGCAAGATCCTCGTGACTCTGTAATCCAGCAGGTTTACTTGCTGCTTCCTTAGCAATACTCAGCCTCTGAGTCACTTCAGCCTATAACAGAACAATAAGAACAAATATTAAATACTATTGACCAAGACCAATAGGAAGTTAACACAAGACGATTCCTTTCTCAAGAAAAAAGAAAAGGAAGGGGATTATGAATGATATAAACATTCTTTCCTTCATCGGCAAACAACTATTAACAATATGTCCATTCTTTCCTGCCTCAACCCTTCCATGAACTGCCTAATCAATTTCAGTTGCCTCTACCATTTATTGGAATTGTATAACTACTTCACAGAAAAGCTTTAAAGGGGCGGGGAAAATATTTCATGCTTAAACCAAAAGAGAACAAATACTTCTCGTACTTCATGACTCTTCTATAGGTCAGTCACCCGAAGTTAGGCTCTAAATTAAATGGCACTCTAGAAAAGCAAGCAAACAACCTATACAAATATGTTCTTGTCATCCTTGACTATTACCACACACCAATTCCTAACTGTTGTCCTAAGAATTTCTGAAAACCATAAACAGGAGAAACCCCAAGACAATGTATTTTGCTACAAAAGAAGATGGTGAGAAACCAACTGATAAACATACCATGCATCGATCGCAAACCCTAACGGGTTGAGCATTCTCATCGGCAGTTAGAGCGATTCTACCATGAGTGCACTTGTCACAGAAAATATCCCCACAGTTCCTACAGTGGTGCTGAAAAGAAAGAGGACAAAGAGCATTAAACTTAAATGAGAAATAAATGCAAGCAGGAAACCCTTTCATGAACACAGAATGAGATACCCTGCGCACAAAAGCCCCGAAATCAGTTCCACATGCAGTGCACTTTGAAACAGCTTCATCAGGGACCTAAACAGAAAAAGAATATATACATAAGCCCATTATGAACAGTTTAAATATGTTTTTATTTGACCAGAAATTTGCAGGTAAAAGGAAACAAAAAAATTTCTTCCGTAGAACTCTGATTTTTACCCAATGATCTTTCTCCTCAATGCCAGGCTTTACGAAGTTCATCCAATCAGCAAACCCTTTCTTCTTTTCAGAAGGCTGTTCGGTAGTCTTTAGAGATTCAGGAGGCCGACTTCTCCCACCCATCTCCTTGATCTGCAATCAAAAGGTGAAAGAATACAGTCATAAAGAAACGCCCAAGTTACACATGCAAAGGCAAGGACATTTCTGATGTACCAATCGGAGGACAATCAATGAAAAAGAATCATGTCATAGATGTTTAGGGATTGAGACAAAGTCTCAGGAAAACATTTTGAGCCTCAAACACACGAAATACACATATGCCTAGAGCCTATATAGGCCATGGGCACCTGCTAGCAGCAGCATGACAATCTTCCGTACCTTTCACATAACTTGAAGGCTAATTATTTCAAAATTTTGAGCGCTGTAAATGAACTACAATATCTTGCCATTGTGCTCTCTTCTGATAGGCACTTTTCAAATTCCTAATGGCCGTTTTAAGAGAAAAGAAACTACTCTTGCAGATTATATTTTTCTTAAGCGACAACAAAACAATGCACAATGATAATTCACAATGCTCCTCCTCCTGAATCCCAAAAGGAGATGAGTTGATTTTGTACATTTGTGTGTGTATATCTTTAATCAAATAATCGAATTAATTACCAAGTCTATATTCATTCTTTTAAATCTGTTTTTGTCCATTATGCGGAATACATCCAAAGTAAGAATGTTAAAACCAACTCCATGATGTATGCAACTCAGAGCAACGATTTTTTCCAACTAAACAATTGAAACATTATAGGTATGGATAGAGAATATGCCAAACCACAACCCCTCTCAGCACCCCCAACAGGAAAAAAAATGGTAGTCAATGATGATAATGATGCAGCCATACAAATTAAACGGTTAATCTCACAAGATGTTAAAAAAATTACAACTCTATGACACCAACCTGGACAGTTGCAGCTGTTATAATATCCAGAAGGGTGTTTGTAGTGTAACTGTTTGATTGCAACCTGATCCGTCTTGGTTCAATGTCAACAGAGCTCTTGGACCAGAATGCTAATGTAGATGAGTCGGTGACCTATGTTAGAAGAAAATATACATTTTTATTTCAATGCCACAACATCAACAGAAAGAAAGTTACAAAGAAAGACATAGGGGGAAGGAAGACAATTAAAAAATATACTGGGCAACTTACTTCACATCTTGTAATGTTCTCAAGAGGATATATTCTCAATGTTCGACTGGTACTAGGGTCAAGCATACGAATACCATCTAAACCAATCTGACACCAGAAAAGTAAGCTATACTATGAGTCCAGAGTATCGGATGAATATAAAAGGGGACTAGCGAACACAATTATCCATTATTAATATCAATACGAACTAGAATGTTAATAAACCATACAGAACTAGAAGACTTGTAATATGAACTAAAATGTTGAAAAATCTGAAAGAACTACAAGAAACTCCAGTGCAATCTAATCGCCCAGCTTATTTACACAAATAATTCAACATAGATGAACTTAGATGTCAGAAACTTTTCTCTCCAACCAAAATTAAATCAATTTCTACCAATTCTAATTAAAAATTACCTGGCAAAGTATATCCATGGGGCCATATCCTCCACCTTCACTCAACAACTTAACCCGAAACTTCTGGACCCCACTTTTTACGTCTTGCGGGGTCTCTGCCTTGGGCACCGCCCTCACAATCTTACCAGAAGCTGAACCTGACCCACCTGACGAGTCCATCCCAGAAGGGAAATTAACAGACCGCCCATAATCATCAAATTGGACCCAAGTCGACGATTTTGGGGCTGTGCCACGTGCCCCATAAGGCTCCACCTTTCCTCCTTCATAAGCATAAACCCCGTCACCGTATCGACCATCATCGCCGAAACGTGAATAGCTATCGTATCGCTTACCATAGAGATCGGATCCCATATCGGATCTGCTCCGGCTATAACCTCCTCCGACTTTATCATCGAAATAGCTGCCACTGCTGTGATCGAATTTCATCGAATTCTCGTATAGGTTGTCATAAGCAGGAGAGACAGAGGATACCGATGATCCTATTTGACCATATGGGGCTGAATAGTAAGGCGGATTAGGGCTGGGGTTAGTGTTTGGCGGAGGAAGGCCATAGCTAGGAGGTATCTGATGCTGATCATAAGGTTGGTAACAAGGTGGCTGTGAGCTCGGTGGCTGATAGGAAACATGTGAATCATAAGGCGGGAAAGAAGGAGCAGCGGCAGCCGATGGTGGCGCGATTGGTTGATGACTGAAAGAAGATTGAGAAGTTAGCGTAAGTGGCGGTGGAGCGGTTGTTACTGACGGTGGAGGAGCATAAGAGGGAGCAGTGGGAGGGACAGGATCAGGATTTTGGGAATAGGGAGGATAATTGGGGGGATAAACTGAGTAATCGGAGGAGGCGTAACCGGAGGTAAAAGGTGGTGCCGATGCGTAGGGTGGTTGGTGAAATTCGGTGGGGATTGGACTCGGATTCGTGTTAGGACTAGGATTAGGATTAGGATTTGAAAGGTGAGGGTATTGATAGTAGGAGCTGAAATCTCCTTGTTGCATCGCTGATCCACCAAAACTCGACTCTGTTTGCTTGGAGACAATTTGCTATGTCTGGCTGGCTAAGGCTAATTTGGCAATGGCTTTTTAATTTTTTTAATTTATTTGTTTATTGCTACTCCTGAGTTCTTGAACTCTTGGTTCCGTTTTGCTATTGGATCGTTATAAAGCTGATATGACAGGTTTTAATCCTACTATTGGATTGCAACCCAACAAGTAAACCATATACTAGATGGGCCCAAGAATTTCAAAAGAAACCAGGATGTCAACTTTCGTGGGCTCACTTTTCACCCAAAACTAGCATTATGTCCGCACAATACTTGCAAGAATTATTTTTTTACTATAATATTAATAAAAATTATAAATTAATCATACATTTATCATTTAATTTTTAATTTATATAAATTTTATTAATTTTGATCATAGTAAAAGAAATATGAAGCACATTGAAGATAAAAAAATTATGACGAAGACGGAGTAATTGTGCAAATAAAAATACATATGTAATAAAATATTGACAATAAGTAAAAAAAAATTATTAGTTAAAATTTTTAAAAAATAAAATATATTAATTATATTTAAATAATTATTATCTATTTTCTGGAACAACATTTTAACATTGTAAATAGTGATTGTGGAAGAGATATCGTCAACGTGAAATGCTACTATTGCCACCTTTGCCACTACTATCACTATTAAACTATGTGTTTAAATTACTTAGAAATTATTGGGTAAAAAAAAAGGAAAACGAACCTAGAAAAACTGACGATGAGGAAACAAAAAAAAAAATTACTTTTAGCTTTGTATCTTTTTTTTATTTGCTTCACGAATCTACCAATCTATAAAAAAATAACTCTTCTAATGCTCTGTCTTTTTTTAAAAAAAATTTCTCACTAAACTTTGTCAGACAATTTTAGCAATCTATCAACTATTAAAACAATACAATTAAATTAAATATATCCATAAAATCACATGCAACTAGCAAAAAACTAAAAACCTCTCAACGACATAATAAAAAAAATACAAAATTTAAAGAATTCCTCTACAATTTCAAAAAGACTCAAAAATTATATATTAATAGTTTTTTTTTAAATTTAATGTAAAAGATATTTTAACCCACCATCAAACAAAATAAAAGGAAAAGATAAAAGAATTTTAAGCTTTTAAAAAAATATCTCTTGAGTCTTAAAACTTAAAAATATTAGATAGTACAGAAGATATATACATAATTTTTTTTGAATAAGTCAAATACAAATATCAAATTAATTTGTAATTCTTATTTATACCAACCTTTTTAAAATACATAATATTAGCGTTTATATATATATATATGTATTGCATAATTTAGTTCTAAACTGAATCATAATAACTAACTATGAAAAATATAAAATAAATTGACATATGATATAAACATAATATGAAAGGCAAGATGAACACGATATAAATATATAAATATGTCAATAAAAACATAAATGAATAATTAACGTATAAAATTTTTTTATATGAATTATAATGTTTTAAATATACAAAAAATAACATGAATACTATATATATAAAAAATAATAAAAACATAATATGAAAAATAATTGAACATAAAATAAATAGATAAATGTGTAAAAATAAAATAAAATAACTCGAATATATTAACACGTAAAAATGTATGATATTTGTATATAATTGCTGCACACTGATGTTGAATCGTCCCCTGTAAATGAAAGGGAAAGATATATGGTTTGTGATATGTCATCCGGAGAGGAGACGATAGAGTCAGTAACTCTTTCCTTTAACCAAAGCAAACTGATGAATCAAACGAAGTACTGTATCTAATGCGAGTACCACTCTAATCATTTTGAGCAATGTCACGGTCTCCATCTAATGCTGGATCCAGTAATCCTTGGCAATTCCTTCTCTCTAACAAATGCCTTAGTCTCTGTGTGAGATCATATTTTGGTTATTTAACCAGGAATTTTGAAGTCTGTCGTATGTGTTGAAAAGCAGCAATGGTTATTTAACTATTGACAACTGTGTAAAACCAGAAGTTTTTTTTGTTTGTTATCTTCCAATGTAAACAGAAATTTTGTTCGCAGGGTCCTTTGCCTAAATCGTGCATCGAGGTTTCCGAATGCAGCCCTTGCACAACTTAGCACTGGGCCAGTCATGCTGTGTGTGTTGAGATATTGAACGAGTCAGTGCTTAGACCTGTAACCTTCTCATACTACACAGCTTAATCTTTGACATTATAAACATGTAATTTGACGACTGTGCTTTGGGTACCTCTACTTCTTTGAAAGAGATGATCAGCAAGCCACTAGTGCTGCAATCCAAAGCCTGATAGAATTAATCAATACCGAAATGCAGATCGATTTCTGCAACCCCACACAGGCACATACTGCTTCGGGTGCTTGTCAGCAGTCACGTTGCGTTACATTTCAGTTCCAGAAACGCTGACTTGACCCAACCTGCGTTACATTGCAGGCAAATCTTCTTGTGCCAGACTCGATTGATCTTCAAACACTGATCGATTCTATTTTGCAAAAACTCTCCAGATCCTGCAAACTATATATCTATCACACACACAAAAAAGAAAATCCATAAGAAAGAACGAGGGATTGAATTGAACCCAAATTTTCGCAGAAAAGAACAAAAATTAGAAGAAACATACCTGTTGCAATGTTGAAAAACGTTGTGTGAAAGCAGCATCCATTTCTGTTTGTTTAATTCCCTTTTAATAAGAAAATCAAGGCCAATCTCTTAAATGACTAAACTCAGCCCTACCAAACAAAGAAAATTTTCCTAACGCATTATTGATTTTTCCCTGAGATGTAGAATTAGGCAGATCAAGACGAAGCAAGGGGTCCTTGACCCCGAGGACCTGCCTGACTATAATTTATAGATCAAGGTTAGAAGCAAGACTGTGGAAACTAAACCTAATGATTTTCCCAAGTTAAAATTGGCATTCATAATTCATCCTCATTATTGTATGATTGCAAAAAGGCCTAGAGAGTCAAAATAAATTGAATTAACTTGCACAAATAATGCCATTCATATTATTTTTAAGACTAATAATACCGAAAATTTAAAGCTCACCTACTTCCTCCGACCATTTTTGTCTCTACTTTAGCTTATTTCTTTCCTTTTCTGTAAAAGCAATTTATTTTAAGGGTGATGATAACACAACCATCGTCCTTTCATGCATCCATCTTTAATGAATGCAACATTTAATATCGTCGCAAAAACAACTACCAAAAAGCTTCGTCATTTAGACTTAGTGTAAATCCATTATTACTTATGCCAAAATTAGGTTCAGAGCCATTAAGAAAAGTGTGCTATATAATTATACATCGAGATTTTGCAAAAACACCAAAAAAAAAAAAAGGTGGGGGGGCGGAGTAGATTTCAACCCATGACCTAATCCACTGAGCACGAGCATCAGAGTCAGCTAATGCCAAGCTGACATGCATCAAAGAGAATTTGCTTATTTTGTTTGGAATCGAAACAGGCAGTCCGGGGCCAAACTCACCCTGTTTTTTACCTTTTTTTTATAAGTAGGATCTAATTGACTTTATCAAGAAGTAGTAATAAGGTCTAACTAACAAATTGCTTTTGTAATGGGTTAAATCAGCAAAACCACTACATTGCGTAAAATATACACTGAACTGATTTTTTTTTTTTTGACACTTTCTTTCTTCTCAGCAACCGAGCAAGGCCTCCAGGGGACTTGCTGTGGATTTTAGGAGTCAGCAGATCGATGGCAGCAGCAGCCACCGCAGCTGTACTTTTTCATCACTAAATTTTGGGCCTGGCATCAAAATCAAATGAAGCCAGATCCATCATCCTCCTTGGCCTCTGGAAACAAGAAATCTACGGAGAAGCATGATTTTTCACCAAGATTTTAGACTGTTTTGTACAAACAGTTTTTCCAAAGCAATCTTATTCCTTGTTTTCCTGCCACTCCAAGTCTTATAGCTTCTGAAATCTTCCTGCATATAAACTATTGAAACTCTGCCTCCCTACTCCTCTGTTTCTATCTTGTAAAGAAGTTAGACGAAACAAACTCACAAAATTTGGTTGGTAAAAAAGAAAGCGATATAGAATTATTTATTCACAAAGCATCGTCCATTTCGTTCGTTATTCTTATAACTTTATACACTATTGCATTACTGTCAATCAAAATTCAAGGGGGAAAAGAAACTAAACACCTCTGGCTTTTTCTTAGCCAGTGATAACCTTACATCTTACAGCTTCAACAGTCAAAATGTCCCCAATTTTTTCTTCTGCATTTTTTTTAAGTATTTCAATTTTTTTTTCATTTATTTATTTATTTTTTTACAGAGAACCGTATGGAATTTGTTGAGGGAGCCTGAATCGGACCTGAGAAGCAGGCGAACGAACCGCCACGCCGTGCCAGCAAATACCACCCTTGCACATCTCGTGAACGTGAACGGAAGCAGGTTGATCACGGGAAATGGCATATGTGGCTTTACGAGTGACGTCCCACGTCAGGGTCCCAACCAAGATGAAACCCACCACCGTGCTCGACACAATCAGTACAAACCCTCCACTGAAGCTCCGCCCATACACTAAACCATACACCTTTAACCCCGCTATCACCGCCACGTAGATGATCATCAAATTCCCAACCACGGCATCCGATATAGCCATAATCGCGGACAAATTAATTTTCACTTTCAGTAAAATATTTAAAGAGCCAGCTGTTGGGGGGGAGGGGGAGGGAGCAGGGCGCTGATGATGATAAAAGGAAAAAATTCAAGGGGAAGAAGTGAGAATTTAAACTAGTTGAACGAGTCGCGTAGGGACCGTCGGGTACGGATTTTAAATTCCGAAAACGGGTTTACTCTCGTTTAGCAATTTTTTTTAATCCAAAATATATTGAATTAGTGATTGAGCTTTCTCTTCAGTCTCTCGTTTCTTTTGGGAAAGAAAGTTGAGGATGGTATGTAGTTCTTGTCACACACCCGCCGATGTATTTTCCTTCCAATCAAATTAGGCCACGTTTCTCTTCTTCAATTGCAGATATTGTGTACCTTATTTAGCATATAATTAATCCATTACGGTTTTTAATTATATAAACTTTATGAACACGTTGCGTAAAATTTATATTTTTATATAATTTTATGTTTTCAATAAAATAATTATAAGATTATAATAAAAAAAAATTTTACAACGAAATTGGTATTTTTCGTTGGTTTTGATAGCGACCCAAATAGGTAATCCATCTTCATGGAGTTCGTGATTTTGAGCCACGTGGGGCAAAATTTGCGTGGATATGGTTCCATTCATGTGTGAGAGATTTGAGGGACGATCAAATGCCAAAGAAAAGTAAATGTTTGTGTTGCTTAAAATTTCTTCTTAATTAGCTGGGGAGTCAGTGAGTTTATGTACTTTTTTAATTTTGAAGTTCATCAATCAAAGTGGTGTGAAGCATAAGTTGAAATTTAGACTTAATATCCCATGCAAGCAAATCCAAACATGAATTATTGGATGCACTAAAATTTTAAATATACATATATATATATATATATATATCAAACATGTCATAATAATCTTTTTTTAATAGATTATATCATATTTAATTAAATATATTGCGTTTATATAATATTTTTATATAAAGTTAAAATTATTGAATCTAATAAAATGCTAAATTTGTTAACGGATGAGGTAACAACTTCATTACCACTTTTGATATTGATTAGCTTAACCAATATTACCGGTTAACTTTTTTTTAATAACAAAAATTAAAGCCAAGTTCAAGGAAATTAAGACTGTGTTAGAAGTGCAGTGAAGACTACTTTGTTCCAAGCCATGGTTAACAAAAAAAAGTGGCTCCTGTCCAAATAGTATTGTAGCATCCACCCACCTCGAAAGCCAGTAAAGGCAACCTGGATTTCGAGAAACACAGAGGGAGGAGGGTGGAAGGGGTTTCGATGGTTCATGGTATTTTAGCCAATTTCAGTTAAGGTGTTAGGGTTGATGACGAGGGTTAATGTATGATTTCTGTTCAAGAACCGCAATAAACGCTTCTTGAAACCGAATAGGAGCGCTGTGGTCAGGGTAAATATAATCATCAAATTCACACAATTATAATTTTTGTGTAATTAACAAATTTCATAAGCATCTTATTCCAATAAAAGTTGGAAAAAAAAAAAAGTTGTAGTTCCCACCTGTCCTAAAGATAATGTCAACAAAACCAATATCCCGGCAAGCAACACTCTTTTCTTGTTTCTTTAATCTTGCACTTTCTCAACGAAAGTTTCGTTCGGCAAAAAGCACATTATAAGTGGTATGTAATTTGTCGATAAAAATGTTAAACTTTTAATTTCAATGAATATAATACAACTCTCACAAATTTAGCTATAAAAAAATTAAAATAATAAA
>JBBYHO010000010.1:14105619-14129194 GCA_038382025.1 Adansonia gregorii | reverse complement strand
GTTCGGGTTCATTTTGCCGCCTTTACCGTTGCTTGGAATACACTGATGGATTGTACTGTAAACCGTTACTTGGAATACACTGATAGATTGCCACTGCAAAGCAGCGGCATGACAGGGCAGCGGAATTGTTCGAGGAAATGAAGGGAGAAGGGTACTCGCCATGTGCTACTACATATAATATTATGATAAATTCATTTGGAGAACAGGAGAGATGGAAAGATGTGAATAGTCTGCTGGGGAAGATGCAGAGTCGGGGTTTGTTGCCTAATATTGTGACATATACCACACTTGTAGATATCTATGGTAAGTCCGGGAGGTTTAGTGATGCCGTAGAGTGCTTGGAGCTCATGGTCTGCTGGGTTAAAACCTTCCTCAGCCATGTATAATGCCTTAATAAATGCCTATGCACAGAAGGTAAGTTATCCTATCATTCTTTCAGTTTTCACTTGACTCTTATGCTAGGCCATAAATTCCTACTTGATTCTGATTCATGCCTTGCTATGACATGCGTTGTTTAATCAACTTGATGGCTGTACTGTTACTAGATTGCTGTCTTCTTTATGAGTGTCGATATAGTTGTGCTAGATTGAAATTTTCGACATTATGGCAACTATACCATCATAGATGGGAACACCCAACGGAATACACTCTCCCCCAATGGGAGGCTTAGTTAGCTGTCTCACTCATAAGCCTTTATGAGTTGATGACTTTATAGTATATAGATTTATTAACAATTTTGATCCTCTTCCATATGGTCCGTATCTTGAGAATCCTCTTGCATGGTTCATAGTTACTTGGAAATTTTTGGGAAAGTGTAGCACATGTACTTCTGGCTAGTGAGTCAAAATCTTAGGCAGGTTTCCTTGGGTCTATGTTATTGCGATGAGCAAAACATACTAGTCTAACAATCTGCTTGGCACAAAAACTTGCATTTTCTATTTGCCTTTCAGTTTATTATTCAACTTAAAGTTTGAGGTTTAGCTAGAGCTACCTTATTGGATGAGATGTTTCAAGCACACCTTCATCATCTTTCTGTTTGCTTTTAAACAGGGTTTATCTGAGCAAGCAATAAATGCATTAAGGGTTATGAGAGCAGATGGCTTAAAGTCTAATCTCTAGGCTCTCAATTCACTAGTAAATGCTTTTGGTGAGGATAGAAGGGATGTTGAGGCCTTTGCTGTATTGCAATACGTGAAAGAAAATGTGAGTGCCCTGTTACCTTTGTTTGCATGCCATGAAAATTATTAGTACTATTCTTTTAAGTGATACTTACGACATTATTATTTGGTTCAATTTATATACAGGATGTGAAACCAGATGTGGTAACGTATACTACACTTATGAAAGCTCTTATACGTGTTTACAAGTTTCATAAGGTATTAATTAATGTGTCCCTTCTGCTATGAGAATGAGATTTAGCCTCCTCTGTTTTCCTTTATCACATATAATCTTTTTTTAGTGCCTTTTTTACATGGCCATTTGGATTAGTTGCCTACTGCCTTTCCTTTGCGCCGTTTTTGTGTTCATGCCATTTATATGTCGGGTGATTTTACTGTAGTTATTGCAGATTTTGAGTGTTGGTGGTGAATTCACACTAAACAGGAAACAACCATAAAACTGCATCTCTTCTCCCACATCCGACGCTCTCCACTACTTCCCCCTCTCTTCTCTTGCATATAGTAATATTCATTATAGTTTACTTGATTTGCTGTTCACTAAAATGTTGAAAGATCCAATAGATCGGTGGTATTAATTTTAACCACAGCTGCTGCTGTATTTTGTTGCTGTTTATTTAACGCATTGCACCATGTCATCTATTTATAATTGTAGCATCCTTGTGCTGTTTTTTATAGATACTCGGTGTGGTTTAAATTCAGGTCCCAGCTGTCTTGAAGAGATGATTTTGGCTGGTTACACTCCTGATAGGAAAGCTAGGGCAATGTTGCGGTCTGCTCTGAGATACAAGAAGCAAACACTGAAGTCACAGTTGACACTTGACACTCCGTAATCCACATGACTAAAGCAATTTATAATGGAAAGAACTGTTGTTTGAGTTATCAATTTAAGGTTAGTGGCCATGGTTTTTCTTTGTTATTCGAACATGTGTTGCGTTATAATGCCATCTTGAACGAAAGCAAGTTTTTTGTGCGGTATTGGCTCATGAATGCCTCAGTTTAAATGAATCAACAGTTTTTTTTTTTTGAATTGAAAGGGATTGAGTAATTATCAACCCATTTCATTTTCTACCAAATAACATGATAATCTTCTGCATATCTAGTTAATCGATTTCCTCCATAAACTGTTGTGCAGGAACTGAGCCCTCAATTCATGCTGCCATGCCATGCAGGGTCATAACCTCGGTTGACTTTTGGGACGAGTTGAACTCCAGGAACCGGAGCTGTATTCCGAACCTAGGAATGAGGAAACTTGTCATACGTTAGGACTAATATACATAAGACAGGAAGAAGCCTTCCCGTCTCTTCTTTTCATTTGGGCTAGAGCAATTTTTTCATCATTACAAAAATTCAGAATAATGATCCAACTACTTGTAACACTCATAATAATTTGGTATAAATATAGTTTTACTGGATTTTTTTTACATTCATTTTCGGAAACAAATGATCCATGCTCTTTGGAAAACTGTTAGTTTATTTAAGAAACAACGATGGTCAAAATTAAGAACAGGCGAGCTAATTCAAAACTGACTAGGTGATAATCAGTGGATTCGGATCAAACATAGTCAACCATTTCGAGACTTGGAGCTGGCAATCGCAAAGGACGTTAATTAGGGTCTCCAAGTAGCCTGTTTTGACTTCCAACCCCTAGGGCTTGAGGCAATTCAACAATGGCAATCCCCCAAAACAATGGCAAGAATATTAACATAGAAAGCTGGAGCCTGGCAGTATAATATAGAGCAATGATTGTTGAATCTCGTGCTAATTTTGATGCTTCATTTCCTATTTCACTCGGATTTTTTTTTCTATCAACTATAACTTCTTAGTCTGATGTCCATATATGTATGTGTCTATTACCCACAATACAAATATAGGCATAAATGCAAACCTAAGAATAATTCACCCAATTAAATTTCAGAATATTATATCTCTCTCTCTCTCTCTCTCTCTCTCTCTCTCTCTCTCTCTCTTTTATATTTCTTTTAAAGAGAAAAAGATTACTTGGAGATCCATGGGATTTGAGGCATCGTCCCAAATTTAGCTTAACGAGTAACCAGTCCCTGAATGTTTGACTTCGATGATAAACTTCGACATTCTTTACTTACGAAAGTTAGGGTTGGCTTCTATCAATTTCAAACTAAACACAAGAACAACCAAGGTTCATATCCCCAAGCTCATGGAGCTCATTCCATTTGCCAGGTGGAATTTTTGTTGAGTGCCCTCTCCAGCTTAATACTCCACCAAGATTAATGTTTATTTATACTGGCATTTCGCCTAAATTCCATCCATATGTAGTAGATACATGAGAAATTTTTACCTCCATTATGGGAGTTATTCATAAGTTGACACATATAATACAAACTGCCATAAAAGACATACCTTCCACTTCATTTATAATTTGCTCTTCTTCTTTGAAATGCTTTCTAATGCCTTGGCCTTCTCTCGTAGAAGATATTTCCGTGTCTTTCCAGTCGAAGTCTTTGGCAAATCCTGGAAAACCACTGTTCGAGGAGCCATGTAATGGGGCAAGTTATAACGACAATACTTGATAATTTCATCAGCACTGGCATTGCATCCATCCTTTAACTTGACAAATGCACAAGGTGTCTCCCCCCAGTGATCATCTGGTCTTGCCACCACAGCTGCCTCGAGCACAGCTGGATGGCTAAAAAGCACTGATTCCACTTCAATTGAGCTAATATTTTCTCCCCCGGAAATGATTATGTCCTTGGACCGGTCCTTGAGTTCTATATAACCATCAGGGTGTCTCACTCCCAAGTCCCCACTTCGGAACCATCCACCATTAAAAGTATCCTCTGTTGCTTTGACATCTTTAAGGTATCCATTCATGACAGTGTTGCCTCTAAACATAACCTCACCTATACTCTTTGCATCAGCTGGCATACTCTTCATAGTAACAGGATCTTTAACATCAACTTCCTCTATACCAAGATGATTCAACCCCTGCCTAGCTTTGATCTTAGCCTGTGCATCTCGAGGCAGAGAATCCCATTCTGGTTTCCAAGCGCAAATTGTTCCTGGACCATAGGTTTCTGTCAGGCCATATGAGTGAACCACCTTAAATCCCAGTTCATCCATTCTGTAAAGTACATGAGGTGGTGGTGGCGCGGCACCTGTCATGACCACAACCTTGCCTGATAGACGCCTTTGCTCACTAGCTGGTGCATTTATTATCATGTTCAAAACTGTAGGTGCACCACCCATGTGAGTCACCTTGTGCTCAGCAATATTACCAAATATTCCTCCTGCAGAGACATTTCTTAAGCATATATTTGTACCACCTTGAGCAGCAATTCCCCATGTAAGACACCACCCATTGCAATGAAACATGGGAACAGACCATAAATATACAGGCATTGAGGCCATCTCATTGAGAAGAACTGCTGCTAGAGAATTGAGATAGGCACCTCGGTGGCTATATATAACACCTTTTGGGCTTGATGTTGTGCCAGAAGTATAATTAAGCGAGATAGGTTCCCACTCGTCATCTGGTCTTCTGATCTCAAAATCTAGATTCCCCATTGCTAAAAGACCATCATAGTCCAAGTTTGCAGATGTGGACTTAGTGTTGCTGCTGGAGGGAACTTGCTGGTCATGCTCTGGGATCAAGACTAGTTGGGGCAGCTTAGCGCTTGTCTTGGATAGTATTTTCAATGCTCCCTGAGCAATATGGAGAAATTGGTAATCTACAAAAAGGGCTTTGGCTTCTGAATGCTTCAGTAGCACTGCAACCATAGGGGAATCATGACGAACGTTGAGCGTACATAGAACTGCCCCAGCCATTGGAACACCAAAATGAAGTTCATACATTGCTGGAATATTTGGGGCTAATACAGCAACCTGATCTCAAACAAGCCAATATTGGCCTTAAGTAAAAGAGAAGGGCATACTTATGCAGGCTGGACATTCAGACAGTACCTTGGCATTCCGTAAGAAGGATAATAACACAGAGGTGATAAGAAGATAAGATAAAGTTTGAAAATAACAGTGGGGCCTAAACTCTAGAGGCAAATCCATTTATCAATTATTAAAAGTATCAGGTTTTCATATGTTCATTTAAGCGATAAACTAATGATCTATTAAGGAATATTCCATAAGTCTCTGCAATCTTTGGTTGTTAAAAATGACAGATTAGATATCAAAGAAGAAAGCAGCACTCGCCAGCCACCATTGGCACTTTGGTTAAGTGCGCAATTATTTAACAAAATATATATTTATATGATTACACAGGGGCACTACAAGCATAAAAAATTTGTTAAAGGACATATGATCCTAATTCCTAAACTACCATAAGAGGCTCCTCTCTATTCTATTCTATTTACCAAAAAAATAAATAAAGGGTCTCTTGTTCTATCAGCTTTACCAAAAATTCTAGCTAATCAAAAGCCACCTTTAAAAGCAAAATTAAAAGACATGATTCCTTAGTCAAATTCTCTCATCCCTGGCTATCATTAGGCCTACTCCATAGTATACGAACATGTCAGTAGACTTAAATAATGGTTGATAACATATGTACTTTCTCGGAGATCATTTAAACCAAACCACGAGAATCCAAGCTTAAAAAGTACATAAAACTTTTTTCAGAGGACTACTACACACATCCAATTCCAATGCAAGGAAGCAGAGATAAACGCCAATAACATAACAGAACCTCCAAATGCGACTCAATCATCGGAAGAACAATTGGCTACATTAAGACAACAAAGTGGGAATCCAAATTTCCCAGCTTTGGTTCAGAAAAATTAACAGCCAAAGAACATAAGTTTTAACTAGTTCGAAATCATGGGCTTTACAAATGAGTCCCAAAATAGCAGAAAAACACTGGAAAGAAGGCCAAATGATGAAGAGAATTAAACTCATAAAATAACAATAGAATAAATTTTAGTAGTGCTAGAGAAAAGAAATCAGAGACAGGATTACCACATCTCGACGGGAAATTCCAAGTTGGGCCAGGGCAGAGGCAAGACTGACGCACCTCTCGCGTGTCTGTTTCCAGGTGTACTTGACACCACCGTGGACAACAGAGACGGAGTCTCGGTAGACAATCGCGGAGCGGTCCAAGAAGCTGATTGGAGTTAAAGGGACGTAATTGGCAGAGCACTTGATCATACCTTCCATCTCTGCTCCAACGCTTCCGTAGGGGATTTGCACTACAATAAAAGATGAATGAGTGACGATAGGATTGTGTATGGGATTGGCTCTTTGATGTTTTGCAGACCGTCGTACTTTATAGTATCAAAACGACATAAAAATGTCCCACTTTCAATTTCAGTAATATTTTATTATTCTGGCAGCAGCTAGCACAGTTACTCACATAAAAAAAAATCAAACAAAAAACAAAAAATCAAATCCTTATCTTGCATTTTGCCTCCTAAATGATTACATATTTGAAGTGGTTAAAAAGTGAAAATTTATCTGCAATTAAAATACAAAAAATTAAAATAAAATAAAATATTTTTTTTAAAAAAAATTAATTTCGAAAATAGGACGAGAGCTGCTTTGTGGGGATAGTATTATAAATCCTTTTTTTTTTTTTTTTCTTCATTTGGGGTGCCATTAATTTGTCTTCAAACACTGTCAGTTACATTTTTGTTTCCTTCCTCAGGCTTTGGATGAAGCCATCCCGGAGTTGGATGGATACTCTTGGAGAATGGAGAGGATTCATACAAGGACAGCACAGCGCTTTGCTTCTTCGTGATAACCTCAATTTGTGGACCTCGGATATGCAGGGTGGTGACCCTACACATATTTCTTTTTTTTTTCTTTGACTAATTAATTGATTAGTTAATTAGTACATACTGTATATATATATATATATATAGTGGTTGTATTTATACCTTTATTTGGTGAAGAAGACAAATGAAAATACAGGCAGCCATCCCTAACCAGGACTTTACGTCCTATTGCCTCCTCCAATTCTTAGCCGTTAATGTTCTTTAATTACATGAATTATTAGGGGAATATTAGAAATGATAGGAATACAAATGTGAAGCAAGTTTAAAGTTAATTCGTTCATACAAATAGAGATACAGAGGGTCTTTCAAAACTTTTGGTAATCTTGCGTATCCTGCAAATGAAGAAATGCTTTTAATATAGTTATTTATTTATCTATCAATCTATCTATCTATGTATAATAAATAAATATATATAAAACAAAAAAAAAATAAAATAAAAGGTCTACTCAGTGCACAAGGTTCTCACTATATATAATAAGTTCTTGGGATGATATGGTGAATAAAATCAGCGTATTAATTACCCTTAACATGAATGAATGTCCATGATTTATAACCCCTTTCTTAAGATCTCAACTAGTAAGTTTTTCCTTCTCGTTGAATGAAACAAAGAAATGTATGGTTGAAATCAAAATTGATGTACCTGCTGCTGCTACGTATGCTTGTTTTGAACAATGGAATGCACATATATATATATATGTATATACACATGTATAATACCTGTACCCATTTGAAGATTTAAGTGCAATAATTCTTATCGAGAAGAAGCCAATAGTTTCAAAATTAATGAATAAATAAATAAATGATAGTAAAATTAACTAACTTTCGTTTTCGGCATTACCTGACTACTCTATTCTATTCCATTCTTTTTTTATTAAGAAAAGAAAAGAAAAAGGATGGATCTATTATTGGAAACATAGCTAGCTAACGTTCTCATCGCGAGGAGAGTTGGAACTTGGATTGCGTACATATATGTTTTGATGTCGTTTTATTTTTAGTTGGGACTTTGGATTGGATTTGGACGTAGTTAGTTGGGCCTAATAGGTGGGGCTTTTGATTTTCACTGGCATCGACCTAACCTACCATTTAAATCTTAATTAAATATAGACCGTCAGATCATGGAATATGACCGTTTGAATTGAATTGAAACGCTCCCCCCCTCCCCTCAGCAAATTCAAAGTTTGAACTTCGAAAATTTCATTCAAATTCAACAATACCCCGTTTCTCTCTCTGTCTCTCTGAATCGCTGCTGCAGTTTCTTTATTTGATTTTAATAGAAAAGGAAAAGATATCTCTCACCATCATGTCTAAGATGAAATATGATCGTAAGCCTCCGCTCGCTAAATCGCCAATCCGCCTACGACCCCTCAGATCAAACTCTACCTCCCTGCAAACCCCTCCAGGTACATCCGCTTTATATTTTTAGTGCAAACAAAACGATGAATAGTTTTCTTTTTTTTTTTTTTTTAAATTGGGATTAAAATGTTTGTTTGTTTGTTTGTTGTTAAAGGTTCCTTAAAGAAATCCCAGAAGCCGATTCGTACTTGGGGCAGCGAAGAATCTGAGATTCGACCCGAGTATCGCTCCATTTCTTGTGAGTTACTAGCTTTGGCTCGGATGGTTACAGATGATCTTGGAAATGGGGAAACAGAAAACGCTCGCTTTGGTGAGACTATTCTCCGCGTCAGCGCCAATTCCACTCCTCTGTTTGAGAGAGGCAAATTTTACGACGAGTACTCAGCGAGGAGAAACGAGAGGCTTAAGAGAAAGAGAAGCGAAACTGAGAATGAGTCAAAGACTGGGCACCATCTTGGACTTGGAGTAACAGTTGGATGTTCTAAGAGAAAAGGGTCGAAGAAGCTTGAGAGCTTGGGGAAGTCAGTGTCCGCTACTTATTCAGTGGAGAGGAGCGAGATTCAGACTCCTAGGTATCTGCTCCGAAGCATGAACAAAGAGAATAAGAAACCTCCTCTGGCTGTCAACAATTACAACTCGCCTGTGATTAGCACCCAAAAGAAAACTGCGGCTAGAAGAGTTGCCAAGGTCTAATAATTGGAAAGTGGGCTTTTATTTATTTATTTAGGAAATCTAGGATTCTAGTTAATTTTCAATGGACTTTATCATTATGCTTCGTTCGTTTTGGTTTCTCTGACCACACGTACGTTGGGTTTGATGCTGCTGAGTAAATATCGTCCCTTTGCTTCTTGTTTCAGTTGAAGCTCAAATGTTCTTTTACAGACTACAATCAAAGCAAAAGAATTTTCATATTTCTTTCATCTGAATTAGTCGATCTGAATACGCGGTCTCCACTCCATTTGTTCCACTCAATCTCAATCATAGATGAGGATGGCTCGCTGCCACAACGTATGGCAAATTGGCAATTGGCAATTGGCAAAGAACGATGAGCGAAAAACGAACTGCTGCGCTACGGTAATTCAATTGATCCCCAATTTATGCCCAACATTTTTTCTTTTTCATTTGGCAAATTTGAGGACCAAAGTGACCACACACTAACCAAAAATAATGATAATGGCCAAATCTACGGAAGATTAAAAAAGAGAGGAAAAAAAAGTGTAAAATGAAATCCTGGCTTTTGCCTCTTAATTTCCATCGAGTAACATTCCCTAGTAACACGTAAGGGAACTTCTAAGAACAAGCGATAAAAATTGTTTGCTGCAGAGTCTACTCTATGAATCTCAACCAGTCACTTCTTGCAGTAGCAAACAGAAAAGGATGTTATCCTGTAGGCTATTTTTGTAGGAACGTCTCATGCTGTGACTAAAAGATATGCAAGGCCTTTTAGATACTCTTCAATTTCAGATCCACCAAGCTTTGAACTTCCGAATACTCAACCAACAAAAGTGATTGGAACCTGTAGACAGTTGAAAATCAAATCAATGAAAATGCAAAGGAAAATAAGTTGTTCAGTGGCACATTTGTTGATGTTTGAACAGCACGTTTTAATGGCTTAAAGAAGCAGGGGGCAGGAAAAAACCAACTAGCTGAACTATGTGAGCAAACTCCAATCTAGAAAATATCTGTACAATCTGGTCAAATGCAGGAATCAAGTGTAAGAGTTCACGATGCTCCCTATCATGAAATCCCAATGACAGAAAATATGAAAGTCATCTTCACAGAGATTAATTTAAAAGAATAATTTGAGTACAACAAAATCAACATTCAACTTAGTTGTGGATGTTGCAAAGGCAGAAGTATTGAAGTCCATTTCTTGTCTTGGGTTTTAAAGTGAATTAAATGGGTATCAATACAGAGAACAAAAAGTTTACTGTTACATGCCAACAACCAATTACTCAACCTGAACAAACTAATCAAAGATAAAAAGGGTTCACTTAAAAGTAGAATATCTGTCTGTTCATTCATATGTAAATATAAAAATGAATTATACCTCTTCAATGTGATAACCCTTTCTTGAAGCCCTGACAATCATCTCCATTTGAAATACATATCCCTTGCTAACACAGGAGCTAATGACATCTTCAAGCACTGATTTCCTATAAAGCCATCAAAAGAGAAGGAAAAAAGAAATGTTGGCTCTAAAGCTATGACAGTCTGAAATGGCCATTATTAGTTCTTATACCTGAAAGATCCAGTTAAGTCTCTGTGCAAGAACATTGGCTCCCCTACTTGTTAGCTTACGCATCAGATTCCATCCATGCATGCCACCACCTTTGACATACCTTGTTCCAGTAACTATGCTGGCACCAGTTTCAAACTGTTTTCTATAAGGATGTCATGGCCCAAATCATTAGAAGGATTTGAGTAAGTCAGGCATAATTGTGAACCCTAATAGAGTCAACCAAAAGATTTCTCATTTGATGAAGCGTGGCAAATATTTTGGCTGGAAAACAAGATTGAAGAGATCATATATATGGCACAAAATAAGAAGAGTTGTGAATGGATTTAACTGGCAGAAGAGCTGTACAGAACACAATCACACTTACGTGATGTGATAGATCAGTATCCATGACTACAACAAAATTCCCAGAGGTGAGCTTCAAAACATGAATGTAAGCCGTTCCTGAAACCAAAAACAACTCAAAGGTCAGCTCCACCTATTTATTCCTACTGAAAGGGAGTAACTCTTACTTACCCAACCCAAGCTTCTTAGGTCTATGTCTCAATAGCTGCATCAACAAGGAGACAGAAGCAGAGGTAAGCATAGGAATTGATCAGCAAAACAGATTAAATATAGATGCAATTTTGGAGGTATATTTGAATGGAACTCACGATACGATCTTCACCATACAGTTTCTGCAGTTGTTTCACAACTTCTTGAGTACCATCAGGACTCCCATCATCCACAACAATTATTTCAAAATCTACATCCCTATTCCAGGCATGAAGGTGACAACAGCTTACATATACAGATATTGGGAGCTATCACAGTATCAGAGGAAGGGTTCTTAAGGGAGATAAAAATATCTGGCGAGTGTCAGGCAGTTACTTTGTCATTCATCTTGATAAAAATAAAACCTTTATCCATCATGATAGACAAGAAGCAAAATCACATGATGGGGAAAAGTGGAAATGAATTCAAAATAATGTACTCATTTGTAGTGAAAAGTTTGGTCCCAAGAACACCATACTTATGGGCATCTGAATTTAAAAAGACTTAAGAATACTGCTAAAAGGACGAAAAATAGGATCAATGACTAAACACCTACGGTTCAATTTCACACGGCTGGTTTTAGTGTATGGTCGACTCATATGCATAGTCCCCTATTCCGGGGAAAAAAATGTCATGAAGAAGCGAATTTATCTCAAAAACAACGGATGCCGCAATATATTTCCGAATAATTATTCCAAAATAATGGTAAGTCTTGACTTTCTAAAACAGAAATTAAAAGCTTTTTTTATGTTCACCTATCCAATTCAAATCATTTGCGTAATGAGAAAACAGACAATTCTAATACCGTACGGGACGCGCATCATAAACTCGATCAAGACAAGAATGGCAGAAGAAAAAGGGCAAGAATTTTAGAGAAGTAATCAGATCTCGATAGAGCACGTAAAAAATACTAAAATTAAGAGAGTTCAGCTATCAAAGAAAAATATAAAATTGTGCAAATAAAAAGAGAGAGTTGGAGATGGGGGGGAGGGATAATACAGGGGATCTTTGAAGATGAGATCGACGACGATAGCACTGTTGAGACACTCGTTATAAGTAGGTACTATTGTGCCGCACTCGTTCTTCTGCTCTATTTTTGTTTTCCCCTGCGAAATTTTGGCTTGGGCTACTAATTTATATTATTTAAAATTTAAAAATATATTTATATTATATTATATATTTTTTAATTTTTGATGTATTATGTTTGTATAATTATATTAAATGTTATCGGATTTAATATATCTGATTTTTTAACTATGCGTGCCTTACTTTACTTGGATTCCCTTAAATTGGGTTTAAGACCTAGGAAGAGCATAGCAGTCTCCTTCAAGCAAGAAGGCATAAAACGCAATTGGGCTCAGTTTGGCTCACGGCCACGGACTTCTTTTCTCCTTTTGAAATCCATGAATAAAACTCGTCAGAAGTGAACAATGGTTACCTATTGAGTTGAGCTCAAACGCTACCACTATGCTGAACGTGAAAAACATTTTTATTCAAGTTGCATTTGAAGTTGAAATCGGTCTTTCTATAGCATAACCAGTAGTAATAAAATTTACAACTGCAAGACAAAATTCCCTCACACACGCTTGACTACTACTAGTATTATTATTATTATTATTATCATCATCATCATCATCCAAACAAACAAAAACTAGCACGTACAGGTATAGGCTTCAATCATCACATCTGTTCTGTTGGATTTGCGCTCGCTGGAGCCAAAAAGCTTAGTCATCTCATCTCATGTTCCCCTATTCTGGATCATCTACCATATTTGCACTGATCTTTTTGTCCACCACAGAAGCTGCTTCTTTAACTATTGCCAATAATTTCTCATTCACACTCACACTGCCCAACTCATATTCATTAGTTTCTCCTGGATTTTCTTCCGCTTCCTGATCAACCTGGGGAAATTTGTAAGCCATCTGTCAATTCATGTTTTCATTTGAAGGAAGCCTCAATACATACAGTAAGAGATTTCATCTCCAAGATATCTACCAATATAGCTGACTCTTCAACATTCTCCTGCTTTGATGCATCCATTTTTAATGTCTCATTGACACTGCCTACGTTGCCATCTCTAGTTTCTTCTGGACTTTCTTCCACTTTATAATAAACCTGTGGAAAAAAAAGTTTGTAAGAAATCTGTCAATCCAAGTTTTCCTTCAAAGGAAGGCGCAAGGACCCCAGATACGGGCAGAAATTTAATGTCCATGATATCATCCAAATTGCAAAAGCTACAAGCCTAAGTGCTTAATAAAGAATATTTACAATCATCCATGTCAAGCATGGTAAGTAGGAACTAAGGTGCATTTCCATGCCACTAAAAGAACAGCAACAAAAGCTCCACATCAGAATTTCATTCGTGGTGGTGTGTGATGGATGTACATGATAAGAATTAATATAATCAGAAAGACCAGGAAGAGATAATCATACCACACATGTGCGAGCTGGCGAGAGTCCTTTGACAGAATTAGGGCGATTTTTGAAATTAGTTTCAGGCACACCTGGTATTCCTTCGGGAGATGTGAAATGGTCAACATCGTGACCCACCCACCAGAATAATTAATTATAGCATTACCAGGAGAGAAAAACAATTCATAGACAAGGAAGAGATGCTTTAGAGGCTATTGTTTCACTAGTTGCCAGTGTGTCGAGTTGACCGACTTACAGGACCACCGGCCACTCAAAGACCTAAGGAAACAATCAACTTTTTATTTCAAGTCCCAAGAAAATTCATGAAATTAGTAGCTGCAAAATCCCAAATATTTTGCAAAAAATCAAGCCAGATAACAACATAATTCTTTCATCAGTGGCAAAAGGCAAGAATAACAATAAAAGCAGGAGTTCCTTACTCTCCCATGCCCACCAAATTCCGAAGCATCACTATCCAGGGCAACTCTATACTTCCCTGGCAAGTCACACCCCACTTTGTACCTGTATGTTTCGCACAATAGTCACTCAAAAAGTTTTAAAGTGCTAGCAATTACGTTCTGGCATATGTAGCTCACAAATAAATATACACTATCACGATTCAGAGCATACATACCCATCATATGTATTTTCTGGATGAAAGTTGACCACGAAAACAAGATCTCCACGCTCAAAAACGATAACCTAAATCAAGAAATCATTCATCAATGCCTCTGTGATTTTTCTTAAATATTGTTATAGCTATACCCACCAAAACTAAAGTGGTTAAAACATGGCAAGGGAGAGTTGAAGAGAACAACTAAACGAGGGTGTGGTGCCTTGTCTCTATCCACTGGGGGTAAAAAGAAGAAAGAAAAAATACATAAGCATATGAAATACAAGAAACCTTCAATAATATTTACCATACATATTTGAAACACAAATAAAAGAAAACAGTAATCTTGTTTGCTGGCCTTTGCAGTCTTTTGGTTTTTGGATAGCCACAGAGCAGAGTGATAAATGAACGATTCATTATTTCTAAAAATAAAAGTTTCAGTTCTAACAATGTCAAGCAACTTTCATTATCAACAATATTTGTGTATTTTGCATAATGAATTAGATTGCCAGCCACAATGGTCTTACTCTAACATCATTGTAAGTTTACCTTGTCTTCTTCATTACTGCTGCTCACTATCTGTTTTGTTGATGAAAGGAATGAAAATTTATCATCGAGAGCATTCATAGCTCTGTCAAATGCATTCATGAACTGCAAAGCTCAAATGCAATGAGAAAAAAAAAATAAATAAAGATTGTGTAGGAGCACACCAATCCTCAATGGAGAGAGACAAAAAAATAAGATACAACAGTGATTAGGAAGAAAAAATAGGGAAGAAAATTCATATACAATTTTGTAAAATAGATTATACAGATGCCTTCAAAGTTAAAAAGGCAGGTGAAACTATCAGTGTTTCCACAATAATCACCAACAATGGTTCACGTTCCGCTAGATTCTTGACCTTTCAATTTGGACTTTGATCTGGCTCTTAGCATTATGTAATTGAAATGGAAAGGTGTTAAGAGAAACGGTCTCTTGGCCCATATTCACTAGCTTATGGCTTAGCACTAAAAAGTTCAAATCTTAGCAAATACTCCGATTGTCCACTGGAATTGGATATTGAGATGGGTCAGGGATGGAATAAAGCATACAAACTTAACAAATTCTTAATAAGGAAAATAACCACAGACCTTGTATCTTAAGTGATCAGTATCAACCAGGCTCCACTTTCTTCTGCACCTTTCATAACTCCACCCATTTCCTTCCCTCGGAAAGCCAATCCATTCAGGATGTCCAAACTGTACGGACATACAGAAGAGATATCTCAAGAAAACAGAAGAATAATTTCCCTTTCCAGAGGGATGGCTCTCTTGTAACCTTATTTGTAACAAACCCTTACATCAGAAAATTGCCCCCCAGGCAGATATAGCCAATTACCCCTTTATTTTTTAAAGTCTTTGTGACTTAAAGGGCCTTGGCGGATCTTCATCCTGGTCAATCAAAACATTCAAAATCTTCTTGTTTTCCTATGTTTTAATTCCCTCTAATATCAATCCAAAGCGAATCTTGATGTACCGTCCAGTACACACAGTTGAGCCAGAATGTTTACCTCATTTCCCTTAAAATTAAGATAGCCCTCTCCTCCTAATGCCATAGTAATAAAATGTATCATCTGCAAAGTAATTTAAAATAAAAAAAATGTGAGAGTGTGAGAGCGAAATAATGAGAATAATGACTAAATAAAGAAAATAATCTATGCAGAAGCAAAAATGTTCTATTTGCTGCTTTTTCAGAGCAAAAACAGTTTCTAGGCTTACAAGCACACACACAGAGATTCATGGTTGCTGTAATTTGATCAACAAGGTAAGACATTAAGGAAACTACAAAGAGAAAGCCTCTAAGGTTTGAGTTAGCACCAACCTTGTGAAGTGCAATCCCTCGCTCAATGGTAGGAGAAGCATCTATTAAACATGACATACCAGAGTACATTTCTTTATCCATTAGGAAAAATGCTATTGTCTTGTCACCTACAATTGACTGCACCAAACAAGAGTAATATCCAAGAAGCATGTCAAATGGCAAAAATATACAAACGCTAAAAGAAAAGGGAACATTAAGAAGTAAAAATATGAAATCTAGTTCAGGAAAGGAAATCTGCTATGATATTAACCATTGAAGATTTACATCCTCTCTGGCTTTGCTTAGGAGTGGAGGAGACAAGGGAAAGGATGGTAAGCATTTTATTAATCAAGCTTTCTTTATGTTATATCTCTTTCTGAAAGTGAGGTATTAGACCAAGGTTTAGACGTTTTGAAGCAAAACAAGTTCTGGTGTCACACAGAACTGATTTTACTAAATTTAGAAATAAACTGGTCAGAGAAACAATTCCTCACTGTTTATACCTGATCATGACTCTCGGCATAAGATATACACTTCTCAGTGTGTCTCCTATTTGTCAGGCTCCAGGATAAATCCTTCATTGACCACTCTTCATCATTCTTATTCTTCAAGTAATCAATCCACTTGTCAGGGATGACCATAGCCAGGCGGTAGTCAAAACCAATTCCCCCTTCAGAGACTGACCTACCAAGTCCAGGCATACCAGAAACATCTTCAGCAATTACAGTCGCATCTGGCAAGATGCTATTTATCAGAGAATTGGCCAGCATTAAATAAACAACAACATCAACGTCAATTGCCTCACTGAAATACTCATTGTAATTTCCTGTGAATGCCATGTTGATACCATGGTGATGATACAACATGGAAGTCACTCCATCAAGCCTAAACCCATCGAATTTGAACTCCTCAAGCCACCACCTCAACCTTGAAAGAAGGAAGCGAAGGACTTCCCAATTACCATAGTTAAACAGTCGGCTATCCCATAACTTGTGGTAACCTCTTTCACCAGCGTGAAAATATGAGTCCTGTGAACTTTGGCCAACATCAAAGCCATTGAGCCCATCAGTGACATTGTTACTTGCATGGCTGTGAACAACGTCCATTAAACCTGCAGACCTAAGCTGTGGGCTTTATCAATTAAATATTTGAGGTCTTCAGGAGCTCCAGATCTACTACTCACAGAAAAAAAGTTGGTAACATGGTATCCAAATGATGCATAATAGGAATGCTCCATTACAGCCATCAATTGTAGAGTATTATAGTTATTTGCCTGAATATGAGGTAAAACATCATCAGCAAATTCTCTGTATGAATTAACACGTGATTCTGAGCTACTCATTCCAGCATGTGCTTCATATATTCTTGGGGCTTTAGGTTTTGGAGGACAAGGGTACTTAAATTCATACCTGCGGTATCAATGAAGAATACCAATGACATATATTAAAAGTAGAAAATTAGAATCCCTTTAATTTTGATGAAACTGCATGGATATGGCAGCAATTTTCCTATCTCAAGCAATATCGAAATGAGTTTAGTAATGATTTCTAAGTCTGGATTAAAAAAAATGCACAAATACTACAACGCCCAAAACCCTGCACCACACAGTTGTTTTCCTTTTTTGGCCAAGACACCACATAGTTGTTGACGAAATATATGATTTCTACTTTTAAGGGAAAAAACTCATCGGCATTAAAATAAATCAAATAAAATGTGAACATATCACACCTATGTGAAGGCGGAGGATCCCAATGAACGCCATCATACGGTGCTCCAAATCTGGTAGCGTCAACAGTGGCATACTTAATCCAAGCAGGAATTCTATCTACCCAAACTCCGTCACCATGCTTGAATCTGAACTTGACTCTTGAATTATGAGGAATAGCAGGATTTCCCTCAGAATCAGGAATTTTAGTGCTCCAAACGCCAAACTGATTTTTTTCCATCCTTTGGTTGGAACCGTCCCATCCATTAAAGTCTCCAACAACTTGAGCTTCCCTGCATGATGCAGAAGGCTAGCTAATCAATGAAATATATGCAATATGATAGCAAAGTTAGTAAACTTGTGTTTCAGAAACCAAAAGACTTACCGAGCAGTAGGAGCCCACTTGCGGTAGACAATTCCACCCTCTTGTCTGTTAAATCCAAATTTCAGATAACCTATAAAGGAGTGTAAAAGACAGATTTCGTTTGAACATTCTCATATAAACATTGATTTTTACTAGTTAGCAAGCAATTCTGTAATTGAAGTAGCCATTGATGTCTGAACATAAAAGCAAATTCAAAAGCAGATAGCATTAATGATAATGGAAAAATGAAAATGACCTTTTGCAAATTCCGCCAACCCTCCCTCATACTTTCCAAAGAGACTTTTCTGATCCAAAAATTTCTTAATTCTATACTGAAAGGGATCTTTAAATGGTTGGAGGGCCGAATCAACACGCAAGATACCAATGTTTTCAGTGTCTTCTTCAGAGGTTGTCATTGTTGAATCCTCCTCGATCATAACAGCTGACATTGGGGAACCATAACTGAGCTGGAGGGGAAAGTAGAGCAGAGATGATGATTTATTCAATGCCAAAATACTTACAATTCCATAATTGGAACCAAAGATTTGATAGCCAAGGATTTCAGTCAGTTTTATATTTCAAATTGCAATGCTAATTAGTACTGATATTCATGAAAAAAAATCAAAATAAATAAACAAATAAATAAATCATGCACATAAAAGAAGGCGAAAAGAGAAATCGTACCCTACCATACACAGAGTTACGTGAAAATAAATGTCGCCGGAGCAATTTCCGGGATCCATGCCTGAATTCAGCGTCTAGTTGTTTGGCAATTAGATGATTGGTTGTTGAACTCAGTCCAAACATAAAATTGTAATTAAGAAAATCATAATGGAGGGTTAGAATGCCATGCAAAATTTGTTATTCTAAGAAAATTGATTAAAAGAATTTATTTACCAAAGCGCTGGTGTTGTTTGATGGAGGTGAGAAAGATCCAAAAGCAGAAAGCTTGGCGAGGAGGAGTCTCAACGAACAGAGCATCTTGTTAATCCCGGATTCAGCTTCTCAGTTCATTTTCTCTTTAAGCAAAATTGGTTTAAACAGAGAGCAAGCGTAGCGTAATACAAAAGGATTGGCGCCAGTTCCCGTATATTTATTCATTCATTCATTCATTCATTTATTTGTGTGGAAGCCTCCAAGAAAATCTAGGCTGTTGGTTATATTTATAATCCAATTTCAGCAGAAAAAAAAAAAAAAACTGAAAACTGCTACCTACAGGCCAGTTCAACTAATGTTTCTCTTTTTCTTTTTTTCCCCGCTATTTGATTTGATGCCTTTGGAAAGAGACAAAGCATATAGTCAGAAGTTACAACTCAGCTGCCGACTAAAATGGAAAAAGAAAAAGAAAAAGAAAAATCATAAATCCTCACTTTTCTTTCGCTGAATAGTGAGTGAGCACTGAAGAAGCCAAGATCATCCGACGGTTGTCGTCCCCGTTGCTCCAAACCTTTTTTGGGCTAATATCGAAGCATGAATCACGTTTGTTCTTTTTATTCACTTCTGATTTCTTTTGTTTTTTACATTACAATTTATTATTATTATTATGATTATTATTACTGGTCACTCTCCGCATTATTTTAATTTTAAGCTTATTGATAATAAATTACATAGAATTATGACCTTAAAAAATAATAAATTTAAAATTTAAATTAAATTATTTATATATTTAAAATTATCAAAATTTAAACAATAACATACCAAATAAATTCACAATTTTTCTAAATAATATAATTATATAAAAAGAACATAATATTAAAAAAATAATTAAAATAAAATACGAAAAAAATATAAATATGATATAAATAATAAAAATTTTATATATAAAAAAATAACTAAACACAACACAAAAAAATAATGTGAGAAATCTGTGAGTTATTTTAATATTGCTAATTAAATTTAATAATTTTAGACATGGCATAAGTACAAACAAAAATTAAAATATAATATAATATAAAAAATAATATTAATATAAAATGAATGTATAAATATATTAAAATTTATATTAAATTAATACTTGAATATAATTTTAATATAAAAAATAATATAAATGTAACAAGAAATAATTATCATAAAGAAACTAAAGAAAAAAAAGCGTACAATTACTCGTTAGATGCAAGCAATTATCCCTCAATTGATTTGAACTGCTAAGAGATTACTTTCAATTTATTTTATATGATTATATGATTTTTCATGAACCAAGCAAATCGAATATGAAAAGTAGGTGACCATGAACTACCAAATCAGATTGATGTATATATGTACGTATAATATAAACCGATAAAAATAATATGATTGGTCATGCTATATTCTCTAAATTTCTATTATATATATATTTATTAGTATTAACAAAAATGATTCAATTTATTAAAAAAATTCAATCACACTGAAAAAAAAATTATTAAATGGATTTATTAAAATTTCTAATTATGAAAACTTTTGTTACATAAATATATTTGATAATAAAAGAAAAAAAGCCATGCTCTAATTTGATATCACTGCATAAATTTCTTTAGTTAGAGTCAACAAAGAAAATTTATCATACTCTAACATTATGTTTATGTACATAAAACGCACATAATCACATATTAATATATTTCAATATGTTTGTTCACTATGTGTATGTTTTGCAAATAAAAGAACGTTTTAAAAAGGAAATAATATATTAAAAAATATGGCCTTTTTTAAGTAATCATTAGTCTTTTAAAATATATTTTTATTTAAATTTTGAATAACATAAATATTTTTATAATTTTAAATATATTATTATTTTTATTTATATATGCGTATAGCATAGATAGATATATAAACATGAATTGTTATTTAAAATATCAATTATGCCTACTTGAATTATTCTGTATTCCTCAGTAGCTTAGAGAATGAAATTTATTCATTTCTAACTTTTTTTTTTAATATATATTTCATCATAAAATTCATTCCTTCATAGAACACCACAAGAAATTTGTGTACAGTGGATAAGTCAAATAAGCCAACGGCGTAGGAATAATCAGAAAGGCACACGATGCCTCTGATGCATCCATATGTACGATAGAAATCTCCAAAATTGTCCTCACCAATCACTATTTCATAGAGTTGCTAATGTACACTTTTAATTCGATTTAAATATTAATATTCAAATCGCCGGGAAAAATTATTTACTTCAGCGCTAGGGCTTTGCAATTTGTACAGAAGCACAGGGAGTGAGCGAGAAGTGAAAAGAGGGATGAGCCGGAGCTTGGGCATACCGGTGAAGCTACTACACGAGGCTTCGGGCCACGTGGTAACGGTGGAGCTTAAGAGCGGTGAGCTTTACCGGGGAAGCATGGTCGAGTGCGAGGATAACTGGAATTGCCAGCTCGAGAACATCACCTTCACCTCTAAAGTAACACTTTTTCTCACTTTCTCTTTTTCTTTAGCTCTACAGTAATGAGTTGGATTTTTTTATAATATTTGTTTTGATATGAGGAATTTAGGGTATCGGGTTTGAGTTCAGTTTCTGATCAACAACAAAATGCTTCAGTGTTTGATATTAGATTTAGGCATTGCATGCCGGAACTCCGGATTTAAGTTTATAAACGTGTTAAGCCTTAGGAGAGAGAGGAAGAGATGGATGGAGTTTTTAATGTCTGAAATTTGATGATATTTCTCAGCAATTTATTCTTTGGATTTTTTTTGACTGTTGTGTCATTCTAGTTAGGTTTTATGTATTGATGTGTCGATTCCAATCAAATTTAGGCCTGACGGCCTTAACCATATACTAAAAATGTCAGTTAGTGACGTGATTTAATGAAGCATCTCAGTTCATGACTTCTTGAATCATGGTTTTTTATTTAATAGAACTAATTAAAAGCTGAACGAATCAAATCAGAATTTAGTAGAACCATGGCTCTTTCTCAGAAATTTATTGTGCTTTGAGTGCATATTCTCTCTTCCCCTTTTTCAGAATCAGATATGTCTTCAAAAGCAAGTTCACATTCCCTTTGGCTCTAGATTTTTCATGTCTTTTCTCTCATTTACTTCCATTTGTAACTGATTTTAAGATTGGTTGGTTTGGCTTCAGGATGGAAAGGTATCACAGCTGGAGCATGTTTTCATTCGAGGCAGTAAAGTCAGGTATCACATCTCTCTCCCTCTATCTCTCAATCGACATGTCTCGTTGTTTTTAGTGGGGTTCATTCGTGGTATTTGATGGTAGTAACTTGGTTATATTCAAATCAGGCATACCTTATTTCTGTTGAAAGATGAACTTAATTTTGACAGGTTTATGGTCATACCAGACATGTTGAAGAATGCTCCCATGTTCAAACGTCTGGATGCTAAAGTCAAGGTGTGCATTTACTTGCAAGTTATAACTTTACTTAAATTATGCACTTGTTAGAAGATTTCTGACTCTGTTTCGTAACTTCTTGAAGGGTAAGAGCTCATCTTTAGGAGTTGGCAGAGGAAGAGCTGTTGCAATGCGAGCCAAAGTAAGTTTACCTATCTTGTAATTAAGATGGAACCAAAGAATCATGCTTTTGTTTGCTTATCTATTTATAAATGCCCGTGACTTGTCTCTGACCTTCAGTTTCCAAATTTTAATATCTTTTTTTTTTTCCTTGTTTTGCAGGCTCAAGCTGCAGGCCGTGGCACAACAGGTGGTAGAGGTGTTGTGCCATCTATTCGTAGGTAGATTTTGTCATGTAAAAATTCTATTCTCTTGTGGCAGGAGCAGCGTTAATTGGTATAAGCCGCCTGGGAAATGCCTTGAGTTTAGTGTCACAATAGCTTGCGCCCCAAATATTTGATGTAATGGGATCTGCTCTTTTGTTAAGCTGAGGAAAATGAAATTAGATAGAGTTGAAGTTATTTTTCCTGTATCCAAATTAATACCAAGTGCCTGTGTGAACGAATTAAGCTGCCAAAATGATCTTATTGTTTCTAATGGCTATGCTATTATTGACGCACGGATGCTTCTGGGAACATTATAAAAGTATGCACGTTTGATATCAGAAGTTTTTGCTCTTGCGAACTTTATGCGTGTATTTCAGTTTTGTGATAATAGATTCATAGGGAAAAATGCAAAGAATGATTTTATCATCTAAGCCAATGGTAATGTCGTTAGTCTTACAAATACACAAACTTAAATGGTGTTTGGGGGTCAGTGTGTAGAAGATGCATTTTCCTTGTGCAGAGATGAGCATTGGTTTTTATTATAACCATATTATTTGTCCGTGCACAGGCAGGGACTGGGCGTGCAAAATGATCCACCTCATTGTTTATATGGAATGCCAAACAAACAAGCATATTCTCCGTCAGAAATATATTCAAAGTAATTTAGGATGTCTTTGCCTTTTCACCGACAGAAGGGTGTCTTAAGTAACTTCTGGGGATAAGCCCAAAGAGATTATAGAGCAGTCATCATCTAATTCTAGGTTAGGTAATGCATGAATCGGATGGATGAGCTAAATTCTGTCCTCTACTAGTTAATAATAGCCTATTACCGTTAGTCAATCAATCTCCTATTTAGTTTGTCTTTTATTTATGTATAATAATATTATATATTTTAGTGTTCTATATACCTCGGCTATATATATATATATATATAT
>JBBYHO010000010.1:14089786-14105519 GCA_038382025.1 Adansonia gregorii | reverse complement strand
TATATATATATATATATATATTGAATTTTATGTTTTAGATCGGACCAGAACTCCCGCAAATTTTACTGTAACAGACCCGAGAGGCACACTAGGAGACTACACGGACCAAGAAAGCAACACAATACCACCATCATCGTTCATGAAATTGATTTAGTTGCAGAAACCGTGAGTCTGATTGAATGTGTTGCTCGAATTGGGGACTACCGAAGCACGCAAAGACGAGAAGGTTACAGCCTCGTTAGGCGCAAGAAGATTTTGTTGCCATTCTTCGATAAGATTAGGTACCTTGGTTCCCCGCTTACACGCGACGGTATTGCTTCTTTGTCAAAGTTGAAGAAAGCCGTTTGTTTGGCAAATAAACTATTGAAAACTTGCAAAGAGGTTAGCAAGATTGACCTGGTGAGGATGTTTTGTAAATATGGGATGAGGTCTGAACTCTCAGCTCTCAATCTCATCATTTTTTTTTTAAATTTTTACGCAAATGAAATGTGATAGATTCAGAAATTGCGCATTGTTGGTTATTTTGAGATTTTCATATGTAATTCAGGCGTTTGAGAATGATGATCAAATTTCACGCTGTTTAAGATAAATTATGCCAAGCTTTGGATGAGTTGCCTTTCGATGAACTTGAGGCATCTGCGCAAGTGAAGGGAATGTTAGACTTTACGTGACTCACATGATAATTAAGCAAATCGAGATAAATATTTTAATTAATATTGAGGTGATATTATCTAGCAAATCCTATTCAGATTAACTACTCTAGTAGTAATAGTTAAACTCTACTCTATTAACTAATTAAAATACATATTTATTGATAGTAAGATATAAATTTAATTAGTCTTTTAGTATAGGTTTTTCGTGCAGTTTATATAAATTGATTGTGTACCATCATAAGATAATTACCTAAAAATAAAGAAATAGATTAGAAGACTTATACAAGATATTTGTCTTCGTGTATTTGAAGCAAAGTAGTATTCTTAATCAATAATAATTAGAGAAACGTTCTTAATTAACCTTTTTATGTGATATCAGAGTTAAGTTCTCTAATTATATTTTTCATATTATAAAATACATGTATGAATTTTAATATATTTAAATTTAAAATTTAAAATTTTTATTGCTGATAATGCAACAAATAAGTGTAAATGAATATTTTGGGGTTAAAAAATCCGTGAATCACATATCCATGCAGCGCCTGTGTTTAGATCGAAGTATGAAACTTTAAAAAAAGGATTGAATCAGAGATGCATGTGGCGTGTCGCATTGTTGAATATATTCATATATTGAATCATGAAATCATGCATATGAGAAATTACATGAGATATTGAATGAGAAATTGCATGATATCTAAGCTAAAAACCATGGGTTTCAAATCTAGGGCCATGCATCCCATGTGACACGTGTGGCGCATGGGCTTATCCTTTAACTGTTTCGGTTTGCATTTTTTTATATATTTAATTTTTATTTTTGATTTTTATATTATTTTTTAGGGATTTTTAAAAGTAATAAAATATTTTATTATTTAATATTTATATTTAATTAAATAATAAATACGTTTATATATAAATTCTAAAATTTTATTTCATGATAAAATATTTTGGTATCTTAAAAATATTTTAGCAGTATGTACCCTTCTTAAATAATATCCAAAATTCACACTTTTAACCTAAAAGTTAATTGCATATATGTATGATAAGGTGTTTTGTTAAAATACAATATGGATTTGTACATTGATATATCATAAAATAAATATATTCTGATCTTATACATACTTTATGTGACTTAAGAAGCATGCCATATATTATGTTATGATTTTTGAATTTATTATAGCATGACAATTAGAAAGTCTATCGTAATGTATAAATTTTTTACTACATAATGAATCGACATTAATATTAAGGATCTAAACCACTAGTTTGGCATTAGCCAAAGCATTTTAAGTTGCATGATATAGATAAATTGATAGTTATTTAAAATAAATTTTTTTAAATAACTACATACGGTAAACATCAGTAAAATTTTATATCATCAATTTATTTGGTATATATTTGAATTATTAAATCTTGTATGCGATTATTTATGGTATACATATATTATGTTATTATAAAAAATCTAAATCAATTGCTTAAGAATAGCCATAGCATCTTAAGTTGATTGATTTAGTTAAATTAATAGTTATTTAAAATAAAGTTTTCTTTACATAACTACAAACAAATGATGACATTAATATGTAATTATTTATGTTAAAATTGTAATAAGTTAACATGTTTTAATATTATATTTCGCTGCAATTATTAATATACAATAAAAAATTCTGTATATATATTAATGATGTCATTATTTAAGTTTTAAATCATTAGCTTAAAATTAGCTACAACATCTTTAATTAGTTGATTTAGATGACAATTGTATACTTATTTAAAATAATGTTTCCTTTAGATAACTATATAAAAAATGACATGTTAAAGAATTATTTGTGATGTGTAATAAGTTTTATACATACATGTCGGATGTTATTATTAAATTCTACATCATTAACTTAAGAGTAGTTACAGCATATTGAATTAATTGATTTCGTAAAATAGTAGTTATTTAAAAACTACATAAAGAAAAAAAACATCCATAAAGTGTTAAACCATGAAATTGATTATTAGACTCACAAGAAAATAATTAATTCGGTAAAATGGTTAAATGATAAAACAATATAACATTGAAGTTAAATTTTCCTAGGCCCATAGGTATTGATTATTTAATTTTAGCGTTTTGAAGTTATTATTTTATTATTAAAGTTATGTAAATTTATATGCATGACGCACCTCTACCCATAGGAAGATTCGAATTTACATTTGAATATAAAGTATTTTATTTAATTAAAGTATAATTCCTTACATTTTGTAGCAATTTCTACTAGTGTAATTAATAAGGCTACTAGAATTAAATAATATCCGATGATAAAAATTACTCTAATAAAAGAGTAAATTAAGTTATTTTTGGTATAAGGATCTTGATTTAGCATTTCAGGTGGACAATTTGTCCTCAACAAATAAAATACGCAAGAGGAAAATAAATTTTGATATATAATAGGAGTTATCTAACCGTTTAAGGATGATGCACATCAAATCAATATTAGTAAATCAATTTGAAAATTCGTGCTAATTGTTATAAAGTCAAAGACTATTATAAAGTCATTAAAGATCAGATTGTTGAATCTGATAAAGTTTTGGCTGTCACGCTATAAGGAAGCTTATAGGAATAAAAGTGCAACAATTTTAAAAGTTGTGTATGAGCACATTATAGAATTTAAGAGATATTGTTTCCTGATTTAAATCTTCAGAATTGAGCTTTTCAAGTAATTTCGTATCACTTTCATATTCAACTTTTTTCTTGATGAGTATGATCATAAGAAACACATATAAAGCAAAAGGTCCATCAATGAACTCTCAGTTATATGTGTTTAAAAGGAAAAGAGATTAAATAATGAAAAATTAGATTCAATTAGCTTAATAACTCAAGACAAAAAATGATAAATATGCAAATATGTTATAAAGGTAAATAATTTGGATCCTGATTGTGAGAATAAGTTTGTCAACTATGAATATGATTTCTGACAATAAAGATGTGCTATAGATAGAATCTCCTTCAAAGTTATGGTATAAAGATTGTGTTACATCTCCATATAAAAATTTAAGAGAATTGACAATGATGGAGTTTTTAAAACTCTTAAGTCTGACATTTAAGTTAGTTGTATTTAGGAAAAAGCAAACTAATAAGTTCATAAAAGGGAGCTAAAAAAAGTACTGTAATATTTAGAGATCATACACCTTCTTCTAAATTTATGGTTTAGTGCATTAAAACTGCTATTGATTTCTTTATTAAAGTTCTAACTAAATTATTTTCTAAAACTTTCTTAGAATTATGAAATAGTTGGAATTCAACTTAAGACATTACGAACTTGGATTGTCCAGCTAAAGTGAAGGCTTAAAACCCAAATATAAGAAAACTGGATCCAAGAACAGCTAGCAGTTATATGTTTTGCAATTAACTTAAAGGGGTATAAGTTTTAAATATCTCTTATTTTCAACTAGAATTGTTGAAGCTGGAAATGTTAAGTTTCTTATGGATCATGGGTCCATATAAGCGACTTTCCTCGTAAGGTTGACATTGAGGAATACATTTATTTAGATTATTTTTGTAAAAGACATGATTGTTTATCAAAACAAATATACAGAATTAATTGAAGAGCAATCAAATCAAGTATAACATTTACAATAAATCATTAATCTCGCTGATTGAAGGTGTACAAAATGTATAAATGATTATAGAATCAAAAGATCCAATGGGTAAGAAATTAACTATTTCTATGACTTGGTTGCATACTTATAAAAGTCCAATTTTGATATTAGACATAAAAATGATCTCTGCTTTCACTAGCCATGAATTGTGAAAATTTCACACTTTGGCATAAAGCTATGAGAAAAGAGATAGAACTAAAGGCTAATAATCTAGTGTAATAACTCGTTAAATTATCATTTGCTAATGTTAAACGATATGAGGTTAGACTTGTGGTCAATGGTTTCACTCAAATGGGGTATTGATTACCATGGAACTTTCTCTTCAGTTTTTTATGAAAGTTTCACTATGAATTATCATAGCTTTTGTAGCTCATTTTGATTCAGAGTTACATTAAATGGTAGTGAAAATGACTTACTTGATTAAGGATCTTGAGAAGAGGTATACATGATTCTACTTGAAGGTTTCTTTGAAAGATCAATATATAAACTAAAATAATCTTCCCACCAATGGAATGTAAAGTTTAACATTTACTAAAAATGTTGATCATTGTTTATACCTTAAAGTCAATGGGAGTAAAGTCATAATTTTAGTATTATATGTTGGTGATATTCTCCTTGCAAAAGTGATTCAGCTTTGTTGCATGAGCTAAAAGGATTTTTTCTCAAAACTTTAATATGAAGAATTTGAGTAAAACTTCATATGTCATAGGCATAAAGATATATAGAGATATGTCTGAAAAGACATTAAGTTTATCTTAGAAAGCCTATATTGAGATAGTTTTTGAAAAAATTAGGATGCAAAGCTATTCACCTAAAGGGCCATTAATTATGAATGAGGTATTTCAATTTGAGTTAATATCTCCAAATAATTTAGAAAAAAGAGCATATGTAATGCATTATATATGCATATAATATTAGAGTCTTATATATGATTAAGTTTATAAGAAACTTGATATAAGGTTTATAGTAGAAGTGCTTGGCAAATATTAAAGTCATTTTAGCCTTGGACTATGAAAGCAACCGAAGGAATTATGTTATAAAGTAATATCACAAGCAGTACGGTTGAGATATTTTATCTCTAGTTTGAGAGTTGTTGACAAGGTAATTAAAGATATATTATGACAATTCTTATGCAGTATGCTTTTTTAAAAATGATAAAAATGAGTCATAGCAAGCAAATAGATATAAAGTAGCTTGTTGTTATCAACTCTATAAAGAAGCAAGAAGTGGACATCTAACACATTAGTACAGATTTAATAATAGCGGATCCCATGACTAAAGCATTATCGATAAAACAATTTAAAATTCATGTGGATCATATGGGGCTAGTTAAATTATATCAAGATGTATTTTGGCTTCTTTGATTTTGTTAATTTCACATTCTTAGAGTTTATGAACATGTTTCAATTTGTGTACATAAAGTTTACATATTGAACGGACCTTGAATGATTACAAGAAGTTTATTCACAAAGCATTATCTCATAAACTGCTCTTTTAGAGATGATCATGCATTGTTATTAGCTAAAGGAAGGGATTAAACCAATAGGGGGTGAATTGGTTCTTACAAAAACTTGATAAATTTGAAGTAAATTGAAAATAAAAATAGGTTGTGGGTAAGAAAAACAAACCCTCAATGTATAGAGGTTTGATTATTGAACTTGGCACCTTCATCCTTTCTTATTGGTATTTTCTTAACAAGGTTATTCCCACAATTCACTAAACAAATTTTTACCTTTAAGGCTTAGGTATAACCTTACACCACTATCTTTTAAGACTTAAATAGAACCTTTCAATCTCTCTGAGAATTCTATCCTAAATTCTTAAATATTTTTACTCACATTCACACAACCCCTTTTGTGATTTGAATGAAGTATTTTGCAAAAAAAAATTGAACCTCTAGTAGGTAGATGTTTGCAGTAATTTATATAAATAGACTTGGAAGAGTATAAATTTAATGCAAGTAAAAATGAAAGAATTTTGAAGATCTTTGAGCTTTTGTTGTTGAATGCTTCAATGATTTTGTATCTCTACATCTTCAGCTGTTGGGAACCTCTATTTTTAGTTAAAAATTGATTGATAGACATTAGGCATTTAATGTGGTGGTTGGATAGCCATTATAGCCTTCATAAATGCTTGTTTCCATTTAAACCTGTTCTATAGTATCACTACAATACTAATAGTATCGATACAGGAATAAAAAAAGTGACTTTTACAGCTTGTTGTATCAATACAGGGAATTGAGTATCGATACCAAAAAAGCTATATCGATACAGCCACACTAGTATCGATACATTTGAGGGTTTCATCCAAATCTTGGTTACTGCTAAGCTTTGTATTGATGCACATGGGGTGAGTATCGATACCAAGCAGGCTGTATCAATACAGACACACTTGTATCGATAAATTTGAGGGTTTCAACTAAATCTTGGTTACTGCTAAGCCTTGTATCGATACACATTGGATGAGTATCGATACCAAGTAGGCTGTATCTATATAGGCACACTTGTATCAATACATTTGAGAGTTTTAAGCATAGTATCGATACATACCTTAGAAATCCTTTGTAAAATGATTTTTCTTGACTTGATATTAACTTAAACATATCTCAAAAATATTCTAAGTATAAGTATATATTTTAAAATATATATTTTTGATAAAATACAAACTTAGTATTTTTCAAAATGCTTTTCAATTTTAACACAAATACCTAGTTAAGTATAAATTAATTTAGCTTAAGTTGTTTGTTATATCAAAACCGAATTCAAAGTTAACAATTATAATGCATGGAAGAGAATATTCGAATTAGAATACTACCGCCATGATTCATGCTACATGAACTTTTAAGTAAGTGGGAGTTTGGCTAGAGTAACTTATGACCATATTAAAGTTTAGATTTGAATATCACCTATTCCAGTTTTTAGTTTATCATATGGGCCAAATGGGAGAATGTTGGACTTTCTATGACGCACATGATAATTAAGTGTACAAAGATAAGTATTTAATTAATATTGAAGTGATATTATCTAACAAATCCTATCTAGATTAACTATTCTAGTAGTAAGAGTTAAATTCTATTTCAGTAACTAATTACAATACAGACTCCTTGATAATATGATACAACTCTAATTAGTCTTCTAGTATAAGTCTCTAATCTAATCTATATAAATTGCCTGTGCACCATTATAAGGTAATTATCCAAAAATAAAGAAATAGACTAGAAGACTTATACGAGGTGTTCATCTTCTTATTTTTGAAATGAAATGGTGTTTTTTGATCAAATGGTTAGAGGTATATTCTTAATTAAATCTTCCAGGAAGAGCAGGCATGAACAAGTACTTTATTATCTTTCAAGGATCATTTGGAAAGCAAAACTATATTTGCTGCCTTCGGCTTCAGCTTCAGCCATCTAAAAATCTCATAACCTTGATAGGATATGGCAAAAAACTAAATTGGGCTTTATATAGCATGCATGGATAACAGTACAGTGCAGTTGAGGTTATTATTAGAGATCGAGCTCTATCCATCTCATGAACCTTTATAGGATATGTGTTATTATATTTATGATTTTGAAGATATTAATTAATTACTACTTCAAAAGTCAAAACAAAGTAGCGTTACTTAACTTAAAATTCTTTCTAATAATATATGTTTCATTACCATCATGCTTGTGTAAATTTTGTTTGACACAATTAAGGAGAACCAAAGGAGAAAAGATACCCAAGATATCTAACTTGCTGTAGATATGATGGTAGTATCCTCAAAAACTGATGAAATGAATGCTGATATAGCCATATTAGAGAGGCTAGCCAAAAAGCAACATCTGCATACTATTGAGGATTTGAAGATAGAAATTATAGCTGTAAAGAATCTTGACAAAGAAAGAGGCCAAACTTCAGAGTCTATGGAGCAAATTATACAACTTCTCAACGAATTCAAGCAAATTAGGCATGGAAGTAACCAATGTTCTTGAGGATACTGTCATGCCTAGAATGTTGGTTAAGTCCCTAATCCCCATCTTTGGTGATTCCTCGTGAGCGGCTCTGTCCGATCACATAGGAAATAATGAGAGATCCAGTTATTGTCGCAAGTGGACAGGTAATGCTATATGCACCTATGCTACAAGACACGATAACTAAATGAAATCATTTCTTTTTTTCAACCAGTTGAATTGAATGACAGAAAAGAATAACATCATTTAAGTCATTTACTTTACTAAACTAGATTTTCATGTTATGCGATGGAAAACTTTATTTGTTTTCTACATTTAAAATTTCATTTCCATTGTTTTCCACCTATTAATAATTCAGACGTTTGAAAGAGAGAGCATACAGAAGTGGTTTGATTCTAGCCATTGCACCTACCCAAAGACCAGGCAGACTCTAGCTTACTTGTCACTGGCGCCAAATTATGCCCTCAAGAGCCTCATCACACAACGGTGTGAGAAGAACAATTTCTAGACCCCCGAGACGGAGCATGTTGCCTCTTCACAAGTCTCCTCTGTTAAACACGAAGAATCTCGTCTTTAGTTCAAGAAGTATCTTCCAGTCAATTACAAGTACAGAGAAAGGCAGTGAAGGATATCGTATGCTTTCCAAGGAGAACCCAGAGAGCAGAGTTTTGTTTGCTAAAAGTGGAGCACTCCCACCCTTAATGCAGCTGTTGTCCTATCCAGATTCCAAAATTCAACAGCATGCTGTGACGACTCTATTGAATTTATCCATTGATGAGTCTAATAAGAAGCTCATAATTAATGAACAAGCAATACCAGCTACAGTAGAAGTCTTGCAAAATGGAAGGAAGGAGTCGAGTGAGAATTCTGCAGTAGCTTTATTTAGCTTATCAATGCTCCTTGACGAGAGCAAAGTAACATTAGCTCTGGAAAATGGCATTCCCCCACTTGCAGAATTGTTGCAGAAGGGGAGAATTAGAGGCAAAAGGGACGCTGTCATTGCACTGTTCAACTTATCTCTCAACTAAGCCAATAAAGCCAGGGCTATTGATGCTGGCATTGTACCACCTTTGCTGCTGTTGCTCAAGGATGAGAAACTGGGCTAGGTTGATGAGGCACTCTCCATCTTCTTGCTTCTTGCAACTCATCCAGAGGGGAGACATGAGATTGGACAGCTTTCATTCATTGGAACCCCGGTTAATATCATCAAAGATGGGACCCCAAAGAATAAGGAGTGTGTAATCTCAGTTCTTCCTGATTTGAGTTCATAATTCATCTCACATCCTTAAAGCCCTTAAATTTGGTGTAAATGAGCATTTAATTGAGATCTCGCAAAAGTGGAACGAAAAGAGCACAAAGGAAAGCGATTGCTCTTTTACAGCTTACAAGCGAGTCTGGAAAAATTCCATAAATTCGTTCCTTTTTTTCGGTTCCTTTCATTTCAGGCTCAGTTCTTTTTGTTGATTCCAATAACCATACCATACTATAATACCTGTTCTTGACTTAAGTCTTTTGCAAGCACCGCATGCACACGAGTCTTGGCACAAATTAATATACGACTAGGTTCTTTGCTTATTATCTTTTGCTTGTTATCTTGTCCATTAGATTATCACCACCCTGTGAAATAAAAAAGTTCTTTAATGTTTATTTAAATGAAGAAAAGAAGGAAAGTAGTTAGTTTTATTTTTTTTAAATTAAATTAGTTATATAACTTTATTAATATACTATATTTTTATTTTATAAAAACTCAGTCAAGAGTTCTATATTAATGGAGATACTAATTATGGTGTCACTGACACTTAGTAAAATTACATAAATATCAAAATAGTTTTATAAAAATAAAATAAAATTGTGGAATTTTTTTAAATAACTACCCATTTAAATAACTTACCATTTTTTATCTATATATTTTATATTATCATAAAATCTATGATCGAGTCTGATGTCATATGTAAAATAAAATCAATTCAATTAAGACAATTATACAAAAACAATAATAAAAAATAAAACATATATTTATAAAGAAATTTGTCTTTTATTATTTTTAAATTAATAATTAAAATTTATTTTTTTTTTAAAATGACCCCTATTTTTTTAACCAATGATCACTATAGTAACTCCCTCTTATTTATATACTTTTAATAAATTTTTTTATCTTCACCCTGATGGTAGGTGTGCTAATTCTAGTATTTTTAATTCAAACAAGATAATTATATCTTGGATGTATTATAATTTGTTATTTCTTTTAATATATATATATATATGTATATGTAAAATAAATTTTCAAAAAATACAAAATTTTCATCCTCAGAATAATATGATAAATTCTAGTAGTAATAATAATAATAATAATAATAATAATAATAATTTTCGTAATAATTTCCCTTACCTTTGTTTAACTTACGCAAGTCTTAATTATTGCTAAACTACTAGTTACGCACAAAATAATGCCTCGGTTGTACCGCTAATATACTGAGAGTTTTTGAATTTTTAAGATGATAAAATAAACTGGCAAGACCGTGAATAAGAAAGATTTCTTATTGGATTCATTCAAGTCATTTTAGCATATCTTTTAAGTAATACCTTTAAATTTAATCTAAATGACAAAACAAATGTGAGATGTACAATAAAACACACTCATATTTATTAAAAAAATAAGACTCAAATTTGTGAGAACACATTTCTTAAAAAAATCAACCATAATTTTGAATAAGATTAACCTTAAATTTTAAATTAGATAAAAATATTTGATAAAAAAATTTAAATTTATAATCGTCCAAAAAAGAGAATAGTAAATCATTTCATTTATAATTTTTTATAATTTTATAAATATAAAATTATATAAAAATTATTATTTTAAATCATAAATTTTAATTTAATATTTTTATAAATTTTATATAATTTAATATTATGCATAATTAATTGCATGATAATGATAAGTGATATATACTACAAAGAGTAAACGTTTCATCGAGTTGATTGCGGACGTGACATCATACAGTGGCCAATGTACGATGCATGTCTCCAATCTCATTACAAATAAAAATAAATAAATAAATGACAACCACAGACCCAGTTAACAGCTACTCTTGTGATGTGATGTCACCCGATTGACACGCCAACCTCGGTCTCTTCCGCATCTTCCCTTTGCTCATGTCATGGATCCCTGCAATCTACAAAGTACTCTCTCTCTTTCTCTCTCTCTCTCTCTCTTCTGCGATTCTTGTCATTATAATTATTGGAATCTCTCTTAGCTTTTTTAAGTCATATATATGGGAATAGGGCCGGTACTTGATCATGTTTTCATTCTTTTTCTATTTTAAATTTTGTTCTGTTTAAAGGAAAATCATGCAACGGGAATATTTTAAGCGGGGTGACAAGACGTACGGGTCATTGACCGCTGCTTCTTTCTCCCTTTCCCTATGGTATCTTTAGCATTCTTTCTAGTCCTAATCCTAGTCACACCGCAACCATTATGAACAAATTGAAATAAATAAAATTATGACTTGTGTTATATTTTTTTATTTTTTTAAAAAAATTATTTTAAGTTAATTATTTTTATGAAATTATAAAAATATAATAATTATAATTTTTTTTTAATTTTTAACTTGTTAACCGGCATCTAGGAACTGATTAACGTTTGCCTAAAATCATTTCTATTAACCATAGAGTCACTACAAAACAAAACAACAGTTATGAGTAATCCTAGCATCCAGCTTTGCCTTTACAGCAGGAGAAACATAAGGACGTGTTCATTACTTGGATTTCCCCAAAGTCATATGTCATAGTCTTCCATTACATTGCACACCACTCTCTCTCTGCCTTCGTTCATCATTTACTGGTCTCGTCAGCCATTGCAACAATAATACATGCATGCATGCTCTTGATTAATTAATAAGATATACCAACGAGGATGATGCTTTAACAGGACACTTTCCATTTTCATTAATTATACATGCTCTTGATTTGATTTGGCATAAAACTAGGCCTCAACTAACGCCTGCAATGTATTTTACATATTCTTAGCTAGCAGCCTATATATCCCAAAAAGAGCTACAAAAATTAAATTTTATGAAATTAAACGAGCCGGCATAAGGATAACAATATATACGTCAGTCTGTGGAATCATATCATATATAATTATCGGTGCGACCTTGCAGCGGAGGAGCGTTGATTATTTGTGTTGTGACTGCCAGTGCCAGCCCTACTGTGCCTAGAATGTATTGGAGACCGATGATTGTTCCAATGGCCTTCTTGTTGTTCCTCCTGGCGCTTAGCCTTTCGCTGCCATGTGCTACTGCTAGTGCTAGTGCTAGCTCTACTATCTTTAGGTTTAGGTTTAGGGTGTTCATTGATGGCACTGATCTTTTGTAACGTCTCCAACACCTCTTCCATGGATGGACGACTTCTGGGGTCAGATTCCAGACACTTTAAAATAAGCTCACCGGCTTGCAATGCAGCTTTCAGAGGGTATTCTCCTTCTAGCCTTGGATCCATTATTGTCTTCAGCTTTCTCTTCTCAGTCAGTGAATGTTTGGCCCATTCCACCAAATTGTGCTCACCGTTGGGACGATTTGTATCCAGGGCCCTTAGCCCCGTTAACATCTCTAACAGCACTACTCCGAAACCATATACATCACTTTTAACATACAAATGACCTACAAATTTTTTTGTGCATATTATGTCAGTCTTTCATGTTTTTCTTTTTAATTACCTCTTGTTGGTTGTAAATTCTGATCAGGACATACTCTATAATAGAAAATTGTTTTAAAAGGAAATCAATTGTACAATAATCGAAGCCCACTCAGAGACTTTCAAGTTTGCTTGGAGAAAAAAAATAATAAAAGATCTAAATTAATTAATTCTAGATATACGATTGCTACTGATATTTGACAATAATATTAATATGGGGAGACACTGGGGAGTTTGGATAGAAGTTAGCGTAATTGGTAATGAGCTTGTTTACCTGTGGCAACGTATTCAGGAGCTGCATAACCATAAGTGCCCATAACCCGTGTAGTGACATGCGAGTTGCCATTTATTGGGCCCAACTTTGCCAACCCAAAGTCTGAAAGTTTTGCATTGTAGGCCTGGATGGAATAGATCGGACACAGTCAAATCAATCAACTTGTTTAATACTATGGGCGGGAAGGAAATCTCCAATATCACTTACAATACGTACATACATATATATATATATATATATATGATAATATTGATTATATAAGTAATCTCTCTCTAACTTTGAATCAGAATTAGAGAGAGGCTTTTACTTTACCCCATCCAGCAAAATATTGGAGGCTTTGAAGTCCCTGTAGATTACACTCTTCTCAGACGTATGCAAAAAAGCCAAGCCTTGGGCAGCCCCGATGGCTATTTTAAGCCGCGTTTCCCATGTCAGAGGCTCTGCTCCTCCTGCTGCAAAATGCAATGCAAGAATAATAGATATATTGTCAGATGGATTGAGTTAATAAAACCGCTTAAATAAGTTTCTGCAATTAATCAATCTTGTCTCAAAATAACAAAAAGAAGAAGCAGGTAGTTTTAATTAAGACATGATATGTGACTGACAGCTTGAGTTCCTTACTTCTGAAGAGGTGGTTTTCCAAGCTCCCCTTTTGCATGTATTCATAGACAAGGAGGAACTGATTCTCTTCCCAACAGTATCCCAACAGCTTTACCAGATTCGGATGGCAGAACTTGCCTAAGAATTTAACCTCTGCCTGACCTCACAGATCATTATATATTCACAAAATTATATGTTAATACTAGGATTAATTTTTTGTTCATTGGTATTTGGTTGGGTCAAGTCAACCCACACAAAAATGTAGCCAGAAATAATAATAATAATAATAATAATAATAATAATAATAATAATAATAATAAAGTATACATATATTATTGCATCTGATCTGAACAGATCAATAATACGGCGCCGTATATTTGCTGTAAAAATGAAAAAATTCTCGTGGCCGGTGTTTACAATATTAATTTAATTACGACTCTTCTTCAATCGTAATGAAACTTTTGAAACATTCTCAAGATGCTATAAAATTGATTTGATTTGCTTAATGTTTGCAGGAATAACTGCAGAAATATATAAAGAAAGAAAGAAAGAGAAATACCTGCCATTCATGCAGCCCTTGCGAGCTATCTGGGTTAGATTTCTTGACGGCGACAGCCATGCCAACTCCGACTTTTGAGGGGGCGTAGGTTTTGTCATCGACCCAACCTTTGAAGACTCGACCAAAACCTCCCTCCCCTAGCACCGTATCAGGCCTGAAATTTCTGGTGGCAGCCTTGAGTTCTGCTAAAGTGAATATTTTTAAGGTGGTGCTCACTATCTTTCCACTTGGAGGCACTGTGCTGCTTCCTTCCCTGGAGCTGGAAGTGGAAGTCCCGTTATCTTCAACGGCAGCGCTCTCTTTGTTTCTTGTAGCTGTAGGCAGTAATACATTTTCTTTGCTGTCTTTTAGTTTTTTCGTTTCTTCTGCATATGTATGTATGTAATCAATCACATAATAAGAAAACAGCAGATATATGTATATATATATATAATTTGATTGTTCCTGATCTTTTGTATTAATTAATTAACAAATTAATTAATTCTCTTATATATATATATATATCACTTGTCAGACTCTCTGAACAGATTAAAATGAAACTAGCTAGAGGAAAAAGATTGTTAGAGGAAAATTAAAGAACTCAAAATGAATGGAAATTAATTAATTCCGATTAAAGAAAATAAATTTGAGGGTATACGTTGGTACCTGGGCTGGATGGCTTTGTCGTGCACTGGCTATGATGATCAACCTGAGTTCCATAGCAGTTTCCCATATCTGACGATAACTGATCTTGTCTTTTGGAATGAATAGAGTAGGGTTATTTAGATATATGAAGATAAATGAAGGTTGACCTTTTAGTTTTTTAATATATATATATATATATTTTTCAGGTTGGCTCGAGGAAGGAGAGAAGAAAATGCAACGAAACTGGATCGATCGGCTGTAGACTAGAAAGGACATGGGACATTGAAGGAGGAGGAGGAGAAGATGGTATTAACGTGCTCTTAACAAGAGACTTGGTGTTGTTGTTTGGATGGACTTTTTCCTTGTGTTTCTTTCAAATAAATAAATAAACCCTCCCTCTTCAGTCTTCTCTCAAATCCATCCATCTTTCTCATTATTCCAAACTCCCTTCTTAATTTTCTTGGAAAAATTCTAGGGGAAGCTTCTTAGGGCTGGCCCCCCAGAAAAAGTCCGTGGCTTTGGCTTTGGGGACAGATAGTCAGTGCCGTTGACTTCCTTGTTGGTCATTTCTCATCATTTTTTATATTGCTTGCTGCTCAAGAATTTTCTTTATTTACGACTTCTTTTTTTTTTTTTAGGAAGAAAACAAGAAAATTAATATTAGCTTGTGAATTTTCCACTGTTTTAATTGGCTTCAATAATTTAGCACATTTTAAGGGCAAGAAGATAGGGACTTGGAGCGC
>JBBYHO010000010.1:14001475-14019090 GCA_038382025.1 Adansonia gregorii | reverse complement strand
CATGTTATGTGCCATCCCCTTGTATGTTTGTTGTCAAAATGCATGTTTGATGGCTGATAAAAACTGATTTTCGAAACCTTCCAAGCCAAGCATGTTAACCTCAACCAATGAGGATTAGCATGAACTTAGCATTTTCCTTAAAGCTAGCAAAATATCTTAAGAAAATTTAAGTTTTCCAGATCTAGAATCTAGTTAAACAAGCTTAAATATTCTGATTTTGAAATGAAAATGGCCTTACAATTATTCCCTAAATGTTTGTGCCTTGAGTCAAAATCTTGAGTGGTATGATCAACGGGCTGTTTCATCACCCTAAACTACTCCGGGGCTATGCAAATAAGCTTGTGATGCTTTTGCCACTCTTTCCCTTCAGTCATAGACATTTAAATGTCAATGACTCGAGTTTGGACCCGTAGACATAAAAAAATTAAGGATGTCCCCTGCTTTGCTTTATCCCTTACTAGTAGCACAACTGTTGCAAATTGAAAAATCACTTTAAAATCCTAAACGATTTTTCATGAATTTTCTAATTTTTTCATCAAAGCATATTGAATTATCTTTAAAATGACATCTTATTCACCCTTGGATCATTCTGGATGAGAGAGTTATGATTTTTCAAGTTTAAACTGTTTGGAACCTCTAAAATCTGAACATGTATTTTGTTTGGGCCGTTCAGGCCTGCTAAATGTTTTTTTTTCAAATTTTTAAACATTTTTCTTGAAAGGCTCTTGAAGTTCCCCTTTCAGAAAGGTATTGTTTGCAATTTTTTGATACCAAATGAGTTCGAGGTTATTTTTCAAATTTTGACACACCTTGTCCCTCATATGCTCTGCCAGTAGTACGATTAATTCGAACTTGAAAATTTATTCCCCCAGAAAGTAACTATTTGGGGTAGTGAGAATATTTTTATGATGACCCTCATCGAGTTAACTTTCTAACAGTGTCTTGTCCACCTTCTAAATCCTTTGAACCAATTTAGAATAAATTCAGGAAGCAGGATAGCGCGATACTATCCCTTGTTTTCGGTTTTGGTCAAAATTGAGTTGTTTTCTCAAATTTCATCTTGAGACATTCGAATGTCTCTATGCCAACTCGATTAGACTCGAGAATATGCTTTGACCTCCTATATGCTCGTATCAGGGCGTAAACATATTTTACATCTTTTCCATCCTCATTCATAATAATTTTTTTTGCCAAAAGTTGTTGAAAGGCTCACACATTCCCTAAATCATAAGGTTTGTCAACTTATTTTTTTTTCCAACTCAACTTGTTTAAAGAAGTCTCAGATAGGCCACTTTCGAGGACACTACAACCCTGGCCTTCCAAAGAGACACTCCAACCCCACTCTTCATATTTGTCAAGATCTAAACAAATTTTTCGTTGTCAAATTATTTATCATTCATGGGGACACTCCAACCCTAACCTTCCGATCCCTTAACCCTATTTTTCATAATTATTAAGATTTAAAAATATTCCTTTGTCAAAAATTATTTGTCATCCATGGGGATACTCTAATCTTGACCTTTCGGGGGATATTCTAACCCCGTTTTTCACGATTGTCAAGATTTAAAAATATTTCTTTGTCAAAAATTATTTGTCACCCATGGGGATACTATAACCCCACCTTTATGAAGGGATACTCCAACTCTATCTTTTAACTACAAGTAATTTTCTCCTTTTCAGACTTTCATGAATATGTCAAACAAACCTCATTTAATTAAGGAACCCAGATGCATCTAAAAAATTATTGATTCGATTATTCCCAAATAATGAATTCTAATTGCGAGATAAATTCCAATAGTCCATTCTTTTTCTTTATCATTGCATTAAATGATCCATGTTATGTTACTTCATTTATTGTCTTACTAACATGATTTCTTTGTGATAATTATTTGCATTCATATTTTCCAATCATTTCAAATAAAACTAAAGGTAATGTACTGCATAGGTATCTCTCTAGTACCCAAAGCGAAACATCCCATTTTCAAAGTAAAATCCAAAGGTCATTTTTATCAAAAATCTCTATATTCCCCATCTCTCCAGGGTGTATGTGAGATTAAATCTTGTTTATCAAAACCTGGACTATTTATACGAGATTCATGCATTAAAAGGGTTATATTGAAATAATGATAAGCTAAAATTGAAAGAATCAAAATCGAGATAAGACATAGCTAGTACGGTATCGATTTCAGGCATCGCGAAGAGGTTCGTACCTCATCACGCATAACCGACTCTTGAATCCAAACGGTGAATCTTTGCACTATGTAGACCAAGGGATCGATGTTTTGAGTTTCGTAACTCAAAACATAGGTTTCAATAGGCATTCGGTCATGTCTAGCCCAAAATGATCGGTGGTGACTCCAAGCGTTGGCCATTTTACTATGGTCATCCAAGACCAATCAGATGAGCGATTCATCTTATGGTCCCCCCTCACTGTACCATAAGTCGAAAATCCATATAGTCTCGTTTTCATCACATCGCCAAAGGAAAAGTCTCAATCAAGAAGACATTCTAAGTTAGAAAATATTTTAAGTCGTATGCATTCATAGATCCGCGAGGATCCACCCCAAGGCACGTTGCGACACTTGAGCAAAATAAACTAAGAATAAAAATAAGAAAATCTAATTTAATCCACTTTTGTTGGAAATTGCAATGGCACTTACCATGTGATTCAAACCTTTAAACCCTTGGGTGTCTCTAGTGGATGAGTTTAGTCTTGTGAATGTTTATTGGGACTACACTAACAAACATTGAAAACATAAAAAAATATATATTAAAAATAATTACTCTTAGTCCTTCTAATAGTAATTAGAGTAAAGAACTAGATAAGTCTTATAAACTAGTGAATATTGAAAGAATTTCATAAAGAATCTTGCTTATTATCGTTTGAGTTAAGCCAACATTAACATAGCATATCTTAATCAAAACAAAGCATATTGTAACTTATTCTCAACTTCTTACATGGGATACTTTTATGACTTTCACTCTATATGATAGACGTAAAGTGTTTACACTCAATTAATGTTATGACAATAGTCTTACCATATGCTTGCTTGTCCACCCATTCTACACTATTAGAACATAAAACTCTATGAATCAAAAGATCTTTATTCAAGGTTGTAATGGGACTATAGGGTATAGTTAATAAAAAAAAGGTGGTAATTAAATCACAAATAATCTTAAAGAACTAGCAAAGCAAAAATAAGAAACTAAAGCATAATATCTTATAGGATTATATCTTGTAAACACTTGATTTTGTCTAGGCCCCTTTCGAGCTAACTATATTTGACCTAAGACCTACTATAGGAATGCATCTCCCTTTCATCCTTGACCAAAGTTTGTTCTACTCAAAAATCTAATTAGAAGGCTTGGGATGCCCAAAGACTAATTGAATAAAGAATATTAGTTAGGAAGCCAAAATAAGTCATATTCATGCAATGCACAAAGATCTATCGATAGCGACCTATATGCATCAATAATTTAGCTTCCAAAAATCAAATTTTCAAAAGTTAGAGTTGATTATCAATGCATAATCTACATGTATCGATACTGAGTACATTTGGCCAATTTCTAGCTTTTGGGAAGCAAAAATATTGATAGACGTTGAACAAAGTACTAATACCTTAGTATAAAGTATCTATACATCATTATATGTATAGAAATTCATGGCCAAAAGTAAGTTTTAAGGGGTTTAACACCTATATTTTATTAGCATTTTACATTCTTGCTTATCCCAAATGACTTAAGGTTACCTTTTAATCATGCAGAACATTTTTTATTTAATCTTTTTGATTTAGAATAAAATATGTAAGAGTTCTCAAATATTTTCTCCTTGGCTAAAACCCTTAGGAATTTAGCTTGATCTTTCCAACTAGAGTAAATTTTTCAGATAAAGAACCAAAGGGCTTTCAATCAATTTTCCAAACTAATAGAGCTTAGTTTGGTTGATATGTTATAGAAAGCTATTTTGAGTTAAAGTTAAAATGCTTTTCATGCATAGGTTAGAGATATGGCCATTTCAAGAAGATGGTTATCTTTAGGGCATGACTGAGAACTTGCTGACTTGAACAAGCTTACTCCATATTCTATTGGGAAGGCAAACACCCAGGGATTTTAGAAATTTTGCTTGTAATAAACCATGCATGGAGAACATGGAATGTACAGGGATGGATGAGTATTAGCTAGGAGTGGTTTTAATACTTTATTGGACATTTAAAACAAGGAAGGGGAGTTCATTCTCAATTAAGTAAATAAAAAATAAAAAATAGAAAGAGAAAAGAACAAAGAGAGAAAAAAATAAAGAAAAAAAGAAAAAAAGAAGAAAAAAAAGTAAAAAAGAGTTCTTCCAAGTTTATTTGAAGATGGTTTTTTTACCTAGTTCTAACTTTATTTTTTTTGGCATATTTTCTCCATCTCATGTTAGCTTCAAGATCCTAAGTAATGGCTTAGGTGATGGTTTGTGCCAAAGTTGTAAAAACCAAGTTCATGGCTAGAGGTTAGAACTTGAGATATGATCTTTAAGTTTTTTTTCCTTTTGTTTCTTAATAGTTTTTGTTTAGAGTTTCACAAAAATGAACTTGTAAAAACTTAGTTTATACATTTTAAACTAGTTTGTTTGATTTTTGATTATTTTTATCAAGTTTTTTTTCTTGCCATTGATAGTTCCCCCATGTTGTTTATTTTTCATCTTATATATGTTGCATGCATTTCATGCCAAAATTTTTTCATATCTTTATGAGTTTCATGTTCCATGTTTTTTTCATGAAAACATTATAGTGATGGTAATAATACATGAATATTTGTTGATTTATGCAATTCAATCTTTGAGGTGTTTTCTGTGCAAAAGTCATTCTTATATCATTGCTTATTTTTAAAAAAGAAAAAATTTTAGGTGTTTTTTAGTGATTGTTGAACCTAAAGGGCTTTCTTGCAATTTTCCCAAAATGTTTTCATGCATTTTTGTGCCATTTCATGTATGGGTCAAACTTATAGGGACCATGTAGCAGTTCTTTTCAGTTTCCATCTACATATCTAGGGTCATTTTAGCAATTTTCATCATTTTAGGACATTTAGGTTATTTTACATAATCTATGATCATTTTAACAATTTCCATGCATTTTAGGGCAATTTAGATTATTTTACATAATCCAAGGCCATTTTAGAAAATTTCATCACTTGAGGGCCATTTAGGTTATTTTACATAATCTAAGGTCATTTTAGCAATTTACATGATTTTAAGGTCATTTAAATTATTTTACATAATCTAATGTCATTTTAAAAAATTTATCGTTTTAGGGCCACTTAGGTTATTTCACATAATATAGGTTCATTTTAGCAATTTTCATAAACTTAGAAGCATGTTGGTATTTTCATATTGAGACATGTGCTTTAAAGTCATTTTAGCGAATTTTATAAGAAATCCAAGTCTTTAGGAGCATGTTGGTATTTTTATATGAAGTCATATGCATTAAGGCCATTTTAGCAAATTTCCATGAGAAATCCGAGTCTTTAAGTACATGTTGGTATTTTAGCATTGAGATGTACACATTAAGGTCATTGTAGAAAAATTCCATGTTAAAACTGGGCCTCTAGAGTCATGTGGGTACTTTCATGTTGATGCATATCCATTGGGATCCCTTAGGTAATAACCAAGAATCTACTTTTGCTATGTATAATATACGTATTTTTGATAAAATCCAAGGTAATATCCTCAAGTTAAAATAGTCCATAAATGTCTTCCAAAATGCATCTCATCAATTATTTTAAACAAGGGAATTCCCTCCCTAAATAAATAAATTAGAATTTTTAAATTTTTTTTAGAAATAAAACTTTCGTATTCCTTCAGGCTTTCTAAAGAGGTGCAAAAAATATTTGATTTGTCAAAATTAATTAAAATTTGATTTGCTTGTAATTGGAATAATAACTAATTTTAAATAATTTTGAAATAGGAAAAATTATAACTAAACATTGAAAAATTAAATTGACTTAGATCGAGGTTTAGGTTTACATGTAACTAATAGGCATTAATATAAACATGTTGTCAGGGTGCTTGTCTTTTCCCTACATAATTGACTCCTGAACCTTTTCATGTGAATCTTTGGTTTTTAAGTAGACTTTAAAGTTTATTTTCAAGGGTTTTGTAACCCTTAAAAGATGAAGTATCGTGGTAAACAATTTCACCTAGCCTAAATAGATTGGTGATGACTTTAAAATAATAGCCATTTAGGGAGAAGACGGATGAACGATTCGTTCCAACAATTAATTCTTGCCCTAATAATGTAATAAAAACTAGACCGACCAATCAGATGGAAATCAAGAATTGGTGGTGTATTCTGACGAACATATTGAAATTGAATAATAGATGAACTGGCTAGATTGATCAAAAACTAATAAAAGAACTAAAAATATCTGGATTGAATTTATAAAAAAAAAACCATTGTTCTTTGTATTAGACATAGTAAAAAAAGTCAAAAAGCTTCAGTTCCTTCACCACTTGACTCAACCATCAAACCATTCAATCTTATTGCTACAAATAAAAAATTGAGATCCATTAGTAAACCTAGTTCTATGTCTAATAATAGCTTTAACTCCCTTCTTGTAGCTATAGTTGACATTGATCAAACACTGCAAGGACTACAATTAGTGCAAAGTTCATCACAGTGTTTGGCCATCAATCTTCATGTTGAAGAAAATCATGGGGTAAAGCCACATATGAATATTTGATTTGTCAAAATTAATTAAAATTCAATTTACCTGTAATTGGAATAATAACTAATTTTAAATAATTTTGAAATAGGAAAAATTATAACTAAACATTGAAAAACTAAATTGACTTAGATCGAGGTTTAGGTTTACATGTAACTAATAGGTATTAATATAAACATGCTGTTAGGGTGCTTGTCTTTTCCATACATAATCGACTCCTGAACCTTTTCATGTGAATCTTTAGTTTTTAAGTAGACTTTAAAGTTTGTTTTCAAGGGTTTTGTAACCCTTAAAAGATGAAGTATCAGTGGTAAACAATTTTACCTAGCCTAAATAGATTGGTGATGACTTTAAGATAATGACCATTTAGGGAGAAAATGGATGAGCGATTTGTTCCAACAATTAAGTTTTGCCCTAATAATGTAATAAAAAGTAGACCAACTGATCAGATTGAAATCAGGAATTGGTGGTGTATTCTGACAACCATATTGAAATCGAATAATAGATGAACTGGTTAGATTGATCAAAAACTAATAAAAGAACTAAAAAAATCTGGATTGAATTGATAAAAAAAACCATTGTTCTTTGTATTAGACATAGTAAAAAAAAGTCAAAAACCTTCAGTTCCTCCACCGCTTGACTCGACCATCAAGCCATTCAATCTTATTGCCACAAATAAAAAATTAAGATCCATTAGTAAACCTAGTTTTAGGTCCAATAATAGCTACAACTCCCTTCTTGTAGCTATATTCGACATTAATCAGACAATGCAAGGACTGCAATTAGTGCAAAGTTCATCTCGGTGATTGGTCATCAATCTTCATGTTAAAGAAAATCATGGGGTAAAGCCATATATGAATAGTTGTTTGCCATAAATCTTAATGTTAAAGAAAACCTTTGGATAAAGCCATTATTAGATAGAATTTTTAAGTAAAAAATAAGGATAAACTATTTAGGGAATTTTTTATTTTGAATTTTGATGTCTTAATCAGTTATTAGGGATTTGGTGAGAGGGAGATGGGTTTGTATAGGAAAAAGAGGGGTTATGGGTAAAAAAAATGATCTAGAGAGTATAGGGAAAGGGATGCGGATAGTATAAAAAAAGGTAATAGAGAGTAAAGGGGAGAAATATTAAACCGACTAGAATTGGAGGTTTGAATGGTCCGACCTCTAGTTCAATTTTTTTAAGATTAGTCCCAATGCTAGAAAAAGAAATTTATTTGTCTATCATACTGTATTTGAGTTTGGCACGTTATGGCAATATTTCATTTTTAATATCTTAGTACTCCACTAAGACTTGAGATTCATTTTATTTTCTCTTTTATTTTCTTTTTTTCTTTTTCTTTTTCTTTTTTCTTTTTTGTTTTCTTTTTCCTTTTGCTTTTTTTTTTTTATCTTTTTTCTGAAAATAGATGCCTAGCATATTACACTCATATTTGACATAACTATTTTTTTATCTAGCACATAAAATTCTATAATCAATAAAAATTCCCTAAAACTGATTCTTTTAATCATCAAACTTAATATAAATGAACTCCAACAACATTTGATCTTATAGCATGTTCTACTAATTCCTTATAATTAGGATAGATTTGAAAGGTCAAGTAGATGAGTTTCATTAATAAAAAAAGAATATTTAGACTCAAATGGCTATCTAGTGTATAAAATCATTAGGGTGTAGGCAATTTAGCTTTAATAGTCTCAATCTATTACCTTTATCATATCCATGCCATCCCATGTATCTATATAGTCTCAAACAATTTAAAGAAGTGCTAAAGGAACTTGTGATCACAAGAGCACAAAAAGGAAGATATTGGATTGATATGCAGAATGTATCAATCATATTGGCTCAAAATTCACAAGGATGTTTATAGTAGTCAATCTTAAGTGTAAACATTCTTTTTTCTCAGTTAAGATATCATACTACCATAGGCTTATCATACTAAAGCATAATATTTCAGGCTTAATTTTCATGAAAATTCCATTAACTAACAGTTGATTTAAGACCTACTCAGTTCATGTCTCATCCTTGTATTGAAAGGAACTAAAACACACAAACAAAAATAAGTTAACTATGTGCTTAAAATAGAAATCAAAGAAAACTTAAGACAAAATAAAGTTTAATTTTTTCAATAAAAGCTTTCCAAATTAAAAAAAAAAACATAAAAAGAACAATGATAAATGCTGTACTTGATTCTAGCATTACCCTTAATGTAAAATTGTCACCTTAAATAAAAGAAAACTATCACCTTAAATGAAAGAACTTGGTGCATGATAGTAAAAAGATAGAACCAATGAAAAGATAGAGTAAAGAAAAGTAAAAAGTATTAAACCTATTTATTTCGTACTTTATATATGTTAGGTTGCCTCTTAGTAAATGTTTGATTTATTGTCCTCAGCTTGACATGCACGCGTGCTATGATTCATTAGCATATGTTGGCTTATAGAATGGTGCCTACTCGACATTATGCATTATAAAGTTCTCATAGTATGGTTTCAGCTTATGTCTATTCACTTTAAAAACCTTAGTCTTTAGATGTCTAATTTTAACTACACCATGAGGGAACACATTAGTTACTATAAAAGGTCTTACTAAATAAGAATGTAACTTACCTAGAGATAACTTAAGGCTTAAGTGGAGTAGAAGTACTTTTTGTCTAACAGTAAAGCTTTTTTTTGAAGTCATCTTATCATGGAAAGCCTTGGTCTTTTCCTTGCGAATCTTGGAACTTTCAGAGGCATCATTTCTTATCTGTTTAGGTTCTTACAGTGGAATTTCCTTTGAATACCTACTACTTTCATCTCCATGTTGCACTACTTTACCACTCAATATGCCTTATGTTTTAATTCAACAGGAGATTACATGGCTTGCCATAGACTAACTAATTAGGAAACATATCGAAAGGCACTTATATGTTGTTCAATGAACATGATATGTAAACTCCAATTCATTTGTTTTAGTTTACTTGTCTTTTCAAGGATGGACCTTATTCTCAATTTAACACTTTAGCTTGCCTATTAGTTTATGCAATATATGTAGTGTAGACTGTCGCCACATGCTTGCCTTTAAAACTTTGGATAATCCAAAGGGCTTAGTATGTTTGACTTAAAAAAATATATGATGTGGTCGAGCCTTTGAACTATCCCATGATCGGGATTTGGATTAGGCATAGTAATATGAAAGGGAAAGGGAGCGTCAGGTGAATTGCTAATCCAACTAGTCTTGAATGGCCATCACGAAGTAGTATTAAACTTGGATTCACCACTGATTATTTCGGGCTAGGTAAGATCAGATGCCTATTGAAAATGATATTTCGAGTTATGAAACTCAAAACACCAATTCCAAGGTCTATAAAGTCCAAAGATTCATTCTTTGGGTTTGGGAGTTAGTTATGCATAGGGAAAGATTAGCACCCCCATAATGCTTAAAATTGGTACCTACTAACTATGTCTCACTTGGGTTTTGGTTAAATTGGTTTTGTTTAGTCTTATTTAGATATAATTCCCTTTAATGCATAAAGTTTTGTAAATTGTAAATCCAGGATTTTAAAAAAAAAAATTTACATCACGTTTGTACCGCAGAGGTATAAGGAACATAGGCATTCTGCGAAAAATAATTTTTGAATTAGATTTTAAAAATTTGGATATTTCATGTCAAATATTGTAGAGATACTTATACAAAATATCGCTTCGCAGTTTTTAGAGCGATTTTGAAACACGAATGCACAATAGTCCTTCCAAAAAGAAAAATGTTAGTAAGATGAAAAAGAATATAATAAATTACGTAAAAGTAAATGCACATAAAAACATGAAAATGAGGGATGATTAGAAATGTATCTCATAGTTATCTTTGATTATTGAAGAATAACCGATGTAAAAACTTTGAGTTATGGTTGGATTCAATGGTAATTTGAGGGATGAAAAAGATTTTAATCAAAACAATCTGAGGCATCTAGAAAAAGAAAATTTTTTTGATTTTTTTGTAAGAGAGGGGTTAGAGTATCCCCTTGGAGTAATAAGGTTGAAGTATCCCTAAAGATAAAGTTATGAGAATAATTTGGAATAAAGAGAGAATTTGAGTTCTTTTAATGAAAAATAAAGTTGGAGTATCCCTTCAAAGTAATGGGGTTAAAGGTATCCCTTTTTATGAAAATTAGAAATCTAGAATAAATTTGGGAGAGAAAATTCTAGTTTTCTTAGTGAAAACGGGGTTAAAGTATCTCCTCGAAGTAATAGGGTTAGAGCATCCCTAAAGATGCAAATCTTTGATATTTTACAAGAAAAGTTTTTTGTCTTAAAAAAAGATTTTTATAATATAAAATTAAATATTTGTATAAAATATATTTTTGACTTAAGCCTTGATTCGAGTCTAAAAAGCTTGTGTTATAAGGGAATCAATCAGATACATTTCGAGAAATTCGAATAACACTACAAAGGCATTTCGAAAATTAGGTTAAAAATAGAGGACATCATCATGTCATCTCTGTGCCCAAATTTATTCCAAGTTCATCTAAAGGCTTTGGGGGTAAATAATGTACTATTGGAAAAAAAACTCGATAAGGTTTAATGTGAAATATTCAAAAAATCTTAGAAGATCACTTTCTATGCAGATTTAATTTTTGAAGTTAAGTCCATCTTGACACTGGCAGTATATGCAAGGAAAAGGGCATAATAGAATTTTAAAAATCATTTCGAATTTAACCGGAATCGTTAGATCATGAATAACACTTTTTCAAAAAGGAAATTTCATAAATTTTTTAGGAAAAATATTTAAAAATTTTAGAAAAATCATATGATGGGCCAAATGGCTCTAACTTAATACAGCACTAAGGTTTCAAACCATAAAGGTTCAAAAAATCATAACTCCATCATATGGAATGATTCAATGGGCGAACAACATACTATTGGAAAGTTACTTTGATGCCCTTTAAGAGAAATATATTGGAAAATTCAAGAAAAACCATTCATGACTTAAAAATAATTTTTCAAACTTGAACTATAGTGTTGCCATAGCAAAAATAGGGGATTATTTGATTTTTTAATTTTTACAAGGATAAGCTCGAACCTAAAAGGTCCAAACATTTGTAACAAAAAGAGACAGGTAACATGGTTGTCATGAATTCATTCCATAACCCTAGAGTAGTTTAGGATGATGACACAACTTGGTGTCCATGTTACTAAAAAGGGTATTAGGCTCAGGATCAAGGCTTAATACTTTAACAAAAGAACATAGCATTTTATTCCATGAATCCAGACCTAGAAGGTTTAGTTTGTCCTCGAGATTGGAAGACCAATTTTATGAAAACATCAAATCCATGCTATTCTTCATCTATTAGAGGTTGCATGAACTTAACTTGGGGATTTGTTTTTGAAAATCAGATTTTTATAACAAGCATAAATGCATTTTGATAAACAAATCATGAATAAAATACAACATGCATAAAGATAAGTATTACACATGCAAACGCACAAAGATGATATTTTGACATAGAAAAGGTAACAGAAATGCAAAGAGATGACAAATAAGATGCATGGAAATGATATGATTTAAGTGAAGAAAAGTATGCTAGAGTTGTCAAGACAACATTTTTATGTTATGAGACTCTTTAAAATACAAGAAAATGCATGAACATACTCAATGCATGTTATAAAAACATTTAAACATATGTTAAGCATATGAAAATAGATGAAACATTACAAAAAATGCTTAAATAAATGGGCTGTTTTGATGATAGAATGAAAGACAAGATATTTGGCCTCCCATGCAACATTAAGGCAATAAGAGAACATCAACTTCCTAAGACTACCGCAAACAAGGTAGCATTGATGCATGAAAACCTTAGTAGGGTCATGGTAACATAAAGAGGTCACTAAGATGATGAAAATATTAAAAAATCAGAGAATGTGCAGAGTTAAGTAAAAAAAATATACTGAAAGTTTCAAGTTTCAGCCTTTTCTTTGAGCAGTAACTTTGAGCTCACTTTTCTTAGGGTTGAATAGTAAGAAAGTGATGAAAAAGATGGGCTTTTTAGTTAGGTATTAGTAAACTGGAGTTTTAAGAGAAAATATGAGTGAAATAGAGGTTTTTGAAAAGACTTTTGGTGAAGGTTTTGAAAGTTTCTAAGAATGGGGAAAAGTTTTTTAGTTTTTGGTGGCTGGGAAATATTGAAGGAATATGAAATAAGTGTTTTTCTACTGAGAATGTTTTTCTTTGGCAGCGTTCCCCTTCAGCTGAGTCTAAGGTTGGCTTATATAGCCATGTGACTATGAAGATAAATGGTGAAAAAGTACGGGCATTTTAAGGTTTTGGTGCATGTTCTTCATCCAGAGATCAGGTATTATGCTCAGCTGCCTTGCAAACCTATTGGTTTGCTTAGTAAAAATAATGGATCTAGGCTACTTTATGCATCTGAGCGTTGAAAAAATTCAACTTTACCCTTTGACAAATTTTATAATGTCATGAAATGTCCTTTGTTATTAGCTAGTTAGGCCTCAAAATTTTGTTTAAATCCAATCACAAGCCTAAGGACGAAGCCTGGTATGAATTTTGATGATTTTTGTTACAAGAAACATGTTTAAATCAGATTTTGAATTAATAGTGCAATGGCTGAAAAATGACTTAAACTGGGCAAAAATGCCTTTATGTATCAATACAAATCATTGTGCATAATACATAAGGCAATTTTTACCCATGAGTATCGATACAATGAAGCATGTATCGATACCAATAACACAAATTTATTTCCAGTCTTGAGACTTAGAGGTATGCATTAATACTTCATGAATTTGTATCGATACTCAAGCGTGTGTATCGATACATTTTGCCAAAAATCATAACTATAGCTACTGCCAAGGTTTGTATCAATACAATGATGATGGGCATTGAGACCAACCCCTATGTATCAGTACTACACATAAAAATTAAAATTTTTGGTGACACAAAAGCATCTTATCAATACTTATGCATTGATATAACCTGTACGTACTTGTGGCTTCTTGAGTTACCTTACCTTGACCTGTGTGCTCATCTGAATGACTTTAGTGGTACCCTGAATATTGACCTTTGGTGCCTCATTTTTAAATTTTTCTTTAATATGACCCATAGGCATTTTAGTCCTTTAATTCGCTTGAATATTAACCTTTAATTCGCCTAATAGTGCCTGGCGACATGACACTCGATAGACGCACCTTATTAATTTTTATTTTTTTATACTATTACTTTTTAATTATGTCTTCGAAAGATAAAAATGGACCCGAACAAAATGAGGTGTCTATAGCTGCCCCTTTTTGGCTGTTGCTAAGTGTCAGGAACAGCGCTAAGACAAATAGAGATCATTTTGTTTGGGTAAGATAATGGTTCTGTGTGCCTATAGAAAAATAGAGATCTAGTTAACATTATGTCAAGATAGGCCTAATATATCTGCAAAAAAAAAAGTACATTGAGATAAGTTTTGTATGGTTTGACTTTTCTACTTTATTTCTTAGGTTAACTTCGAGCAGATGCCACTAGCTTTTGTGGGCTTTGAGATGGGCAAGCATCCTACTCTTTAAGGACTAAAGTAGGTTGTTTCTTAGGTTTGACCCTCCAAATAGGAGCCAGCAGCTTGTGTAATATATCTGCAAAAAAAAAAGTACATTGAGATAAGTTTTGTATGGTTTGACTTTTCTACTTTATTTCTTAGGTTAACTTCGAGCAGATGCCACTAGCTTTTGTGGGCTTTGAGATGGGCAAGCATCCTACTCTTTAAGGACTAAAGTAGGTTGTTTCTTAGGTTTGACCCTCCAAATAGGAGCCAGCAGCTTGTGTAGGCTTTGACTCGATAGGTGTCTAGCTCTTTATGAACTATGATAGCCTGTTTCCTGGGCTTAAACCTAGACAAGCGCTGCCAGCTTGTATGGGCTTTGACTCGATAGGTGTTCAGCTTTTTATGGACTGAGGTAGGTTGTTTCTTGGTTTGACCACATATAAGCAATGCCAGCTTGTATGGGTTTTGACTCAATAGGATTCTAGCTTTTTATGGATTAAGGTTGTTTCTTGGGTTTGACCCTAAATAAGTGCCATCAGCTTGTCTGGTCTTTGACTCGATAAGCATCTAACTTTTTATGGACTGAGGTAGTTGTTTCTTAGGTTTGACCTCAGACAAGTGCCACTAGCTTGTGCGGGCTTTGAGGTAGGTAAAGAAAAGCATCTAGCTTTTTATAGACTAAGGTAAATAGGAGCCACCAGCTTGTATAGGCCTTGTGGTAGGTAAGAAAAGGCATCCTGCTTTTCGAGGGCTAAAATGAAAGAGAAAAAAATGTCTTTCCCTTTAAGTACTAAAAGAAAATGGGTTTGATACCTCTCTTGGATGATTTTCGATAAGCTCATAAAGTTAGAAATACTTACTTAGGGGCTTTCGAGGTTTTTTAAAAGCAAGAAATTATACCTTAGGTTGCCCACTAATTTGGCTTCTGTATATAGGAGCTGGTACCCAAAGGAAGTTAAATGATGTATAATGCATGAGGATGCAAATGTGTGTCTAGATGATGCAAAGATATAATTTCTTTTAAAATCTAATCTAATGATTGGTTTTGGCTCTCTTCGACTGTTTGCTCTTTAATGGGCTTGATAAGATGGCCTTTGGCACCAGGGTTTGTCAATCTTGCTTTAGATTTCTAAAGACTTTGAATGTAAAGGCTGCCTTCTAAAGGTACAGAAGGTTCATGAATGTGGAAAGAAGGACTTCAGCTTAGACAGCTCATGCATGGGAACTTTTGTTGCATTGAATTTGGTAAGTATAAAGGATTCCACTTTGCCAATCATGATTCAAAAGGTGTCTTTAGCGGTTTGAGTGGATGATAACTCTATAAAATAGAGTTATTTAGTTTTATTATTCATATTAAATTATCTAAGTTTTAGAGACTTTTATTTTTATTTTATTTATTGTAGATTATTTTATTTAAATTATATTTATTTTTAGTAGTTTTTAATTTAGTATTATTTACTTTCCTTATATTCTAATTGCTTAATTATTTAAATAATTTCCATATTTTGTGGTCAAAACCCAAAGGAGTTTAAACAATGCAACAACTTAATCAAGAAGTAAAGTGAACTCAATTAAGCAAGGTGATTAAGTTTAGCAATTTTCAAAAATAATATGTTCGAGTTACTTAGGCGCCAAGGTTCTACCTTCAGGGCTTTGCCTATAAATAGGATTTTTAGTATTAGAGTTAGGACAATCCCAAATATTTTATAATTTTATTTTTCTCTAGTTTTCTGAAGATAAGAGAAGCCACCATAATATACAATAAGTTAGAGAGATTTTGGAGAAGCTTAAAGATTAAAGATCTAACTAATCTTAGTTTTCTTTTTGTCTTTACCCATTTTATCTTTTTTGTATTATTTATGATGTTGAAACTCCTTGGTTTTATATTTATTATGAACTAGATTTCTTTTCTAGGATTGCAATGGAACTCAACATGTAGTTTGGATTATTTTATTTATTTTCTTGATTCAATGATGTTTGAGTTATTCATTCAATTTCGTTCTTAATGCTTTTAATTGTTTAATCACTAATTAGATGGTAATCTTAATGAACTTGGAAAGGAGAATTTTGTTTTTAGACCTAGATTGAATGACAAATGTTTCATATTCATTTATTAGGATGAATTGATCTGTAAGTTAGATAGGAATACATGAACTTGTCATATGTAACCAAATTAGATTCTAAGCTAAATGAATTTCTTTTCATTCATTTTGCATTGGAATATAGTAAACTAATTAAAAGATATTTTTATAAGCCCATCTCAAGATACTTATAAATAAATTAGAACTTTAAGTTACCAACTCATTATCATTAGTCAAGCTAAGAGAGTAGGATTTTATTCAATTGAAGTGTTGAGAGAAATTGTAATCCTAGGCTTCTATTATTTATTATTATTATTATTATTATAATATTAGTTTTAATTTATAATTTTAATCATTTCTTTGAATAAGATTAAGTTTGTTTTAATTTTAGTATTTAACAAATTTAGCATCAATTTCTTATGGGATTGACACTATACTTTATCACTATAGTACTTGTTGCGATACGTGTACTTGCGTGGTTAATTCCGACAATAGTGGATTGTTCCAAATTTTGATTGAGGATGATAGTTTGAAAAGAATTTTAGCTCATTGTTTTTAGGTTAGGGTTTACTATTCGGAGATTTTGAGCATGTTTTCAAAATGTATGGTGGAAAGGCAAGACTAACCTTGGCTCTTAGAGTTCATTATTAGTTTTTAGACATGAAAAAAAACTCTTCCAAAGTTTCATCTTCCCAAGTAATGCTAGGAAATCTTGTTATTAATTTTGTTCATTTATCAAACATTATTGATTAAATGACAAACATGATGCAACATGGAATAAAGGGTTAAGAAAAGATTTTGCGATAAATATATTAGTTGTATTTCTTCTAAAGAAAGAGGGTACAAGTTATGACAATTTTGAGATTATGAAAGCTTTTGAAATATAAAAACGATAAGGGAAGTTTTTTTGGCAGATTAGCCCCTGATGCTAATGACATGAATCCTTAACTGAGTGCTTTTTGAGGTTATCCTCGAGCGATTAATCTTTTCGAAGTTGGTCGACTGATCGAGGAATTCTTCGAATTGTCTCACAGTGGGATGGTTGCTTCTAGGTTAGGTGGTCTTCATTTTTAGGTACAAGTGAGGACAAGATTAGGTGGTGGAGGTCGGCATAGAGTAAGTGAATTAGGTTATGATTTGGTGTCCTAATTAAGGTTGCGATTATGGGGAAAATTGGTTTTGTGCTGGTAATGATTTGTGCTTAAGTTTGCTTGAGTAAAAGAGTCTCGTCACTTGAGTTGCTTTTTCAAGTTTTGAACTTAAGCTAGTTTTTTTTACTTTTTTGTTTGTTTATTTTTTTGGTTAA
>JBBYHO010000010.1:13958421-14001375 GCA_038382025.1 Adansonia gregorii | reverse complement strand
TCACTTGAGTTGCTTTTTCAAGTTTTGAACTTAAGCTAGTTTTTTTTACTTTTTTGTTTGTTTATTTTTTTGGTTAAAGTTAAAGCAGATGGAGGATAGAACCTTTTTTGGGTTTTTATCCTAAAATACTCTCACGCATAGTATTTTTTTAATAAAATCAGAGTTCACAAGGTTAGGTAGGTCACTGCCATCTATCTCGGTTAAGATTTGGGCTCATTCAAAAAATACATGTTTCACCACGTATGGCCCTTCCTAATTTGGGTTTATTTTTTCTTCCCAATTAGGGGTCCATTTCCTTGAGCATCTTTATGGATTAGGAGAATTTGTTTGAGTACCATGTCACCTTCTTGAAACTAGTGAGGATGGACTTTTTTGTTATGGGCCCTCATCATACACTTTTGATATAACTGCCCATGATAGATGCTTTGATTCTTTTCTTTTTGATGATATTGAGCTGCTCATATTGGCTCTTAACCCATTTAGCTTCTTCAAGTTGTGATTTCATCAAAACTCTAGTGAAGGGACTTTAACCTTGATTGGTCGGATAGCCTCCATGTCATAGACCAAGGAAAATAAGGTAACACTTATGTAAGTTTGTACTACTATGAGATAGGCATGAAATGCAAAAGGTAACTTTTCATGCCAATCTTTGTATATCTTAGCCATATTTTTTTACTATCGTCTTGATAGTCTTGTTATCTGTTCTAACTGCCTCATTCATTTTTGGAAGGTATGGGGTGGAGCTTCGATGTTGAATCTTGAACTAATAGCAGACTGCTTACATCATTTTATTTTTCAGGTTGTGTGCAATATCAGTAATGATTTACTCAGGAAGACCATATCTACAAATGATGTCTCATTTCACATATTTGCATACTATTAATCTGGTGAAATTGGCATATGAAGCTGCCTCTACCTATTTGATAAAACAATCGATAGCGACCAAAATAAAGTGATGCCCATTAAAAGCCTAAGAGGTAATCAGTCCAATCATGTCCATGCCCTATATTAGAAAAGGCCACATAGCTGACATAACATGTAGAGGTATCAGTAGAACATGGATTTTGTCTATGTAGACTTGGCATTTATGTCACTTTCCAGCATAGTCAATGCAATTTTTTCAAGACCCAACCAATATTAGCCAGATTGCTGACTTGCTTCATCATTCAATGTCCATTAGAATGCGTGCCGCAAATTCCTTCATAAACTTTTTTAAGTACTTTTTTGGCTTCAAAGGCATCCATGCATCTGAGTAGCACCTGATTCTAGCCTTTCTTGTATAAATCCCAATATCCAAAATGAAGCTCGCAACTAATCATCGGATGGTTCTTTTATCAGTTTTGGTGGCACCTTTTGGGTATTACTGATCCTTAATGTACTAAAAGATGTCATGATACATGGCAAGCCATCCTTCTCTTTCTTAGCATTCTGATAATGTGTCAGGGTTATATAGATACTTAGTTAAAGATGAGCAATGTTCGATCTTGATTGACTTTGAACATGGATGATAAGGTGGCCCAGGCATCAGCAAATTGGTTTTCTTCTCGAGGTAAATGTTGAAAGCTAATGTCATTAAACTCTTTTTTTAGCTTCGATATTAGATTCTTATAGTGGATCAGTTTAGCATCACGTGTTTGCCATTCTTGTTTCAGTTGGTAAATGACAAGGGTTCAATCTCTAAATGCTTGTAGTGTTTGAATACCCTCTTAAATGGCTTATGGGAGTCCAATGATGCAAGCCTAATATTTAGCTATGTTGTTGGTGCAATCGAAGTTCAATCTTGTAATGAATAGGTAATGGTTTCCACTAAGCAATATGAGAATTAGCCCCAATTCCATGCCCCAATGCGTTTAAAGCTCCATCAAAGGACATTTTCCAAGAGGAACTGTACTCGATAGTGTCCTTTGCCTTAAATATGCACATCAAGTCTTCATAAGGAAATTCAAAGTCTAAAAGCTGATAGTCATCTATTGCTCGGCTTGTTAAAAAGTCAGCTATTATTCTACCCTTGATGGTTTTCTGGTTCCCATACATGATGTCATATTTGAAAAATAGGACTTGCCAACTAGCTAAACTCTCTGACAATGCTGGAGCTTTGCATAAGTACTTGATGGGATCAAGTTTAGCGATAAGCCATTTAGTGTGGTATATGATGTATTGTCTTAACTTTCAGGCTATCCAATTAGAGCGCAATATAATTTTTTTACAAATTAATAATTATTTTCATAATCTATGAATTTTTTGCTTAGGTAGTAGATAACCTATTTCTTCTTACTCTATTCATCATGTTGACCTAATACATAGCCTATTGACTTGTCAAAAACTGATAGATATAAGATAATGGTCACTCGAACATTGGTGGCACAAGTACCAAAAGGTTCGACAGGTAATGTTTGACCTTATCGAAAGCTTTATGCTATTCTCTAGGATTTTATTTTCAAAGTAGTAGAAAGATTAGATCACATTTATCGATCAGTTAAGATATGTATCAGGCTATGTAGTTCAACCTTCCCAAGAAACTTCTTATTTCTTTTTGAGTTTGATGTGATGGCAAATTTTGGATGGCCTTAATGTGTTGGGATCAACTTTTATTCCTTTTTCACTTAGAATGAAGCCCAATAGTTTGTCGGATGTGGAGTCAAAAGTGCATTCGGTAGGATTTAGGTTGAGCTGGTACTTGTGAAGCCTTTTGAAGAGCTTTCAAAAATTGGCCATATGTTCAGTCTCTTTTGGCGATTTTGAGATCATATCATCCAAATAGACCTTAATTTCCTTAAGCATGAAATCATGAAACAATGTTACCATTACCTTTTGGGAGGTTGGCCCAGCATTTTTGAGCCCAAAGGGCATGCTTTTTAGTAAAAGGTGCCCCACATGGTTACAAGGGTGGTATTTTCCATATCTTTAGATGCCATTTTCATTTTATAGCCTGAAAATCCATCCAAGAATGAAAATAGTGCGTTTTTGGCAGTGTTGTCTATTAGGTTGTCAATGTGAGGTAAAGGGAAATTCTTTTCGGACTTGCTTGATTTCGATCCCTTTAATTTACACATATCTGCACTTTACTGTCCTTCTTAGGAACTGTGACTATATTCTCTACCCATTTAGGATATTTGGCTACGTTGAAAAATCTTACTTCAAATTGTTTCTTTATTTCTTCTTTGATCTTTAGATGCATTTCAGGTTTCATCCTTCTGAGCTTTTGTTGTATAGGCTTGCACTCAGATTTGAGGGGAAGTTTTTGGACCAAAATGTTAGTGTCTAATTCGGGCATGTTTTGGTAATGAACACATTTTGATATTCTTGAAGGAGAGTTTTTAGTTCGGCTTGAGTTAATGGTTTTATGGAGGTTTCAATTTTGACTTCTTTTTGATCTTCTTCTGTTTCAAGGTTTTATGGTTTTGGTGGGTTCTTTATGAGGTGATATTTGTTTTTCTTCCTGTTTAATTAGCCTCAACAAGTCTGGGGGTATGGGGTTCTCTTCAGAGTTCATTTCAGACTCGACCTCATTGGTGTAAATCAATTGCTCAAAATTAGTTTTCGAAGTTTCAGCATGCATATTCATGTCATTTTCATTGTGGTCCCTGAAAATATGGAAAACAAGAATAATATAGGTGGAAAAATATGTAAAGAAAGGTCTAAAAGTTGGCAAGAACTATGAACACAAAGGTTGAACTAGATAATGCTTAGTAATTTTCATTGATAATACTTAATAAAAGAAGCCCATAAAAAGGATCTTATAATGCTTTTAGGCAAAAGCATGTCGGTTTAGTTCATAGCATTATTTTGAAACAGACTCGAACAGTACAGGAATCTTAGCTTCAGCCTAAACATTCGAATAAATCCTAAAAGGTATAAAATAGTCTCTAGGCTTGTCGCTGACATCTCTAGCTCATCAATTGTATTGATAGAGAGATCCCAAAATGCCTTATTCAGTATGAACATAACATTAGTGAAGCTAGTATTCATATGTCCTCTTAGGCAAAAACTTTCTCAAAGTAGAGAAAATATCATCGGTTTATACTCTACATCTTGTCCTAACAAATGAGTTATCATTTTTTCATGGTTTTTTTGAGCTTGTTTTTGTTTCTATTGTGCACTGAGCTTGAATCCTAATCCTCTTTTATTGATTTAGTTGACAACTTTCAAGGCATTAGTGATCCTTTTGAGGTGTTTTTCGAGTCTTTTTACAGCCAAGGCACCTTCGTTGACAGTTAACTTTAGATCCATATGAGTGCTCTTCGATAAGCAAGGCTCAACCATTGGCAAGCCTTCTTTAATGTAAGTAGCATTGACAAACTCAAAGGATTGGAAAGAGGATTCTGAAATATCTTTATCAGTTCGACATATGAGGCATCAGTTGAGGTAGCAACAATGATATCATCTTTTCCTCCGATACTAATAACTTTGTTTTCAATGATGAATTTCAAATTTTGGTGTAAAAATGATGATACTGCCTTGTAGAGTGAATCCAAGGCCTTCCTAACAAGCAGTTATATTATGGAGCAATATACATCACATGAAAGTCAACCTCATAAGTGCATGGGCCAATTTGGTGTGGAATGGTGACGTTTCTTATAAAGTTTTTACAAGTTCATTCGAATGCTTGCACAACCATATCACTATTTTGGATATGAGATGTGTCAATAAGGAGCTTGTTTAAGCATGACACAAGCATTACATTTAGAGTAGACCCATCAATAATGAGCGCTGTAGGCAATGTTGTGTCTTCACATTATGTAGTGATGTGAAGCGCTTTGCAATTTCCTCTTACCTCATGCGAGATTTTATCATCACTGAAAGACATGTACTTGTTGATAGTGATATTTCTCACTAGGCAATCCAACTAACCTATAGAGATGTCGAAAGGGACATAGTCCTCATTCAAAACCTTGAGAAGGGCATTCCTATAAGCTTTGGAATTCAACAGCACTGACAACACAGATATCTTTGTGAGTTGCTTGTTTAATTGCTTGACGATGCTGTATTCGTTGTGCTTGATGAACTTAAGGAATTTCATAGTTTTTTTCTTATTCACTATCTCTTTAACAGCTACCGAATCTGAATTCTTGGTTGTAAATTTCGGTGCTTGAGGAACGAGATTAGTATTCTCTTGTTGAGTTTCACTTCTCAATGCTACTGGGGCATAAGATCTGCCACTCTAAGTTAGGTGGCTGACCTATGAAAGGTCAACATTTATAGTTTGCTGAATAGATTCTCTTATGATTAAGGTTTTGTTTTCATAATTCCAAGGAACCACTTTATTGTCTTTATAAGGGAAAAGGGATGGAAGTTGAACGATCATCCTTGGCATAAGCTGAACAAGGGTAGTTTTGACTCTTGATCGATTGTCAAACAAGATCAATGGCCTTTTAATCCTGTAAGAAGGATCACCCTTTTTTTCATAGTGTTGGCATACGGTGTTGCATTTGCAGACTTCGTATGTGGGGTTCACTTTTCGTCATAGAATTAGATGTTACCCTTGATCATCGTCCTTTAAACCATAGTGCAAAACTATTTGCATGTTTGAAGAGTATGCCGTAAATAGTATGGAAATCACAAAAGTCATCAATTTTTACCTTTATCTTTTTGGCTGCATCAACCAATTTAGCTTGACCAGGATTTGCCAAACCAAATTCATCAGCGTTCTAACTTCCTTTATGTTTTCCATAATCTTATAATTTTCTTCAATAACCATTCTGCTTAGATCTAACTCAACATGAGTTTGAGATGAACTGGCTTGAGTGCCAGATTTTGGTTGTTGATGAGCCTTCATTTTTCCTTTCCATTTGTCTTTGTAGATATTTCTTCTTCTTGATTCATTTTTTATAGCCTCATCGATCATTCCATAGAGTATGACTACGTCCATAGAGCTTTTTGGGGAGTTTTTCTCCACCTTCTCATAATAAGTGGCTTGTAATATATTGATGAATATGACAATCATCTCTTTGTCTTTCAATAACGGATGAATCTGGGTAGCCTCTTCTATCCATCTTAAAGCATACTACTGGAAACTTTCATTAGCTCTCTTTTCAATGCTCATAAAAGATAGATAACTTGAGACCCGATCATCTGTAGGCCTCTCCTTATTTATGGCATTAATAAATGGACCGATGTGTTCATCCCACTTCTCATAGAAGTCAATCTTAGACCGGTCCATCATCCCTTGGACTATTTCTAATAATGATAGGTAGTGTTACAAATCATGCCCCTAACCGCAATGATAGCAAGATGGCCCAATGAATTTTTTGCTCTTATCTTTGATGTCTGAGACTATTTTGGCCCTCATTAAAGCTTGCTAGACCTTATTCATTGATGTTTTGACTTCTCTAATGCTTCTTTTGACCCATTAAATTTTTAACATGTCGATTATCATATTTACACTTGGTTCGACATGGTTGGGGAATGGATTGGCTTTAATGTTTGGTCTAAGCCTTTTTCGATGTTGATCACATATTTTTCTAGCATACCCTCAACCTTGCTCTTAAATGAGGTGCAACTCTTAATAGAATGGGCTTGTGCTCTAGCATGGTACTCATAATAGGCATTCTCATCGTACCGTCTGAGGTACAATAGTGATCTTGGGTTTGTGAATACTAGGGCCACTAGTTGACTTGTCGACAAATGAAAGTAGATCTCTTTATAAGAGTAAGGGAATGGCTTAAGGTGCTTATTTTCTCAGGGTTGTTTGAAGCTCTTACATTGTTCATATTGAAACGTTGTGCATTCTAGGCCATGTTTTGAATAGGATTTGGTCAAAGCTCATTGTTAGAGTGAATCTGGTGACATGAATTGGTTATGGCATGGGTTAATAAGGGTTAAGACCTAAATTCAACATGTTTGAGAGGTACATAACCTATGCTGGATGTTGACTTCCATTAAACCTAGCATGACTTTTTCCAACAGCATTCACCTCCTTCTCTTGACCCTTATTTACTAACTTTTTAATTGACCTAGATGATTCTCTAATGAATACCCTATCATTTTTTATAGCTTTATCAATCATTTCACCAATATAACCATACCAGTAAAATTTTTCATGGCATTTCCTGCCATTTTTTCATAGTAAGGAGCTCGCAGGGTGCTGACATACATGACCATTATTTCTTTTGTAGTCAAAGGGGGATGAACTTCTGCTACCTCCTCTTTCTACCTTTGAGCATATTGGCTAAAGCTCTCAGAGGATTTCTTTTCCATGTTCACGAGGGAGAGGCAATCTAGAGTCCAACATACACATGCTTATACTGTTCAAGGTAGGCAAGTGACAAATCTGCCCATGCTTGGATTCTTACAGGATCAATCCTTATATACAATTGAATAGCTACCCTAGTCAGACTATCTTGAAAGCAATGAATCAGTAGTTTCTCGTTCTCTGTAGCCTAGCCATTTTATGGCAATACATGTGAAAGTAAGTAGTAGGGTCAGTAGCCCCATTGTATTTTACAAAATTAGGCACTTTGAACTTTGGCAGGATAACGAGACTCAAAACCAGCCCTAATTTTGCGCCCATGATCCCAAATTTGTCATTTCCTTCAATAGCTATAAGGAGCTCCTCTGGTGACTGATATTTGCTCAAGTCTTCATCACTTTTTGATGACTTCTTTGTTTTTTCTTATTCTATTTGTTTATCATGTTCTGGGACTATGGGCCTTACCACCTGCACTTTGAAATCCTTAAATCATATGAGATTTTGTTGCAGGGTTGAGGTAAATGAATTGCTAAGTTGATGGGATATTTATTGTCAGAGGATGTTGTCCATGCAATACCCCTTCTTGAGTATTAGTGGCTTCAGTACTAACATTCAAATTACATTCAAGATCGATCAGTTCTTTTCCCATATCGACTATGCTTGTTTACCCTTTTTCCTTCAAAACCCCGGGTAGTAGTTTAGTTAACTTGAATAGTAGTTGAGTTAACTTGGCAATCTGCGCTTGGAGTTCTTTATTCCTATGGAGTGATTGCTCTTAAGACTCCCTATGTATGAGTTCAAGTCTCTCAATGCAGGCTTAGTGATTGTTTTCCATTGCTTTTTGAAGATTGTAAGTGTCATAGCAATGATGAACTATAGGTTTTGTGTTTTAGAGCATCTTCACTTTAATCGTTATCTGGTTAGGCTTTTATAATATGTCATGAATATGTTTGATGCAATGAAAGTAAGCTTGCAATCATGAAGATAAGTTATTATTAACATGAATAAAACAAACAATGAAGAATTAGGTTAGTCATGCAAATGCAAAATGACAATGAGATTAAAGGGTAGCTCCACCAATAGTGTCTTTCATTAAAGCAACAGAATATCTTGATTATACATGATTATAATCGAAAATGTATAACGCGGTTACATTGCCTGATTACATGCTCCAAGAAATATAACAATTCTTGTTCATGGGCTCCGATGGGCTGAATATTGCATGTCAAGGATTATGCCACATCCATCATGTGTTCGGTTTCTAACTAGGTTGCCTAAATCTGCTTAGTAAGATGGTAGTAGTGATCTTGATGGTTTTGCATGCCTGATCAATCATTTGTACCCACTCTCACTCTTGCTGCTCGAAGGCTCTTGCTAGTTCATTGATTAGAGAATGTCCTAAATCTTAGATTATGAGTGTTAAAGTCGCATTCTCGACGTGGTTTGCCCTTAAATCCCAAATTCGAGCTTGTAATCATCTATTTTTCCTCTAATAGGTTGATGCGAAGGCATAATTTCTAACAAGCTTCTCCTTGTTAGTGCCAACCTCTTCCTTATATCAGTGCAATTTTTTCTCAAAGGTATTAATTTTTGCTTCCTACTCAACTGATGACTTTCTAAGACTTTAAAACTTGCTTGCTTTGCTGAGTGCCATATAATCTTTCTTTAGACTCTTGAGATCTTCCTTAAGATAGTTCTTCTCTTTGATAGCCTGGTTCACCTCACCATACTAGAAGTAGAGGTTCATTTCTAATTGACTCTTTTTTTCTTTTAAACGAGCGATCTCTTTGGCCAAGGTTGTCTTTTCTTGTTCAAACTCTCGCTTGAGCAACTTCATCTCAAAGGGAAATTTGTCAATTGGTATTTGTGATATGTCAACACCAAATGGGGCAAGGCATTATTAATGTGATGGATCATTTAGTCCTTATATTTTAGGGTTATACTACTCCCTTTCTAATATCTTTCCAAGTAGTGAGTGTGTTTCCATGCATAAAAAGCTAGCTAAACTTTTAACTTATAATCAGGCTCACCATAGTCAAAATCCCTGAACTTTAGGTCTTAAACAAAGGGGATGAATTGTCAGCACTAGAATTGTTAGAGGATGAGAATGGATGCATAGCTAGTGCTTCTTTATAATCCTATAAAAGGCATATAACTATAATCTCTGCACCGGTATATGATTGTTTATGGTAAGAACCAAAAGGCTATCCATGTCACCTCTTCTTTTTTGAGGTTTTAAAATTTTTAGACCCATTGTTCATTAAACTTGTCTTGGGCCATTCATTCTTAAGGACCTTGGAGATATGGCTAAAGTTAGGTAAGAAGTTGCACGACAACCTATTTTGCCAGGACAAAAATGATTGACGAGCCAAACATGAAGGAGTGGTGCATATCTAATGAAGTGGCCCGTACCCATTTTCTTGCAATAACTTAAAGCTTAAATAGATTCGATAACGATGGTGCAAGATTAATGTTGCAACACAACTAGGAAAAGAGATCTACTACTATAGCTTCAACGTAACCTAATGTCTTCAAAATATGACTAAACCATATATCGCCAGAGCATAGATATCTTGAATCTTTTGGAGGTCAATAGTATTTGCCATTGTTTCCTTCAAACTAGCCTATAAGATGCACTCATTTTTCCTGTTCATCTTGATATGACTCTTAATCCAAGTCTTTGGTGCACCTAGAATTTATGCTAATCTTTTCTTGAAAATAAAGCGTTCAAAGCCTTGGAGTATATTCTATCGACCTTGGCTCGCTCAATGTTGAGTAATGTAGTGTATTCATCAACTACGCGGACTAAATCTTTATGATTGAAAGAGAAACATCGATATGCTAGGTTCTAAAACTGAGATATTGGTTGTAATAAGCTAACATCCAAATGGACTTGAAGCAAGAAAAACAATGCTTTCGCATCTCTTCATGAATTATTCCTTATTAGTATAATCCTAACTAGTCCATACATACTTCAGCTTTTACCAGCTATTCTGATGGTACCCTATCTTGATCTTTTCATGCATTGTTAAAACATTACTGGGTTTCAAAACGTCCCAATCTTTACACTATTGGCACTTTGATCATGCTCGAACTTCCTCAAAAAGCTTTAAATCTAAAGTGGACTGTTGCTCCATGACAGACACCCCTTGATGAATGCTAAACTATTAGCCAATTGTCCCATGATGATGATGATTATGATAAAATGATGCATGTATGATAAAGAAAAGAAAAAAAAAGGAAATGAGTTAGTAACCATACGAAATAATAGGCCCAAAGATAAAGGAATGAAAGAATAACAACAAAAGTGCATCATAAAATTTTCCCCAAGAATAAATGGTACGATGCCTAGGGCCAAACATTATGATCATGAATGTTAAAAAATTAAACTGACTGCATAATGACATGTCTGCATTAAAAATTGCCTCTTCACAAAGTAACATGATACCTTATGTGAACTAAAACTGACCATTTAAATGGTGATGTTCGTTCATCACTATCTATGTTAAGTACATGCCAAGCCATCGTTTGGATAGCATGACAACTTATTTTAGTTAGATATAACTATTTTAAGATGGCATTATAGGTAATGTCATTTGCTTTTCTTCACCCACTTATTAAAGAGGATTTACCATCGAACATAATGGCATACCCTAAAGAAATGATCATGAAAATGAAAATAACAAACATGGGTGACAATGTTCACCCATCATTGCCCATGTAACCATGGTATATAAAAGTAAAGGTAAAAAGTGTTTCCCCAAGTGATCCTGCTTTTTGGGTTAATCTAGAAGCAATCTGGTAGGGGTCACTATATGAGTTTAAGTTAATGCCTAATTCAATAATTGAATCGCTCCTCCATCTAGTAAAGATGGTTGAGGCACCCTGACCCTAGGCCTATCGCAGGTTAGGCAAAACAAGTTCAACTCTATGGATGTATTTTTCTATGCAAGTGTAGAGGGGTACTCACGAGAGATATAAAATTTATACCTTGGAAGGTCTTGTCATGCCTATGCGGGGGGTTACTTATGAAGGCAAATGGCTCACTTCCTCTTAATAATTATGATATTGCTCACTTCCTCCTAATAATTAGGATACTAACCACACCGGGTGTTTGATAGGAATCTAGCACAAATGCAAGTATATGACTTATGTCAGGGAAACAACAAAAACTTTTCATTTTACTCCATAATATCATACTTATTCAAGTCGATATTCATTTAGAAATGAATAATCCCTAATAATCACATGACGAAAGCATGAAACATAAAGATTAGCAGATAAAAATAAAAGGTAATTATATCTTAATAATTATAGAGATCGAAAAACCAAGAACATAGTGAGAATAGCTAGCCATAGGCCTAAATCTCTAAGTCCCTAACAGAGTCGCCAAGTTGTTGCCATGTGCCCGTCTTTAAAACTTTGAATGATCTGAAAGGCTTAGTGTGCTCGACTTGAAAAAAATATAATGGTTGGTAGTGGTTAAGCTTTTGAGTTATCCTATGATCGAGATTTGGATCAGGCATAGTAATATGAAGAAGAGAGGGACCATCGAGCTTATTACTCATCTAACTGGTCTTGAATGGTTATCATGAAGTGGCCATAAACTTGGAGTCGCCACCGATCATTTTGGGCTAGGTAGGATCATATTCCTATTGAAAATGATATTTCTAGTTACGAAACTCAGAACACTGATTTCAAGGTCTACAAAGTCTAAAGATTCGTTGGTTGGGTTTGGGAGTTGGTTATGCATGAGGAAGGATTAATAGCCTTACGACACTTTAAATTGGTACCTACTAACTATGTCTCGCTTCGATTTCAGTGAAATCAGTTCCACTTAGTCATTATTTAGATATAATTCCCTTTACTGCATGAGGTTTTTTAAATTGCAAATCTGAGTTTTGAAAGAAAATTTATATCACCTATACACCACCGAGGTATGAGGAACATAAGAATTTTGGAGAAAATAAGTTCTAGATTAGATTTTAAAAATTTGGATATTTCATGTTAAATATTGGAGAGATACTGCGGAGGTATGAGGCATAAAAGGATTTTGGAAAAAATAATTTTCGGATTGGATTTTAAAAATTTAGATATTTTATGTCAAATACTAGAAAGATAACAGCACGAAATATCACTTTGCAATTTTGAAAGTGGTTATGAAACATGAATGCATAATGGTCCTTGCAAAGAGAAAGTGTTAGTAAGACAAAAAAGAATATAATAAATTATGTGAAAGTAAACACACATAAAAAATAAAAAGGAGGGACGATCGAAATGTATTTTCTAGTTGTCAATGATTATTGAAGAATAATCAATATAACAACTTTAAGATGTGGTTGGATTCAATGGTTATATAAAGGACAAAAAAGATTTTAATTAAAACAATCTAGGGCATCTGGAAGAGGGAGAATTTTTGGATTTTTTGGGTAAAAACGGGTTTGGAATATCCCCTCAGAGTAATAGGATTGGAGAATTCCTAAAGATAAAGTTATAAGAATAATTTAGAGTAAAAAGAGAATTTGAGTTCTTTTAATGAAAAATAGGGTTAGAGTATTTCCTTGGAGTAATAGGGTTGGAATATCCATTGAGATGAAAATTTTAGATGATTTAAGAAAATTTATAAATCTTGAATAAATTTAAAAGAGAAAATTCAAGTTTTTTAGTGAAAATTAAGGTTGGAGTATCCCCTTAGAGTAATAGGATTGACATGTCCTTAAAGATGCAAATCTTTGATATTTTATAAGAAAAGTTTTTTTTTCTAAAATGGATTTTTAAAATAGAAAACTGAATATTTGTATAAAATATATTTTTGACTTAAGCCTTGATACGAGTCTAAAGGGCTTGTGTTGTAGGGGAATCAATCGGATGCATTTTGAGACATTCGAACACCTCTATAAAAGTAGTTCAAAAATTGGGTTAAAATCAGAGGACATTATCATGTCATCTCTCTTTCCAAATTTATACTAGGTTAATTCGAAGGCATTAGGGGGAAGATGAGGTACAGTTGGAAAGATAACTAGATAAGGTTTAATGTGAAAATATTCCAAAAATCCTAGAAAACCATTTTCTAGGTGGATTTTAATTTTTGAAGTTAAGTCCATCTTGACGCTGGCAGCATGTACAAGGAAGAGGGCGTATGGACTTTTAAAAATTGTTTCAGGCTTATTCAGAATTGTTAGATCATGAACAATAACTTTTCAAAAAGGGAATTTCATAAAAGTTTTAAAAATATAAATTTAAAAATTTTAGAAAAATCATTAGAAGGGGAAAAATGGCTCAAACTGAATATAGCACGCTAGTTCTAAGGGTTACAAATAGCAAATGGTCAAAAAATTATAACTCCCTCATATGGAATGATCTAAGGGCGAAAGACACGATTGGAAAGGCACTTCAACGCCCTTTAAGGGAAAAATATTGGAAAATTCACGAAAAATCATTCATGACTTGAAAATAATTTTTCAAACTCGGACTATGGTGTTGCCAGAGCAAAAAGCAGGGATTATTTGATTTTTTGGTTTCTCAAGGATGGGCTTGAACTTAGGAGGTCCAAACGTCCCTAACAAAAAGGGACAGGTAATGTAAGCATAACGAATTCATTCGATAACCCCAAAGTAGTTTGGGATGATGAAACAACCCATTGACCACGGTAGTAAAGAGGGTACTGGACTTAAGATCAAGGCTTAGTACTTTAACAAAGGAAAGTAGCATTTTATTCCATGAATCCAGACCTGGAAGGTTTAGTTTATCACCAAGATTGTAAGGCCAATTTTATGAAAACATCAAATCCATGTAATTCTTCATCTATTAAAGATAGCATAAACTTAACTTGGGGGTTTGTTTTTGAAAATCAGATTTTTATAATAAACAAGCATGTGTTTTCACGAACAAATCATGAATAAAATACAACATGCACAAAGAAAAATAAGTATTGCACATACAAACACACAAATATGACATTTTGACATGGAAAAGGTAACAAAATGCAAATAATGACAAATAAGATGCATGGAAGTGATATAAACATATTTAAGTGGAGAAAAGTATACTGGAGTTGTCAAGATAGCATTTTTATGTTATGAAACTCCTGAAAATGCAAGAAGATGCATGAACATACTCAATGCATGTTCTAAAAACATTCATGTGTTAAACATATGAAAATAGATGAAACATGAAAAAATGCATAAATAAGGGGCTGTTTAGATGATAAAATGAAAAACAAGATATTTGGCCTACCATGCAACATTAATGCACCAGAGAACATCAACATCTTAAGGTTACCACAAACAAGGCTACAATGATGCATGGAAGCCTTAGTAAGGTCATGGTAACATAAAGAGGTCACTAAGATGATGAAAATGTTGAAAAATAAGAGAATATGCAGAGTCAAGTAGAGAAAATATATTGATAGTTTCAAGCTTCAGCCTTTTCTTTGAGTAGCAACTTTGAACTCACTTTGTTTTGGGTTAAACAGCAAGAGAGTGACGAAAAGAAGGGGTTTTTAGTTAGGTATGGATAAGGAAAGTTTTGAGAGGGAATATGAGTGAAATGGAGGTTTTTGGAAAAAAATTTTAGTGATGGTTTTGAAGGGCTCCAAGAGTGGAGAAAAGTTTCTTGGATGTTTGTGGCTAGGGACTATTGAAGGAATAGGAAGTGGGTGTTTTTCTGCTGAGAATGTTGTTTTTGGTAGGGTTCGCCTTTAGTTGAGTCCAAGGTTAGCTAATAGAGCCATGTGACTACAAAGACAAAAGATAAAAAAGTAATGGTATTTTGGGGTTTTAGTACATGTGCCTCATGCAGAGATCAGGTACTGTGCTCAGCTACCATGCAAACCCATTTCTTGCTTAGCAAAAATAGTGGATCTAGGCTACTTTATGCAGTTGAGCATTGAGAAAGTTTAGCCTTATCCTTTGACAAATTGCATAATGTCATGAAATGTCCCTTGTCATTCATTGGTTATTTGAGCCTCAAAATTTTGTTTAAATCCAATCATAAGCCTAAAGATGAAGCTTGGTATGAATTTGATGATTTTCATGCAAAAAACATGTTTAAATCAGATTTTGCATTAGTGGTGCAATGGTTGAAAAATTGCTTGAAATAGGCAAAAATGCCTCTATGTATCGATACATAAGGTAATTTTTTCCCTTGAGTATCCATACAATAAAGCATATATCGATCCAAGAACAAAAATTAGTTTCTAATCTTGAGACTTAGAGGTATGTATCAATACTTCATGAACTTGTATCAATAATCAAGCTTGTGTTTTGATACATTTTGCCAAAAATCACAACTATAGCTACTGCCAAGGTCTGTATCGATATAATCATTATGGTTTTAGATACATCTCATTAAGTTTCAAGACCAAATCCTCATGTATTAATAGCACATAAAAATTTAAATTTTTGGCGCCACAAAGCCTTGTATCAATACTTATGCACGATATAACTTGCACATACCTATGGCTTCCTAATTTACCTCACCTAGAACTGTGTAGTCATTTGAATGATTCCAGTGACACCCTAAATGTTGACCATTGATGCCTTATTTTTACATTTTTCTTTAATGTGAGCTATAGGCATTTTAGACCTCTGAAAAAAATTTTCACTTGGCACCATGTTGCCTAATAGTGCTTAGCAACACAACCCTCGGTAGTCACCTCTAGTTTCTTTTTATTTTTCTAATTCTATCATGTTTCAATTATGTCTCCAGATGCCAAAAATAGACCTAGACAAAATAAGGTGTCTACATAGACCTTATGTGTGATATTATGTTTCCTCAAAGAATTTACCACAGATTTATTACAAAAATGCTTACCTCTACCGCTAATCATAGCCTTAAGAGCTTCAAACTATGTAAAGATATTAGACTTCACAAAATCTACAACTACTATAGAGTCATCAGTCCTGGTGGCTTTTGCTTCCACCCATTTTGAGACATAATCAATAGCAAGTATAAAGTAAAGGTTACCAAAAAAAAGGGAAAGGTACTTTAAAATCAATGCCCTACATAAAAAAAATTATAAAATAACTTTAAGTGATTAAGGTATTTGATTTTTAGCACCTGAGCTACCTGTTCTTTGACAATGATCACAAGACTCGCAAAAGATGTATGATTCTTTAAATAATGATGGTCAATAGAACCCACAATAAGTATTGTTAATACTATTCCTTTTAATAAAAAATGCCTTCCACATGTATAAGAATGATGAAAGGTTAAAATAGATAGAAATTTTGAACCAAGTATACACTTTCTTATAACTTTATTAGGGTGATGCTTCCAAAGATATAGATCATCGCAAATGTATTAATTGGCATCATTTTTTATCTTGTCCCTTTAAGCTCTAGTCAAGTCCTCTTGTAAGTTCTTAGTCACTAAATAATTAATAGTGTCTGCATACCAAGGGGTTGACACGCCAATTGAAAGGAGTTGCTTATCTAGAAAGTTTTCATGTAATGGATTATGTCTCTTCATGAACTAGGCAACTGAGATGGTCTACAACAAAGTTTTCACTACCCCTCTTATCTTTTTTTTTTTTTGTAAAAAGAAGTATCCTTCTAGCTAGTCTCAGTTTTGCATCCTTTTTTGTCAGCAAGTACCTAAGAGCTACATGATCAGAAGAAATAATTACTTTAGTGCCAATCAAGTAAGGAAAATTTTCTCTAAAGAAAAAATAACCACTAAAAGCTTTTTTTGATTATGGAATAGTTAAATTATGTGTCATTTAATGTGTAAGAGGCATAATAGTTAGTGTTTTCCAAGCCATTACCTCAAAACAACACTACAGCATAGTCACTTACATCAAACATGATCTCAAAGGGCAAATTCCAATATGATGGTTAAATCATAGCTACTAAAATCTAGGGCTCTTTCAATGTCTCAAATGCTTCTTTGCAGTTATCATTAAAGTGGAAGACCATATTTTTTTAATGCATTGACGCAATGCTATCTTCAAAAATCCTTGATAAATCTATATAGAAACATACATGACAATAAAAAAAGAACAAAGCTATCTCACACTTTTTAGTGGTGGCAAAGAACACACAAGGTTTATCTTAGATTTGTCAACCTCTTTTCCCCTAAAAGAAATAACATGCTCAAGAACTATATCTTGATCCACCATAAAATGAAATTTTCCTAGTTTAACACAAGGTTACTTTCCATGCATCTTTTAAGCACAAGTGTTAAATTTCTAAACATTTATCAAAAGAATCACCATAACCACTAAAATCATCCATAAATACCTTTATGATGTTTTCTACATAACAAAAAAAATGCTAACCATACACCTTTGGAATATGGCTATTATGTTAAAAAACTACACGGCATACTTCAATAGGTAAATAGCCTAAATAGGTATATAAAGGTTACCTTTTTTTGGTCCTTTAGAATGATGACAATCTAATTATAACTTGAGTAATCGTCAAGAAGAAAAATAATGAGAATGGCCAGTTAAGCTTTCAAGCATTTATTCAATAAAAGGCAAAGGGAAATGGTCTTTACATGTTGCCAAATTTAGTATGTGGTACTCAATGTAAACTTGCTAATTTGAACCCAAGTAAGAACAAGCTCATTATCTTCATTCATTACAATAGTGATTCCAAACTTCTTAGTAAACACTTGCACCGGGTTCAACCATTTGCTATTTAAAATTGGATAAGTCACCCTAACATTTAGAAGCTTCAGTATCTCTTTTTCATAATTTCCATTAAAAGAATATTTATCTATATTTTTTCTTATCTTGTTTCTTTTAATCCTTCATTTAACAAAACATGCTGCATGCACATGGATGGGCTTATTTCTTGAATGTTAACAATCGTCCAGCCAATTACCATTACGTGATTGTCAAGAATGGGTCCTTAAAAATCCTCGTAGAGCTAGAAGTGTTTACAAATTAAACATGAGGGAAATGATAAAATTCTTGACATGAAAGTGTCGTCTCAACTAAGACTCTTCCTTTGTATAATAGAAGGGGGACATCAGATGAATCACTTGTCTAATCGATCTTTGATGGCTAACACTTGGAGTCACACTGATCACTTGGGCTAGGCATGATCAGACGCCTATTGAAATTGATGTTTAAAGTTACAAAACTTAAAAAAATCGATTACAAGGTCTATATGATCTAGAGGTTCATCAATTAGGTTAAAGAATTGGTTAGTATAGGGAAGTATTGACATTTCCATAATGCTTGAAATCGGTGCATTCTAGCTATGTCTTACATTGGTTTTAGTTTCCTTGGTTTTGACTTGTCATTATTTTGATATAATCCCTTTTTATGCGTGAATTTGTGCAAAATCATAAATCTGGATTTCTTAGAAAAATTTAAATCTCATATGCGCCTTGAAGAGGTAGGGAACCTAGATATTTTTTATTAAAAATGATCTTCGAGTTTAATTTTAAAAATTAGATATTTCATGTCCAGCACCGGAGAGATACGAACACAAAACATTGCTTTTATGATTTTTAAAAACAATTTAGAAATATGAATGCAAGATGGACACTAAAAAAATGTGTTAGTAAGGCATACAAAAAGATAAGCTTATATTTGCGTAAAATAATCACACAAAAGAGGGAGGAGGAAAGAGGTGATCGGAATGTTTCTCGTAACTGTCATTAGTTATCTAGAAATAACCAAATTAATAATCTTTGAGACGTGTTTGGATTCATAGATTGACTAAAGGTGAAAAATAGGTTTGGAATAAAAAACTCTGTAGAAATTAGGGAAAGGAAAATGTTGATTTTTTTAGTGTAATTTTGAAAAGCAGGTTGGAGTATCCCTTCAAAAAAATAGGATTGGAGTACCCTCATACATGAATATATCTATAGTCGTTGGAGAAGTAGGATTAAAGACTTAGATTAACAAAGATTCGGTAATTTCTTGACATCATGACATTTTGGACATTTTTTTGACATAGTTGATAATTTTGGTTAAAAATGAAAGGTTAAAATAGGAATGGTAAAATTTGAAAAATGCTTGTGCCTTGATTCAAGCCTAAACGGGTTGGCACATATTTTTTGACTCGAAGGTTGGTTGGACCCAGTTAGAGGCATTTGAAAGCCTTACAATGGAAATTTCAAAAAATCAACTGATTTTGATAAATGCTAAAAAGGGGGACAACATCATGCTATCCTATTTTGATTTTATTCTAGGCTAGTCTGAAGGTTTTAGGGATTAGAGAAGGTGCCGTTGGAAAAGGCTCAACAAAGCTTAATATAAAAATATTCCAAAAATCTTGAAAAATCATTTTTTGAGAGGAAATAATTTTCGAAGTTAGGTCTAATTTGATATGATAGCATGTACATGGGAAAGAGTATAACGAAATTCAAAAAATCATGCCTGACTCATTCAGAATCGGTAAATCCTAAATGATACCTTACTAGAAAACTAATTTCGCAAAATTATTTGGAATATTTTAACAATCCAAAAAAATCCTCCGATACGTTGAAATGGCCCAAACAAAATGCAAATTACTAATTTGATGGGTTTCAAACATTTGTTTGAAAAATTATAACTAACTTATCCAAAATGATCTGAAGGAAAATGAGACATCATTGGAAAGGTCATTCAACACCCTTTAATGAAAAAATATCAAGAAATTCTAGAAAAATATTTTATCCCTTGAAAATGATTTTTCAAGTTGGTGACATAGTGCTACTAGTGCCAAACATGGGAAATTTTAGTTTTTTGGGTTTCTTAAACTTAACTTGGACTATAGACATTGAATGCCTATGGTCAAAAAGGGTTAATGACAATGGCTTCACAAGCTCATTTGCATAATCCTAGATTAGTTTGGGATGAAGAAATAGTCCATTAACCATGTTACAAGCAAAAAACACTAGACTCAAGGCCAAGGCATAAGCAATTTAAGAAAAACTTAAAAAGGGCAATTTTGTTTTGAAAATCTAAATATCTAGCCTCATTTACCCTTGAATCCAAACACAAAAAGCTTAATTTTTCCCCATCATTGGAAGACCAATTGATTGAAAACATTAAGTCTATCTTAGTTCCCATTTATTTAAGTTGATATGGACCTACCTTGGGAAGGTTTGAAAAAAAAATTTTGCTACAAGAATAAAACATCAAGCGAGCATCTCTAATCATGAAAAACAATCAAACATGGCGTCAAATGATAAAAACATGCTAGAGCATCAACAAGACATCATTGCCATTAAGGAAACCTGTTAAAATGCAAAGAAAGTATGAATGGTGCACGAACATACAAGAATATGTCATTTGATGCAGAAAACATGATATGAGCATAGAAAAAGTATTTTCATGACATTAACATTTGTTTGAAATTTCATGATAGCACAAAGATATGATTTTTAGGCTTAAGTAAATGCATAAATATACCAAAATATATTTATGAAGGCCTAGAACATGACATAAGCATAAAGAAATATGTTTTAATGACAAGAATATATATTGGAAATTTCATGACAGTATCAAGACATGATTTTTATGTATGGAAGCATGATGAAATCAGAAACTTATGACCAAAAAAAATGCATGGAACCTAAAAATGGTCAAGTTTATAAGAAGAAGGTCATTAAGATGATGGAGAATATGAAAAAAGCAACAAAAATAAAGAGATAATACCAATAAAATTTTCAGTGGCTATTTTTCAAAAAGATGATATCTTTCTAACAAAGATGTTGCCTTTCTAGCCTTTTCTTAATTACTATGAGTTAGCAAAAACAAAAGCAAGCAAAAATGACTTAAATGGTATCTTGAAGGTGCTTTTTGGAGGTAGCATGGAGAGCTACGAAGTAAAGATGTTTTGATGTTGATGGTGGCTGGTAAAAATGTTGAGATGGTGTGAAGGCTAAGCGCTTAAGTGTTGTCTTATTTGAGCCAAAGCAAGCCTATATCACTATGTGAATAGTGAGGAAAAATGCAAAAAAAAAGGTATTTTAGGGTTTTGGTACATGTGCCTCTAATTTGAACAAGGTGTTATGCTCAATTATCTATTAATACCACTGTCTTACTTAATAAAAACAATAGATCAATGCCACTTTATGCAGTTGAGCCATGAAAAAGATCAATATTGCCTTCTAACAAATTGAATTAAGTCATGAGAATGTCCTAGACAATGGATACTTTGGCCTTAAAAATTTAATTAATCCAATCACAAGTCTAATGCTGAGGCCTAGTATGAATTTGGATGATTTTTGGTACTAAAAACATGATTTAATTGGATTTTGGATCAATGGTGTTAGGGCTGAAAAATGCCATGAGTTGGGCAAATTTATCTATCTGCATCGATACAAAGCATTGTGTATCGATACAAAGAGCAACTTTTGCCTAAATGTTTTGATACATTGAAGAATGTATCGATACATAAAGATTTGTATCTAGACTCCAACTTGTGTATTGTGATTTTAGCTATGACATGACTTTGTATCTATACAAGTGCTAATTTATCAATACATTGAGTATTTCTATCGATACATGGCCCCTTGTGTCGATGCAAATAGTAGATTTTATAATTTAGTTGATGTAAAGGTCCTATATCGATACACATGTCTATGTATTGATACATGCATCCAAAAATGTGACTTTTATGCACCTTTGGCTACTAATCACCTTAGGATACCTAAAAATGATGGAATACCAATCCATGCTTGTTCGAATGACCTTAATGATGCTGCAAATGATGACTTTTGATGTCTTAGATGTAGGCTTGGACGAAATGGGTTATCTATATATATAATGAGCATTATATCAATACAATGCATGTTTTTGGCCTAGAATGAAAAAACACGATAGTGTATCGATACATTTTTATGAATTTCACGAAAATGACATTTTTTCTATTTGTTTAATATAATCCCTAGGTATGAAAACATGGCACTCGATAGTCATCCTTATTTTTTGCTTTTTATTATTTTATTCTATTACCTTTTAATTAAGCCCTAGGATATCAGAATAGGCCCAGAAAGAGAAATGAATCCATTTCATTCAAAAGTCTCTGATTAGGCACAGTTTGTTTGAAAATGGCTTGGACAAAGGTAGGTGTCTATAGCTAAAGTTTTTTAGCTTATGGATAAGTTTCTTCTTTTACGATGGTGTGAGATCTTTAGCACTGATAATCAAAAATTGTGTGCCTCCCACCTAAGAAAACCTATTTCAAATGATCCAATAGTGGTTTTAATTCCAAGGTTGGGCCCTAGACAATAGAAGGTAAAAGCTTCTAAAGAGATATAGACAAAGAATGTAAAGATGCCACTACCTCCTTTACATGTTCACTCAAAGCTACCTCCAACTTTGATTCTTCAGATTTCTTTATCCTAAGGTGCTTACTAATGGCTACTTCCAAACTATCTTTTTAATTCAAAAGTTTTTGCATTAAAGAATCAATAACATCAACTACAAAAATAAACTATAAATCACTAAACTCATGACTTTAAAGATATTAAAATGAATCAGTTTGCCATCAAATTCCATAGTAAAGGTGTCATGAACTTCGATCTTAGTTTGGCTATATTTAAGAATGGTCTTTCAAAATAATAGGGGTTGGATTAACAAGAACATAAAAATTAGCAAGAAAACCCATTTCATTAACCTTTACAAGAACTTCATCTATAACTACTTTTGGATATGCATTAGAATGACCAATGAGTTATATATTTACACCAATTTCCTATAATGCTCCAAGATTTAAATAAGTATAAATAGAGTATAGTATAACATTAATAGGTGCTCCTAAATCTAGCATAGCTCATTTAAATCTAATGATACCAATGGTAAAGGGTGTAGTAAACATGCTAGGGTTCTTAAACTTAGGTAAGATTTTTTTTGGACAACTGCAGAGACATTTTATTCCATTTTTACTGTTTCTTTTTCTTTTAGTTTTCATTTAGAGGTGCACAATTTTTTGAAAAACTTGGCATAATGAGGCACTTGCTTTATAGTATCTAGAAAAGAAATATTTACCTCTATCTTTTAAAAAGTCTTTAAGATCTCCTTATCTTAGTCCTTTTTTTTATATTTTACAAACTTGCTTGGAAATGGTAGAGGTCTAGTATGAGAAAGGATAGAAGGTTAGGGCTTACCCAGATGGCAAATCTGGCTTTAATGATGCATTGGTGTTATCTTTATGCTTGAAACTCTCTTTATTTGGCGTCAATGGAAATAAGTAGTGTCTTAAGTCGTTCCCACTTCTTAAAATCATAGCGCTTACATTTTTCTATGATATACTATAGTTTGATAAAGTTGCTTACCTAAATCCTTTGCCTCTAATTCACTAACTGTTGTAGCCAATTACCTTATTTAATTCCTTAAGTTTGGATACTTGCCATAGCCTTTTATTGAAATTGCATAATATTAGTTGGAAGGGCTTTAACAATATCTTCTAAAAACGTGCCTGATTTTTATGGTGTTGATTATTTCAAGCTTGATATGGCTATAACATCTTTCGATGAAGACCAAATGATTGATTAAAAAAGAAAGTTGGTTGTTGAGTCTTTACATAACTTAATGGTGGATTGTCCTTCCAACGTGGATTATATTTATGTGTTTGAGAAATGATCATATTTATGTTATTGGCTAAAGAATCCACCAATGGCATTAACATGCTTATTGGAACCATCTTGAGGCATTAGGCATATATTAGTTATGTGCCCTATTATAGAACAAATACAATGTGCTTTTATTTGGTGAAAATTCCATATAGTTATTTGTTGCACAAAAGAAGTAAGATGAGCAAGTTATTGTTTAAAAAAAGTTGTACTTACCTTATTTATTTTCTTAGGCGGAGGTGGGCTATGTCATATGTTGAATTGTTGCGAATTGGTTGCAATGTTAGAGATAAGAAAACTTATGGCTTCAAGAGTCTTATCAACTAAAGCTCTTCCATTTATGGCATTAATCATGCTCTGTGCTATAGGTATGAAACCATAAAATATTTGATAAGAAGTTGTTCCCATATCCAATAATGTAGACAACTTGCAACTAGCTTCTTAAGTCACTCCCAATGCTTGTACAAATAATCTCCATTTTACTATTGAATGACAAAGATTTTTTTCCTAACATTAGTTACCTTAGATGCAAGAAAATATTTCTGTAAAAATAATCTTTTCATCTCATTCCATGTAGTGATGGTCCTATAAGGTAAATAGTAGAGCCTTTTTTTTGCAAAATCTGCTAAAGAGAATGGAAAGGCTCTCAACTTGATTTGTTCCTTAGACACACCAACTAGTTTTATGTTTAAGAATACTACATAAAACTCCTGATAGTGCTTGTTGGGATCTTCACCTACAAAATAACCAAAAGATGGGAGAAGATAAATCATACTAGATTTAAGCTCAAATGTAATCTTAAGGTTAGGATATTCAATACATAACGGCTGTTGGTCCGGATATAGAGTTGCCAAACATTTTAAAAGTTTGGTTATTTACAACTGTCTCTTCTGCTTCAGATGAATTAATTAATAAAAAGTAGTGTTAATTAAAAGAGTCAACTTAATGGTAAAGAATAGGCTCAGTGTGAAAGGTAGTAAAGGCAAAAAAGCTATAAATTACTGACTATGATTATGTTTAAAGTTGTGTGAGTAATCTTGAATCCTTCGCAGTTACAATTCTCTCTTTTTTAAACATAAAGGAAAAACCTGAAATTAAAAAAAAAAATCAACCTAATTAAAACTTGACAAAAAAATAAAAACTAGAATAAAACTAATCAAATGTTCAATCCTTGGTAAGATAAAGCCAAAAATTGGTGTAGTTTGGAAAAAAGTGCCAAATTAATCTTCCCAGATCAAATTGATTGATATTAAGTATAGTAGTAAGCAATGGTCATTCCTACAGAGGATTGTTTCTAATTAATTAGTTATTAACTATTCTAAACTGACTTAAAACAAAAAAGGGGTTTTTAGTTATGATAGAATAAAATAGACTATAAAACTTAAAATTAATAAAGATTGTAAAAATGATCAATATGACTAGTTAAGGAATTATTCTCTAGCTATAAACATAAACTATGAATCAATATCAGAATTATCTTTAGTCATCTCTTGAAACTACCAACCATAGATAACAAGTTTTGCTACCCCAATCTTTCCTTAGTTTGTTGTTAATTAGAACAAGCTCTATATTTAATCCCTAACTATCAAAATAACCTAAAATAAGATCTTTCGATTTAATTTAATAGATGTTGCAACATGGCCAAGATACAAATCTTGACCAGCTCAACTTAAAAAATAGTTTCTCTCCTTATTCCTATATATATATATATATATCTACATATCATTATATTTTCATTTTTAAGGGGCCATATCATTATTATTTTTTTTTATTTTTCAGCATTAGATTGTTGAGATGAATTGTTCAATTGACTTAACCCTAAATAGTCATTATGAAACAATTACTTATCTTAGAGTTACCACCAATCTATTCTAGCTAGGTGAGATTGCTCAACTATAAGAGTTCACATTCTGAGGGTTATGAAACCTTTAAAAACATACTTCGAGGTCCCGAAAGATTGCACGAAAAGGTTTAAGAGTCAGCTACAACCATAAGTAAGGATCGATCCTTTTCATGATGCCCAATAATCAACTTCTTATTAATTACGTGTTAACTTGAATTTAGATTTTTCTTTGGTTTTAGTGTCTAATATTTAGTTGTAATTCCCATATACTAAAATAATATTCTAAATTTATTATTCCATATGAGAAAATTGGGCTTTTAATAGTTTTGAAAATCAAATTATCTTTTGTACCCTACCGAAAGTCGAAAGAATAAAAAAGGACAATATATCTTCCATGCCCCACAGAAGGACCGAAGGAACATGAAAGGTTTTATTTAAAAATCAAAACATCTCACCCCATACGAGGACCAGAGGAATATAAAGATTACTACTAAAATGGCCTTAAGGTATACCTTTGACGTGAAAGTATCCTAGTAACCCTAAAGGGCTTGATAACAATATGGAATGGCAATTATATCTTAAATACATAATTTAGATGATTAATGTGACCTAAACTACAAAAATTACTAATACATCTCTAAATTTTTCAAAATTGCACTTTAACCTCTAAATGGTGGAAAATGCTAAAATTACTTCTAAAATGTCCAAACTACCTTAAATAGGTAATCTAATGTGAGAAATGACCTAAGTACTCCTCAAATGGAAGTCTTCACCTAAGGTTACTAAACTTCCTAAACTTGCAATTTAGCCCCTAAATGATTTCAAATACAAGAAATAGCCATTACATAAAATCAAAATGCATACAAAATATTTCCATTGAGCCTTGCAGCATTAGCCAAGCACCTTAGGCCTATAATCAATTTTTCTCGATTTTGTAAATAGGCCTTTATATTTTTAAAAATTACCAAGTGGCTTCAAAATGACAAAAATTAAAAATTTCTATTTTTTTAGCCACTACTTATTTGACTTAAGCATGTAAATGCTCTTAGATAAGTTTGAAAAAAAATTTAAATATTATAGTCTTTATAGGTTTGACCCAGCTAAAAAATATGCCTAAATGGACTAAAAGATGTGAACATTGCATTTTAAACCCTGTAAATTTTGGCCAAGCTAAGGAATCCCATTAAATGAATTTGAAAAAATTGGAAAAATTATGAAATTGCTCGCATAAGTGCTATCATGAACCAAAGTAGCCTTTACATGGCCTAAAAATTAAAAGAAAAAACAATTTAACCTCCAAAGTTTAAACTATTTATAAAATAACCCTTTAAAATTAACTTTTCATGCCATCCTAAAACATTACTAAGCTTGCCACACAAAAACAAACTCAAAATATTAGTATTCAAGAAAAATCACAAACTAGATGCAAAGGAAAAAAAAAAAACTAGAAACAACCATGCATTAGCCATGAAATCCACCAACATTGGAACTTATTTTAGCACATATGAACATGATTTAAAGCATTTAAAATTTGCAAATATGGTTTTAATGAAATTAAAACAAAAACAAAAACAAAAAGGAATGGTCATGGTTCCCAGCTTAACTTCTGAAGCATAAAATATGCTATAGCTTAAGCTTATCACATTAATAGGTAAGGATCATAGAACTAACATCAAGAGTTGAAAAAGATGAAAATGAAGTGAATAAAAATAGAAGATGAAATAAACAACATGAATTTTCAAGAAAAAACTATCTTAAAGGCTTTGAAATAAATCAAATTCCATTTTTTTTTCTTTTGGCTGTTTTTTTTGCTAAAAACTAGCAACCAAATGAAAAACATCCTCCCTTGTTTATAGGGGAGAATGATTCATCCAAAGAGGATTTTCATCCTCTTTGGCCTAATTTCCATGCTGTTTTTCATATTTTTTCTTTTTTATTTATTTTAAAATTTGTTAACTTATTAGGTTGAAAATAATTATTGTTGTGTCATAAGCCCAAGCTTTTGTCATTTTTTCCTGCAAGCTACCATCCTATTATCATTATTTGGCTGGTTTAGGTAGGATGATGATCATGTGGTACTTTTAGCCTAACATGGAGTTAGTTAGGAAGAAACTAGTTAATTAGAAAAGAATTGAATTTCAACCAAATTGAATTTCATGTAACTAAATTAGTAAATTATAAAATTAATTACGTAAAAGCAAAATTAAATCATAAATTTACAAGTAAAAATAAATTTGGCAGGAAAGAAATAAATGCAATTAAGGTATAAGAAAATCCTAATTGAAAATTTCATAAAAATGATAAATTAAAGTTCAAGTGCTCAAAAAACCAAAATTTCACATGATAAATCCAATTAAGAATTTAATCAAATGGGCATTCGAATTAAAATTCCATAGAAAAAAATTGAACCACAATAATTGATATATATATATACTTAAACTTCATTAAAGAAAAGAAAAATAGGGTTAGTGGACTCTGTTACAAAATTAGGGATTAAAATGGGCTTGATGGGCTCATTTGAGAATTAAAATGAGCTTGGTGGGCTTCTTGGAAGTTTAAAATAGGTTTGGTAGGCTTATTGGAAGCTTCATGGGTTTTAAAGCTCATTAGCTAAATTTTAAAGTCTTAAGCCTATGAAATAGAAAATTTTCTTGGCCAATAAAAAATAAAAAACAAGTGAGAAAATAATTAATAGGTGAAAATTTAAATAAAAATTTTTGTGGAAAAATTCCAAGTGAAGGAAATTAATTAAAAGGAACATTGATGAGAATTTAGAAGAATTATGGCTAAAAACAAAATAAAGAAAAAACTTAAGATATGGCAACTAAAAAACCTTCAAGCGCTAAATGAAAATTTCCACATTAAAAAAATAAAATTCATGACAAATTAATGATCAAAAGGAAATAAAATTCAATACTTGGAGGTTTTCTTTTTGAGAAAAATTAAGTGATGGGAAATTTCATGTTTTAATCTTACTAAAATATTTGAAAAGTATCCCAAGTATTGAATTTCAAGAAAGAATTTTCGTAAATAAATTGAAAGATTTTATATGTGAAAAAATAGAATTAAAAAATTTTAAACTTGTAAAACTTTTACGAGGAAAACCCCTATGGAAGAAAATATGCATTAAAAAAAATGAAAATTCATGAAACAAATTAAAGGATAAAAAAACTAAATTTGTATTTATTTATTAAAAGTATTCAAAAAAGTTAAAAATTCTAAACTTGGAAAATTCTACAGAAAAATTTTACAAAGTAAATAATTTTGTATTATGGAAACAATAAAATTCCAAAAATATGTTCAAACTTATAAAATGAATTGAATTTAGCACATTATTTAAAATATTAAAGATAAAAACTTAAAATCTAAAACAAATTTTAGAAAAAATTCACGAGCATGACGCTCACAATATTGTAAAAAATTTAAATTTAATAAATAATATCGACAATTTGACACCTCGTTGTATAAAATGCTAATATAAATTTTTCTTTGCATTTTTCGGAGTAAGTATTGGCATAAATACCATAGAGGTATTAGTAAAAATATATGATGGTTAATTCTTAAAATTTCATAAAAAAATTTTAAGAAGTTCCTAAAAATGGAAAATTTGAACTTGATATCATATGTAGAAATAAATTTCTAATTTATCGAGAAAATATTTCAAAACTAATTTTTCTCTTGAATATTTGTCCTTTTAATCCAAGATTTATTCTCTACAATCCTCAAAATTGCACTTTTTTTTGTCATGTGCACATGCAACCACTTGATGTGACTAAATAGGTTTTGAAAGTGCTTAATCCTTATCGAAGAGATTGACCCCCACTAGGGCAACCCCTAGGTTCTCAGTCTCAGATATTTAGAATTACCAAAAAAGAGCTTAGACAAAATCAGGTGTCTATAGCTACCCCCTTTGGCCATTTCTAAGAATCAGGAACAGGGCAAAAACTAAATAGACATATTTTATTTGGGCTATGATAAGCCTTTATACATAAATGTTTTTTCCTTTTTCTTTTATTAAGGTAGGCCAACTACATTGGTTTTTTTTACCTAATGTAGATAAACTAGAGAGAAAATCCTCCAGTCATCTACTTAATTGAATGAAACTAGTTTGAAGCCTACTTCACCTACATTTCATATGATCAAAAATGAAGAGGACACTTAATTCCACTAGTTTTTAACCTAACCTAGTGAAACTGACGAAGAAGAACTCCATTGATCTTTTTGCCTAATTGGATGAAGTTGACTCAAATCCTACTTCACATAAATTTCACTTGATTGGATGAAGAAGACATCTTACTCTATTGGTTCCTAACGAAGTGAAGATGACAAATAAAACTTCATCGATCTTCTGCTTAATTGGATGAAGTTGAATTAATCATACTTCACTTACATTTCACATGATCGGATGAAGAGGACACCTAATTCGAATATTATGAGGGTTAATCCTCTTATATGTTAGTGAGGCCTTATCAATTTGATCCTAATTATTGCTAATTTCTTTCTTTTCTATTCTATTAGCGAGGCCTCATCAATGTAAGCCTTATTATTGCCAATTCCATTTCTTGCTTTTTAAAAGCTTTGAATTTCACCATTGAAGATAAACTATAAAAATTTTTAAAATACTTCGCATTTCACCTCTGAAGACTCTTTTTTAAACAAATTGTTTTAAATGCCTTAGATTTCACTACCGAAGACTTTTGAATGCTTGGAATATCATAATCGAAGACTTGTTTTGAAATAAAAACTTTTGAATATTTCAAATTTCACCGTCAAAGACTTGTTAAAAAATTTTTCGAATGCTTTGAATATCACCATCAAACAGTTGTTTTGAAATAAAAATTTTAAATGCTTTAAATTTCACCATCAAAGACCTTTTTTAAAACAAAAACTTGTGAATGCTTTGAATTTCACCATTAAAGACTTTGACATTTTACGTGAATGATTAATGGTTGTTGCTTATAACTACTTAAGCAGATATGATAATGCAATGATTGCAATGATGACATGGTTCAAAGAAATTAAATGATGCATATGCACAAATTGCTAGCGTTGAGAATAGTGCAAATGCTCATGGAATGATGCAAATGCAAGTCTCAATGAAAAGTACATGCATGAGAAATGATGCAAATGCCAATAACACCTAAATGGTGTAAATGATCATAAAATGATGCAAATATCAACTATTAGATGAAGCATATGCTATGAATGACTCAGAAATTAAAACTTTATTTAATCCTTCTATGCCCTAGGAAAAATTGCTCCCTTTTTTAATCTTTTGCAACATCTTGCCCTAATGAATTCAAATTTTTATTTCACCTTTTCCATTTCATAGGTCAAGTATTATCCCACTTTAATACCTTTTAACTAAGAAAACCCTTTACTTTTTTCATGACACATTTTCAAGTTTTTTTTAAATGATTATTTTATTTAATAAAATGTATTTTTTTAAACCTTTATGTTGAAAGCATGTGATATTCAAATATTTTGAAAACTAATGGTCTTTTGTTGAAAATTTTTCTAAATGATGATCTATTTTCCTTAAAATGGTTGAAGAGCTTAAAAAGACTTAGGTTGGCCTAAAATTTCAAGGTAGATAGCAAACATACCCTATTTTTCTAGTCATAAATGGATAAGGTCGTATGAAGTATGAATCTTTTGAAAACCATATGAATTTAATTTTCTTTTAAGTCTCCTAACTATTAGCTTTGACAAGTACCAAGACTGATCATGAAGGGTTTAAGAACAAAAAGTTAAGCAAAAAGGGATGGATTTAATTTTCTAAGTGGGTATGTTCAACTATAGGTTGATTTAGGGATTTTTTTGTCCCCAAATTTCTTCAAAATGGGTTTTTCTCCTTGCGAAATTGTAATAATGGCCATAGGTGATACTGACAGTTTTTTTTTTTAATTTTGCTCTAGACTACTTGTTTCTTGGTTTACACCTTAGAGCTTTATTGTTCTTATTTTTATTCATTTTTTGTCTTTTTTTTAATCGATTGCCTCATCATGTTTTTAAAGACTTAAAAATCATCCAAAAAGATAAATTTTCAAAGGGTTTCCTGGGAATGACTCGATAACCCAAAAAGCTATGCTTAATCAAATATACTTTGTAGGTACATAACATAGGCCATGGTTTTCGATTTAGAAAGAAAGGATAAATAGGCCTAAATCACACATTTAAAGGTATTTGAATCAAGGATCATTTCTTTAGCAAAATTCTCGTTTGGCATGTCTTTTAAACTAAAACACATCTTTATTTCTTTATCTCTTTCTTCTCATTTTTTTGCCCTTCTCTGTTTTACTTTTTTCTTTCTCTTGTTTTTTTCCTTTTTTATTTTGAAAAAGATTTAAACTTTGAATCGATCTTTGACTTTCTGTTGTGATAATGGATTTGCTCTTCTTGTACCTTTAGAATGAGAGTTGCTCCCTCTGACCGTAAAGTTTTGCTTTATTTGCCCTAAGTGTGGAGGTGATCCTTGATTAGGGTTTAATGGAAGAATAAATCATCATGTTTAAAGTGGATTGCAAAGGGAATAGTTTTTGCTTTTGTGAAAGGATAGAGAAAGATGGCTATTTGTCATTTCAAACAAAGCTATTTACATCACTAAGCTTTGTGCTCAGAAAAACGATGGTTTTCTTTTGAAATCCTTTTGAATATCTTAGTAATAAGATGTTGCACTCAATTTTTTAATTTTTTTCTTTTTTTTCTTTTTTTTTTGCAAAAAATCATGTAGATGTTCCTTTTTAGTGTATCACCAACAAGAAATCAAGTAATGAAATGATTCATGTTTGCAAGGAAAATTTTATGTTTGATTCTTCAAAATCTGCAATAATCAGCGTTAGGCTATATTTAAAATGATTAGAAAAAAACAAGGCTTAAAAAGGTTTTGTTAGGAACATTAGGCAAATTTTGTTCTATTGTTTTGCCCTAGAACATAATTAATGATCGACATCCAATGAATGGTCCCAAAAATTTTATGTTTAAAAAAATTGAAAAAGAAATGGGATTTTGCCCATAATCTTGGCACACATCTAATTCCCATAATTAGGTTCCCTAGAAAGATATTTCATTTGTTCGATCTTCAAAGAAACTCATAAATTCTTGGAAACTTCATTCTATCACTCCTTTCTTGGGGAATCGTGATTTAGGAATTTTAAAGTTATTGTCCTAAAGTATTAGGTTTTTTGAATTATTAGGGTTTTATTCATATACAAGGGTACAAGCTAATTTTCAACATTGATCATTAGCATTCTATAGACTTTTCATCATCATGCTTTTTTAAAAAAAATTCTTTTTGGAAACATTATTAGCTTATCAAAAATATTTAACCTGCGTGTTTTACAAAATGATGTCAATTCAGAGGCAAGGGGTTTTTTAAAATATAGGTCACATCAATCATTGTGGCATGTGCCCTCTTTTTTTTAAACATAACTATTATTAATGCTTACCTTTTACTAGTATACCTTTTACTAATATCTAGCTTTCCCTTCTTCAAAGTTTAACTTCCTAGCCTTAGTGAGATCCTGGACTTTGTACTTAAGCACAAGGCAATCCTCTGTAGAATACTTGGATTACGAAAATGATAATCACAACACTGGTTAAAATCATACCAATCCAAATATAGGGGTTTAGGATGATCAATATGGATAGGTGTTAAGAGGTGATTCTTAATGACCTCAAGCAAACGCTTAGCATAAGGCATAGGAATCTATTTAACCCAATTCAAATTTTGCTTTGTGCATTTACTGTAATTGTTCCCATAGGCATTTGGCTTAGTCAATGTGAATGTAGGCATTTGTTGATAAGGATCTTGGGATGCATTATTCATGATAGGATAACATATCTCATAAGGGTGGCACCAATGTTGATCAGGATCAGTAAGTGGTTGGTTCATCTGAAAGATAGTTTGTTTTTTTTCCTTTTTCTGAGTTGTTTTTCTTTTTTTCTGTAATAGGTTCATCATGAACTCAGGTATTTCCATTTTTTATGGCATTCTCAATTATTTCGTTGGAGACCACTATAGCAGGAAAGTTCTTTATGGCACTTCCTACAAATTCATCAAAGAATGGATTTGGTACTATATTCAGATATAGGGATGCTATATCATTTTCCAACAAAAGTGGCTTTACTTAGGCACTATGTTTCTCCATCTTTGGGCATACTGTTCTTCTCTATATTCTAAAGAAATAATCAATTTAGTGCCCAATCTGTCATATGCTTATACTATTGAAAAAAAGCATTAGCCAAGTGGGCCTAACACTATACTTGACTCTGATTCAAGTTATTGTACCATCTCGCTATTAACCTTGACAAGCTTTTTTGGAAGCAGTTAATTATAAGCTTGTCATTGTGTATACTTTTGCCATATGCCTCCCTTTAAAACTTTGGATGATCTAAAGGGCTTAGCACACATGACTTAAAAAATGTATGATAATAGTGATAGTCGAGCCTTTGGGATATCCAATGATCAAGATTTGGATTAGCATAGTAATATGAAGGGGAGAGAGACATCAGGCGAATCACTCAACTAACTAGTCTCAAATTGCCACCATGAAGTGGCCATAAACTTAGAGTTGCCATCGATCATTTCGGGCTAAGTAGGATTGGATGTCTTTTGAAAATAATAATCTAAGTTACAAAACTTGAAACATCGATTTCAAGGTCGACAAAGTCCAAAGATTTGTTGGTTGGGTTCAAGAGTTGGTTACATGTGGAGAAGGATTAGCATCCTTCATGATGCCCAAAATTGGTACCTACTAACTATGGCTCACTTTGATTTTGACTTAATCAATCTCATTTGATCATTATTTAGACATAATCCCCTTTTTATACATGAAGTTTTGGTGGAAATGTAAATTCAAGTTTTGAAAGGAGATTTATACCACCTACGCAATGCAGAGGTATATGGAGCATAAGGATTTTTATGAAAATAATTTTCAGATTAAATTTTAAAAATTTGGATATTCCATATTCGCCATTGGAGAGATACCAATACAGAGCCTTGTAAAATTTTTTAAAAAAATGAATTGTAAATATGAATGCATGATAATCACTACCAAAAAAATGTATTAGCAAAACAAAAATGAATATAATAATGTCATAAACAAACAATCATAAATAAAGGAATGTAAAAAGAGGGGACAATCAAAATGTATCTCATAATTGTCTTTGACTATTAAAGAATAACCAAGATGACAATTTAGAGACAGGTTTGGATTCGATGGTAATTTACGGGAAAAAAAAAGATTTTAATCAAAATAATTTGGGGCATCCGAAAGAGAGAAATTTTTTAGATTTTTTTAAGGTAAAAGTGGGGTTAGAATATTCCTTTAAATAGGTGGGGTTAGAGTATCCCCAAAGATAAAGTGATGAAAATAATTAGGTATGAGGAGAAAATTTAAGTTTTTTAATGAAAAACGTGGTTGGAGTATTCCCTTAAAGTAATGGGGTTAGAGTATCCCCAAAGATGAAAACTTTTGATGTTTTAAAAGAAATAGTTTTTTTTAAAGAAAAAGATTTTGAAAATAGGAAACCAAAGATTTGTATAAAATATATTTTTGTCTTAAGCCTTGATCTGAGCCTAAAGGTTTTGTATAATAGGAATCAAATGCACTTCAAGACGTTTGATGCCTTTATAAAGGTGTTTCGAGAATTGGGTTAAAAACAAGGAACAACACTGCACTATCTCCTTTCCCAAATTTATTATGGGTGAATTTGAAGGCTTCTAGGGATAAGGTGACTTAATGTGGATAAATACAAAAGCATATTAGTTTTTGGAGTTAGGCTTGTTTTGACACTAGCAGCATGTACAAGGAAAAAGGGTGTAATTGATTTTAAGAAATTGTTTTGAACTTATGTGAAATCGTTAAGTTGTAAGCAATACCTTTCTAGAGAGGGAACTTTGTAAACTTTTTACAAAAAATATTTAAAAATTTTGAAAAAGTCATCTAATGGGCCGAAATGGTCCAAACAGAATATAACATGCTAGTCTTAGGGGATTCGAATAACAAAGGTTTGAAAAATCATAACTTCTTTATTCGAAACGATCCAAGGGCCAACAAGACACTGTTGGAAATGTATTTCGATGCCCTTTAAAGGAAAACTATCAAAAATTGTAAAAGTCATTTATGGTTCAAAAATAATTTTTAAAATTCGGACTATAATCTATCTTTGAACTTGTTTTACCATGAATCTAGCTCTGAAGTATTTAGTTTTCCCCAGTTGGAAAACTAATTTTATGAAAACTTTAAGTCCATGCTATTCTTCATCTATTGGAGGTAGCATGAACTTGGGGTTTTTTTTTTTGAAAATCAAATTTTTAGCAAGCAAGCATCCTGATAAACAAGTCATGAATGAAATGCAATATACATAACAGTGAACGTGAACAACACATTCAAGTAAGCAAAGGTGGTATTTTGGTAATAGAAGAAGAAACAAAATGTAGGAATATGACAAGAAGATCCCTAAAGATGCTTAAGATGAACATGTTTGAATAAAGTTTGTTGAAATCTCTAAAAGGGTCATTTTTACTTCACGAAACCTATCAAAATGCAAGAAAATGCATGAACATACATAAGACATGTTAAGATGAACATTTAAATATGAGATAAATATGTGAATATGAAAGGAACATGGTAAAAAAAAACATGAACAGAGGTTATTATGATAATGAAAATGAAGCATGGCATGTTTGCATATCCAAACAACATTAAGGTATCAAGAAAGTCATCAAGATACTAAGACTACCACGACCAAGGCAACAATGGTGCATAAGGGTCCTAGGGTGGTTATGGAACCATGCAAGGCTCACTAAAATGATGCAGATGATAAAAATAGAAAATATATGGAATAGGGTAGAGAAAATATAGCAAAAAAGCTTAACTTTCCTCTTTAATTAATGTGACTTTAAGCTTAATTACTTCTTTCTTTTTACTATTATTTACAAAAAATGGATGAAAAGGGGAAGCTTTCTGGCAATATTGTTGATAATATGGTTTTTTAAATATGAAAATGTGTGAAAGGTTGAGTGTTTAGAGGTATTCTGGTGAGGTTTGGGAAGTATAAAGGTTAATGGAACATTGTCTTTTGGGAGTGTTTTAGAGTTGAAGGTTGGTCGAATATTTTTGGTGGCTGGAGTTATCCTTCAGTTGAGCTAGCTTTTATCCCTATTTAAATTTAGTGCTTAGCCAATGCTTTTAGAAAAGAAAGCAGCTGCATCTTTAATCTTTCATGCATGTACTAATGGACAATTCTAAACACTATGCTCAGCTAGCCTCATTTTCATTGGTTCTACCACGTAGAGTGGTGGTGCAGAAAGGCTAAAACAGCCTACAATTGGAGAAAAGTCAAGTGTGCCCTTTGACAAAACATATATTTCATGAGAATGTCCCTTGTCATTGATTATTTGGGCTTTAAAAATTTGTTTTAATCCAATCATGAGCCCATAATTAGGGCCTGGTATGAATTATGATGATTTTTGGTGCAAAAATTATGTTTGAATCGTATTTTTGAAGGCTGAAAAGTGGCTCCAACTAGGCTAAAATGCCTTGGTGTATCGATATAAAACATTTTGTATCATTACATAAGGCGATTTTTACCTATGACTATCGATACAATGATGTGTGTATCAATACTAAAAGCAAAAAATAGTTTCTAGTATCGAGACTTAGAAGCCTGCATTGATGCTCTATGGATTTGTATCGATACTCATGCTTGTGTATCAATACATTTTGCCAGAAATCATAACTTTAGCTATTGCCAAAGTCTGCACCGATACAAACATGCTAGGTATTGATACCACACCTTAGATATCAATACTACAAGTGAAAATTCAAAATTTTTGCTAATATAGAGGCCTCGTATCAATACTTATGCACCAATATAACTTGCACATACTTTAGGCTCTTTGAATACCTAAACTTGGTCACAAACAGTAGGAAATTAACTTATGTACTCATCTGAATGACTCTAGTGGCACCTCAAATAGTGACCTTTGATGCCTTATTTTTATATTTTTCTTTAATATGACCTATAGGCCTTTTTTCCCTTCCTAAAAAAATTTTTTTGCCTGGTGCTATGTTACTTAATAGTGCCTAGCAACATGGCACCTAGTAGTTATCCTGAGTTCATTTTATTATTTTGTAATTCTATCATATTTCAATTAAGTCCTAAGACGCCAAAAGTTAGCCTAGACAAAATGAGGTGTCTACATATATGGTCAATCATTTTTTTTATAAACATTTTGATGTTGGTGTGCGAAGACGTGTTGCCACTTAATTTTTCAATGTCTAGCATCTAAACTTATGAGGAAAATTAGATCAGGTATCAAACTCATCCCATTTGGATTGACATTACTAAAGTCCTTAACTCTTTCTATTATTTTACCCTCTTTTTATAAAGCTGGTATTTTCCTTTCTCGCTCTTTAATTCAACTCTTTTTCAAGTCTTGAGCTTGAGATTTTCTTACCCCATGAGCCCATTGAGGTTTTTAACCATTAGGTTATCCAAATAGGGTCCGATCTTGGACCTATTACCCCTTGGTGAGCTATAAGGTCAGCATAAATATGTATTATGGAACTGACTCCTGCATGTTAAGTACCTTAATGTGGTTGCCTTTCTACCTAGGATAAGCCAGTAGTAGTATTAAGGTCATTCCCTTGATTTCCTAAATTTACATTTTTAGACTCTTTCTTTCTAGCCATCATTTCTTCAATCAACTTAGAGATTTGTGCTTCCAACTCCTCTTATCACTTCCTCAGTGCCTCATAGGCTTTATGACAACATTGCTCTATCTTCTTTAGATGTACTAAGAATTCATGTCCCATGGTCAATGACGTTTGATTGTCTGACAATTTTGATTCAAAAAAATTGTTAGAATATTCTTAAATCCGAGAAAACCTTCATTCTATCACTATACCCTTATGAAATGCATGTCATGAATTCATGTATGAATGCACATATACAAATAGGGGCAAGGATGAATTACTATAATGACAAAGAAAATTTTGTAACAAAATAATATGAACAAATATATATAAAAGTATCATCAAGAAAGACTACTCAAAATAAAATTAAGGCATTATGGTGCATGAAGGAAAAATGATCAATCTTATTATGTGCAACAAAATATTCATTCATCATTGCTCTATACAAAAAGAAAAAAATGTTAACATTGAAAACTTAAGAATTAGTGCACAAAAAATTTTGCCCCAAGCAGACCTTTTAGGGCATTAAGATGCCTATTAGTCAAACGAACAGGCCTTGTCATTGGCAATGATGTATGAACGTTATTACCTAACCTACACATCTAGACCATGTAGTTAAGGCCATATAATAGCTTGTAAGGTAAAAAGATACAATCACATTACAAGTGACAGTATTCGTTCATCATCACTTGATATCTAAATTAAAATAATGATGGCACCTTTTGACGTGGAACAAAAATTTTACCATAAACGATGATGTTAATTATCACCTGATTTACATGCTCATAGCTAAAACAAAAAGAAAGGGAAGGAAATGTTCCCTAATATGTACCTCATTTGGTAACCTCTAGAATTTGGTACGGCTTAACTGTTTGAGGCCCTTACAGTTTATTACATGAAGTTTGGGTTGGACATCTAAATAGGTTCTTGAATTATTCGTTGAGTCTGAATAAAACTAACAATGTACCGTAAGTTTTAGCCATCATGATTTTATGTCAAAAAAGGTTTGATTCTAGTGGGAGTATCTTCCATGCCTATAACGAGGCTAACACTTCGGGCAGGCATAGAAATTTACACTCGATAAGCTTTTCATTGGCATAGACAGATGCTAACACCTTAGAAGGCAGAGCTACTTCACCTCTTTCTGAAATATTGAGTAACCAATACCCCTTTCATATGCCTAGAGGAGAGTATATTACATATGCATTGTGCAATATGTGCAGGGAATGAACAAACTTGTTAGGACCTGACTCTTTCAAAAATAACAAATGCCCCTATCCTAAATGCCCCATAAAAATAATACCACAAACAAAACAAAAGGGTTAGTGAAAAATATGAACAATATAAACTAGAATTTCCATATAAATCAGAAAAAATTTTGGTTATGGAAATATCGAGAATTATAGTTAAATACCAGTTAAGACAAAATCAATCAAAACTTAGTTAACCCGCTGTTCCTAATAGCGTCACCAAGCTGTCGCAACAGGGCTCAGATACGAATCTTGATCAGCTTGACTTAAAAGGCAATTTTTCTCCTTGTTCTTATATATATATCTACATATCGTTATATTTTCATTTTTTGGTGGCCATATCATTATTATTTTTTTATTTTGGGGGATTAGATCGTCTAGATAAATTGCACACTTGACTTAACCCTAAATAATCATTACGAAATAACTATTTATCTTGGAATCACCACTAATTTATTATGGCTAGGTGAGATGGGTCACTTGTTAGAGTTCATATTTCAAGGGTTACGAAACCCTTAAAAATAAACTCCAAGGTCCACAATAATATCAGAGATCACGTGAAAAGGTTTAGAAGTCGGTTACAATCACGAGTAAAGATCGATCTCTCTCATAACGCTTAGTAATTAATACCTTATTAATTATACGTTAACTTGAATTTTGATTTTTATTTGGTTTTAATATTTAGTATTTAATTATATTTCCCATGTATTAAAATAATATCCTAAATTTATTATTTTCTATGAGAAAATTAGATTTTTCATATTTTTGAAATTCAAATTATCTTTCTACCCCATCAGAGAGTTAAAGGAATAGGAAAGGTCAAGATATCTTCCACACCCCTTGGATGATTGAAGGAACATGAAAGGCTTTATTTAAAAATCTAAATATCTCATGTACTCTACTGGAAGATCAAAGGAATGCGAGAGGTTTTGCTTCATGAAATTTAAAAAATCTTGATTTTCATTTTCAAAAAGATATCTCATTATTAAAATAATCCACAAAATCTCTCTTATATTTTGGAAAAAATTTCACGTACTATTTTAATTTAGAGATATTGCCTTAATTTAAAAAATTCAATTTAAAAAAAATTACCATAAGACTTGGTTTAGACAAAAAGTACTAAGCTCGACTCTAAGGATCCTACATTGGCTAAAGTGACCAAAATGTGCCCTAAAGTGCATCTTTGATATGAAAGTATCCTAATGACTCTAAAAGACTTGACTCTAAGATAAATTATTAAAATGCCCTAAAGTATACCTTCGACATAAAAGTATCTCGGTACCCTAAAGGACTCTATGATGACATAAAGTGATGAACCTATTCCTAAAGCACACCATCAACATAAAAGTATCTGATGACTCTAAAGGACTCAATTTTAAAGTAAATTGCTAAAATGCCTCTAAGATATACCATCAACGTGAAAGTATCTTGATAACCCTAAAAGACTTGATAATGATATGAAATAACAATTATACCCTAAATGGGTAATTTAGATGACAAACGTGACCTAAATTGCAAAAATTGCTAGTAAGTCCTTAAATTTTTTAAAATTACACTTCAACCCCTAAATGGTAGAAAAATGCTAAAATTACTTCTAAAATGTCCAAAATACCTTAAATGGCTAATTTAATGTGAGAAATGACTTAATTAGTCCTAAAATGAAAGAATTCACTAAAGGTCACTAAACTTTCTAAAATTACAATTCGACCCCCAAATTATTTAAAATACAAGAAATTGCCATTAAATAAGATCAAAATGCATAGAAAATATTTCTATTAAGCCCTATAGGATTAAGCCACTCACCTTAAGCCTAGAATCAATTTTTCCTAATTTTTCAAATAGGCTTTTATATTTTCTAAAATTACCAAGTGGCCTTACAAAGATAAAAAATTGAAATTTTCTATTTTTTTAGCCACTATTCATTTGACTTAGGCATGTAAATGGCCCTAGATAAGTTTGAAACAATTTGATAATTATAGAGTAGTACTTAAGGGTTTGATCAAGCTAAAAAATACCTTTAAATGGGTTAAAATATGTGAAGACGCCATAAATTTAGGCCAGGACAAGGAATACTCTTAAATGAATTTAAAAAAATTGGAAAAAATTATGAAGCAACACCTATAAGTGTTGCCATGAATCAAAATATCCCTTAAATGACCTAAAAATTAAAGGAAAAAAATTGTACCTCTAAAGTTTTAACTATTTATAAAATAACCCCTAAAATTTCACTTTTTCATTAAACTAAACCTTAATGCATGTAAATTCCATCTTAGAATACTACCAAACTCAACACACAACAAAAATTCTCAAAATATTAATATTCAAGAAAAATCACAAACTAGATTCAAAGAGAAAAAAATGCTAAAAAAACCATGCATGAGCCATGAAATCCACCAACATTGGAATTTATTTTAGCACATATGAACATGATTTAAAGCATTTAAACTTTAAAATATGGTTTTAATGAAGTTTAAACAAAAACAAAAAGTAATGACCATGTTCTAAGCCTAGCTTTTAAAGCATGAAATATGCCATAGCTTAAACTTAATCACCTTAATAAGTAAGGATCATAGAACTACCATCCAAAGTTGAAAATGATTAAAGTAAGGTGAACAAAAATGGAAGATGAAATGAAAAACATGAATTTTCAAGAAAAAACTACCTTGAAAGCTTTGAAATAAATTAAATTCCTTTTTTCTTTTTTTTGGTAAAAACTAAGAGCCGAATAAAAAACATCTTCCCCTATTTATTAAGGAGAATGATTTGTCCAAAGAAGATTTTCATCCTTCTTGGTCTAATTTCCATGGTTTTTAATCCTTTTTCTTTTTTTTTTTAAATTTTATAATTTGTTAGCTTATTAGATTGAAAATAATTATTCGTGCTTCATAAGCCCATGCTTTTGTCATCTTTTATTTTAAGCCACCATCCTATTGTCATGATTTTGCTAGTTTAGGTGGGATGATGATCATGTGATACTTTTGGCCTAACTTGATGGAGTTAGTTAGGAATAAACTAAATTAATTAGAAAAGAATTTAATTCCAACCAAATTGAATTTCATGTAATTAAATTAGTAAATTATAAAATTAATTATGTAAAAACAAAATTAAATCATAAATCTACAACTAAAAATAATCTTGGAGGTAAAGAAACAAATGCAATCAAGATGCTACAATAGATACTTTAAGATAAGAAAGATAGGTTGATCTAAACAATAAAGACACAAACTCAAATTATTTAATCTCAGTTATGTTCCATATCGCAATCAATAAGAATTTAACCATAATTATTAATCATAATGTGCCATTGATGAATAGCAAAACAAGATAATTACGGATCAAAATTCCTAATCTACTAATAGCTACTTGTCATAATATGGTCAGGATACGACTCCTGACCAATTGGACTTAAAAGAAAGGGGTACCTTTTGTTCGTATATATATATATAT
>JBBYHO010000010.1:13906021-13958321 GCA_038382025.1 Adansonia gregorii | reverse complement strand
TATATATATATATATCTATGTATTAGTATTTTTTATTTTTAGAGGCTATATGATTTTTATCTTTTCTTCTCTTTGGAGATTGAGTGATCTAGATTAATCACTCACTGAAGTTAACCTTAAACAGTTATCACGAAATGACCATTTATCCTGGTGTTACCTCTAATCTATTTTGGCTAGGTGTAATTAGTCACTTATCAGAGTTTGTCTTTTGAGGGCTATGAAACCTTTAAAAACAAACTCTGAGGTTTGTATAATAACAAAGATCGTGTGAACGGGTTCGAGAGTTGGTTCTAATCACAAGTAAGCATCGATCCCTCTCCTGACGCCCAAAAATTGGCACCTTATTAATTATTTGTTAACTTAAATTTTGATTTTTATTCGATTTCAAAATCTGGTTTTTAATTGTAATTCCTATATTTCAAAATTTCCTATATTAAATTTATTATTCTATTAGAGAAAATGGGTTTTTAATATTTTTGAAAATCAAAATATCCTCTGTACCCCACAAAGAACTAGAGGAATACTAAAAGCCAAAATATCTTCCACACCCCACCAGATGAACCGAGGAATATGAAAGGTTTTATTTTTATAAAATTCAAAAGAATCTTGATTTTACTCATTAAAAAAAGGAGATCTCATTGTTAAAATAATCTGCAAAACCTTTTCCTTTTGTTAGAAGAAATTTCACGTACTACTTTAACTCAAAGACATTGCCTTAACTTTTGAAAATTTTTGATTTTATTAAAAATAAAACAAACTTATCCTAGGATCGAGGCTTTGTCAAAGAGACAGAAAGTCCCCTAAAGTATAGCTTTGACATGAAAGTATCTCGATGACCTTAAAAGACTCATTTTTAGGGTAAATTACTAAAATACCTTAAGGTATACCTTCGATAACCTAAAGGACTTGATAACTTCATAAAAGGAAGAACTATTCTTACTATGCGCCTTTAACATGAAAGTATCTCGGTGATCACATAGTACTTGATTCTAATATAAATTACTAAAATATCTCTAAGGTCTACATTCGACATGAAAGTATCTTGGTAACCTTAAAGAACGTAAAAATTATATGAATGACAATTATACCCTAAATAAGTAAATTATATATCAAAGATGACCTAAATGCAAAAATTACTAATAGGCCCTTAAATTTCTCAAAATTACATTCTAACCTCAAAATGGGTAAAAATGCTAGAAATATTCCTAAGTGAACAAAATACCCTAAATTGGTAATTAGACATGGGAAAAACTTTTTAACCCTAAATGCAAGGTTTTCCTAATAAACCCTAAAATTTTCTAACTTTCCAAAATAGTCCCTACATGAAATAAAATACAAAATCAAACATCAAACACACCAAAATTTACATGGAAAAACATGTCAAAAATCATATAAAGTATTTAACCGAGAACACATTTGGCCTTGGAACAATTTTTTTTAATTTTTTCACGCAAGTCCTTAAATATTTTAAAATTACAAAAAGACCTCTAAAAGGCTAAAAATACATGATATGCATTTAATCACGTTAAAAAGGCATGAAAAGCACCGCTAATAGTCCATAAAAGGAATTTGCCAAGCATGAATGGCCTTAGAAAATTTTTTCAATTCTTCAATTTAGTCCTTGCACTTTCCATAATATCAAAATAACTTAAAAAATACAAACTTCACAAAATAAACCCTTGTTGGGTTCGGCAAAGTATGGAAATACCCTTCTAAGGCTTTAAAAATTTTTGAAAAATTATTTTTAGGGCCCTGCAAGTTTCAAAGATGATAAAATAGTAAAAAATAGCATTTAATCAAGCATGAAAAATTGTTCGAAGGCCACCATCAAATTCGGCTAACACTAATAATAGTCAAAAATAATTTTTTCCCTATATATTATCATGAATATCAACATAAATACATGTATTAGTTTTAAATATGCAAGGAATCATGAAAAATAATGAACATATCAACACACTTCATCAACAATCAACATGAAAATGCCGAGCAATATAGCATAAAAATATATACATATGAAAATAACATCATTTCCATAAACAAACATGAACTATATCAATGAAAATTAACTTAATTTCAAGAAAAACATAATATGACAACTAAATCAAGAAACTTTCATCATAGTTTTCATACTTGGCCTTTCAACATCGATCAAAATACATAAGCATAAGGAATCACCAAGCTTACTAAAAGGATCAAATATGCTTGAAAAATGAAGAAGATAAGCAAAAATTACAAAGAAACTACCTTTAGAGCTTTGAAAATTTGATTGAACTCGAAAATTCTTAAGAAATTTTACCAAATTTGGCGATGAAAGCCATCTTCTTCCTAATGAAAGAATCTGAAGATTCTGCCAAGAGGGATTTATCCCTCTTAGCCGAACAGCCTTGTTTTTTTCTTTTTATTTTCTTTATTTGTTCACTTTTTAATTTTTTTAGATTTTGATAAAGTTTAAGTAATTAAATTTTATCATCTTGTATGAGTCATCATGCATGACTAATCATCTAAAACCATGGCCTTTATGATGATAAGGGAAAAATCGTAATTATATGAAAACAAGTTATATGGATTAAATTGTAATAAATCAAAAAAATTCTATATCCAAGAAATCAAATTTCACATAATAAATTTAAGTAAAAATCTAATCAAAATAAGCTTATTAGAAAACAGAAATGGGCCTATTGAGCTTGTTAAAGGACTAATGGGCTTATTGGATCCATTAGTAAAATTTGAAAGTTTTAAGCCCATGAACCTGAAAAAAAAATTTTGCCCATTAAAAAATAAATTAATAAATTTTTTGTGTAAAAATTTCAAAATGAATATTTTTAAAAAAAAATTATGTGCAAGAAAAAAGGCAATTAAAAATTTTAAACTTGTAAAAATTTACAAGCAAAAATCTTTACAAATGAAAATTATATTTCATAAAAATGAATTGGAATTCCAAAACCTAAATCTAAGCTATTTTATTAAAATATGTGAAAATATTTAAAACTTTAAACCCTAAAAAGGTTTATTGAAAGATTTTACAGATAAGAAAAAGTTTATTTTTTGGACATGAGAAAATTCCAAAAATACATCCAACTTTATAAAAATGAATTAAATTCAACATATTACTTAAAACATTAATCAATAAAATAATGAAGATGAAAACTTGAAATCTAGAACAAATTTTATCGAAAAAATTAAAGAGCATGACATTCATAGTACTATGAAAGATTAAAATTTAATAAAAAAATTTGACAACTTGAAACCTCATTGTATAAAATGCCAATACAAATTTTTCTTGAACATTTTAGATTTTTCAAAGTGAGAATCGACATAAATACTACACAAGTATTGATGAAAATATACAATAGTTGACTTTCAAAATTTCATGAAAAAAATCCTGAAAAATCCCTTAAAATGAGAAATTTAACCATGACATCATATTCAGAAATGAATTTTTGAATTTGATAAGGAAATATTTAAAAACTAAATTTTCACGTAAATATTCATTCTTTTTATCTGACATTTATTCTCTACAGCCCTTAAAACTGCACTTTCTTCATCCCTTAAAATTGCACTATGAAAGATTAAAATTTAATAAAAAATTTTGACAATTTGAAATCTTAGGGTATAAAATGCCAATACGGATTTTTCTTGAACATTTTAGATTTTTCAAAGTGAGTATCGACATAAATACTACACGAGTATTGATAAAAATACACAACAGTTGACTTTCAAAATTTCATGAAAAAAATCTTGAAAAATCTCTTAAAATGAGATATTTGACCATGACATCATATTCAAAAATGAATTTTCAAATTTGATAACAAAATATTTAAAAACTAAATTTTCACTTAAATATTCAGATTTTTTATCCGATATTTATTCTCTACAGCCCTTAAAACTACACCTTCTTCATCATGTGTATATGCAGCCATTAAGACATGACTAAATTGGTCTTGAAAATGCCCAATGCCTGAGGGAAATAGACTTTTACAAAGGTGGCTGCTAGAATCTTAGTCTCAGATATTGAGGACTGTCAGAAAAAAAAGCCTAAACAAAATTAGGTTTTAACAATAATTATTAAGGTCTATTTAATTATACTCCAATGCAAATAAAGATAAGAATCATCAACAATTTTTATGGAATAACATAAGCAATATCAGTAGATAATTAATGAATAATATCTAAAATTCAATTACAAAGTCATATCTAGGGCTTTAAAATCATCCTTAACCAAAAAAATTTTATAAATGACTGATGTGTTTAATAACAAATTCATAAAAAATAAGCAAAAACAAAGGAACAAAAAGAAAGAAATAAAGAAGAAACTCAAGTATAATGGTTACTAGTCATTTCTTGTCTTCTTCCTCTTTGTTTTTTTCTTTGTTCTCTTCTTTTTCCTTTTTTGTTTTCCTCCTATTGTTCTAAGCCTTTTTTTAAGCTAGCACTTGCTTTCCCTTGAATACCAAGGATATGCGTCTATTTTTATGGGTTGAGAAAAACCCTAAGTAAAGTTGGAGAATCCTAATTAAAGTAAGAAATTTTGTTGTCACCTTCATAATAGATTTCATGGAGCCAATCTTATGCTTTTTGGGAAATTTTGAAGATTTTACCAAAAAATTTGATCCTTTTGACTCTAATATCTTTTTCCTTCTCATGATTACGATATTATAAGCTCAAATAACATCCTCATTGACATGGTTTGGTTAATTCTCTAAAATAAATTTGAAATCAAAAAAAATACATAAGTAACCAAAACAAAAATAGAAAATATAACAAAAACTAAGATTGAAAATGTACAAGGTGTGTAATTTGTGAACTTATCTTTAAGATACAATTAAGTAGAACTTAATGAATAAAAGAAAAACAGTACGAGAATTAATTAAAGTGTTATAATTATTAAAAGGGTAAAAGAAAAAATTCGTAAGTCTTTTGAGTTAAAGGTTGCAATAAGTCATAGTCTATTTATACTTATAATGCCACACATATTATTGATGTGTGAACTGAAGTTCCACCTTAAGTTTTCAAACCTAGTTTTTTTGTTTTTTTCTTGTTTTCCTCTCTAACCACTAATGAGAATTGTTCTTAAAGGAAGCACAACCCTTAGATAAAAACAACATATGATCCTTGTTCAAGAAACCTTTAAGCTTAAAACACCACAAGAAAGAATAGTTCTCTAGTTTTAGCACATTCAAAAGTTATTGCCCTTACAATTTCAAAACATCACCTTGTTAGCTAATGATGTCTTTACTATAGGAAGGTCCTAGAATTGGATCATGTGGATTACGATTAGATGCCTAACATTTTGAAGCTTAATGGATTATCCTACTTCTTGGAAACCAAGTTCTTTAATGTAAACCTTAAGAAGTTTATTTAAGAATATTATATATCAAAGAAGTCTGATTTTTTATCACATTGTTGCATTCTTGCATTTTTTTATTCTATTAAAAATTTTAAGTATGATTATTGAAAGTTTTTGCTGTTGAATATTTTTAATATGATGTTTCTACTGTACATTTTAAATTGTTCAAATGTTTCTATGTTATGCCTTTTCTTAAAGTTGTATACCGAATTCTCTTCAATTGGTATCAATATATCGCTTATATTTTTCTTGTGAGTAACATGTTCAACTCATGGTAATATTCTATCAAATTTTGTATTAATTTAGCATATCTTCTATCAAGAAAATTTTTTTTATTTTGGTCTTAATTATGGATAGCCTTGAATGCAATATGTTTTGGGTGTTTTAAAGAATTTAAAACATGTATGAAAATTGATTTAATCATTGTTTAACCTTTTCTACATGATTTTATAACACAAATGAATTAAATAAACATGTTTTAAGCATGATTTGGATTAAGTTTTTGTTAATTGTTTTTCAAACACAGGTGCAGAATTTCTTTACATACTATTATATATTGCAATTTTTTGCATAGTTAGACTTGATTAAAATTTGTTAAATTTTGATCTGATAGCCTATACTTGTTTATAATGGTTATTAAATTTTGGTGGATTTTTTATTTTGTTTGGTGACAGAAATCATCCCTCAAAATTAGGAAAATTATTTGCATGTTTACTAAAAATTTTTAGGCAAGTTGATTTTATGAATTTGATTCATTTTTTTAAGGTATAATTAGTGAATAAAGTGTATGTCAATAGGCCACTACTTAACAAACAAAATAGGCAGTTGTAAATGGTAAAAAAGTTTCTCCAATTAACACGGCCCTAGTGTGGCAACAAAAGCACTAGAGCAACAATAATAACTTGTTGTGCAAGTTTGGGTTGCACTAGGTTATCACCTCTTGTCTTTCAAAATTTGGACTTTAAAGATTGTTTCATAGTCAAACTTGGATTCCTAAGAGATTACAGAGAACCTAAACTTGTTGAAATTGTTTCCTTGTTAAATGGGGATTATTATTGAGTTAGAAAAGAAAAACACCTATTCTTGGATCTTATTCTTGGATTTTGTTCGTGAGATTGGTAAAAATCAATATTCTTATGTATTCTTCTAATTTCTATGTGTATTAAATTACTATAGTCTGATATATTTTCTTTTTTTATTTCTTTTATTTATTGTTTTCTTTCTCATATTTCTTTCAGATGAATATAAAACAAAAAAAAAACTCCAGCGTATATTTTTTCATTTCATTTCACGGGTCGAGAAATCCACTTCAAATATTTTTCTAACTTTTGATAAATAAAGTTCCAAATATGGTAATTTATATTTTCTAAAGTGGGAAACTAATTTTTAAAATATATACATCTTAGATTTCATATAGAGTTTTAGAAAATTCACATGTTTCATAAATTGTCCTATTTAAGGTAAAAGTTAATAATATAATTTAATTGTTAACTTAAATGGAATGTTTCATTCAAAGAATCCTAATTGGATTAAGATTCAAGTAAATTAGTTTACTTTGTTCATCTATTACTGAAAACTATTTTAACAAACATGAGTTTAATTATAATTGTTATAGCTAAACTGTTTAAACATGTTTAAAATAACTAAATGATATTTTTCCTAAATGATGTATAAGATCACCAAGTGATATTGAATATGCATTTATAGTTATGCTTTATGATATAATTATGTAAGCATGAGGGAAATTATTATTTGATATATTGAGGTATGAGTTTGCAAATATATCAATAAGATATAACATTAACTTGAGAGGTTAATGAATAATGGTGAAAAACTAGCAAGGGAGATGGAATAAGCTCCTAAAAGCTCATAAGAGATCAAGATGAAGCTCAACTTAATTTAGAATAGCTTTTAAGTAAGTTTAGGTCAACTTAAAGGAGCCAGATGCTAGTTAGATAAGTGACACTCAGTTGAGGTAGAGTGACACTAACTAAAGATACCTAGGTTGGTAGAATGATTTGGCATATGAGTATGGCCCATTATCACCATAAAAGCAAATCAGATTATGAAAAGTGACATCATTAAAAAAGTGTTTCCACTATGTTATCTAATGATTAGCTAAGAATAGCACATAAAAAGCTACCATACATAATATAATAATCATGAGTATTTAAAAAGTGATGTTTCTGCATGGTTTCTTTCTTTCAAACATAGTTCAACTATCATGACAATTCAAAAGGTGTTATTTTTGAATGGTTCCCTTGGCTTTTTTATAGTAACCTTTGAACTACAAACACTTCTTAGAAAAAGCTTTCCAAGGCTTTTCATAACCAAGTGTGTGTAAATTATTAAAAAGTTTCTCAAATATTTTTTAAAAGTAAATTACTAAATATTTAAGAGAGTATAGAGATCTTGATTATTTATGAGAAATTAAGAGGAATGAAGGACTATAGCATTATGGTTTGGAAATCAATAAAAGTTATAAAATTGCTCCTTAGAGTTGTTTAATCTATTTCATTACAAGGTTGCCCTAGTCATATAATAATGATTATTTTCTCATTACTTAAAGGGGCCTTACATAGGAAAACAAGTAAAAATAATAAAACTCTTCCTTTTTTTTTCATGGATTTGTTAAAATTCTTTAATTATGGACTTTGAGTTAGGCCATGGATGGTACAATTTTTTTTTTTGGTATTTATCTTATAAATAAGGTTTGTAAATCCTACCTTATTTCTTTTATTTTTGGAGCTATATATTCTTTTCTCATCTAAATCCCCTTGAATATGACTCAAGTTTTCTTATAAAGCTATGTAATAGATTTAGGATTGAATTAGAATTTCTGAAATTCCAAGATGAAAAAGAGTATGGCACCAAGCAATGACTTGTGAAAGATCATCTAGAAATCATATAAAGACTTTGTATGTAATCCCTAAGAATTTAAAGAACTTGTTTCCTTAATAGCTCACTGAAATTAGAATTAGAGAAAGTTCATAATCATCTTAGTAGTTAACATGTGATAAATTTATTTTTGAAAGTTTATACATGTAATATATAATATGAATGCTATTAATGTCAAATAACAAGTGAATTAGACTTAGTAAATAAAAAAGATCATTTATACTAAAATTAAGTCAAGATATCATTTTGATATAGTTGCCTTATATCTTTTTAGCAAGATAACTACAGTTCTTTTAATTGAAAGCTTGTTAAGTCATTCAATGCCAAGTTTTTATATGAATTTGTTTGATCTCTCCAAGATTGGTTTTTACTTAACTATTGCTATGCTATTCAAATGTGTTCAACTTGACCCCTATAATCATTAAAGGCAATGGTTAGAGGAAATGCTTATAATGCATTTAGAAAAGAAGTTGTCACCTAACTGATCTAGGAGTTGTATAGAGATACAATTGGTAAACTATGTTACTTACCTAATTAGTTTGTTGATAACTTGTTGAGTCATTATAGGATAAAATATGAAAGAAAATTGAATCAAGATGTTATGCTGAGATATCCAACATCTCCAAGGAATTGTTTTAAACCAAAATGTCTGAAAATAGTTAGTGAGACCTCAAGTGCTCAAGATAATTGGATCTATTAATAAATTTGGTCAACTTGGATGGGTTATGGATCACAACCTAAGTGTCAACTTAATGCTTACTTCTCTACTTCAATGCTCTTCACAATTCATGGTAAACTAAAACACGATCCACATAAAGGCAACTATATCCATGTTATCGAATATGCTTTCACAAGTTAAAAAGACCATGAATAAGGATTAAGCCTTCTTATTTCTATTGTTAAAGAAAAGAAAGAAAAGAAGAAGTTCTTCAAGAAATTAAAAAATTATGGGTTTCTACCTCTTAGACTTTAACGCCTGCTAATGCGGTAAAGAAAAACAAAAAGGTTAAATGGACATGCCATAATTACAGTAAAGTTAGGCGTCAAAAGTTAAATTGTAAAGATTACTTTAAGATTGTTAAGAGAACGAAACTTAAAAAAGTTTCTACTTTGAGTATGCCATTAATTATAACTTTCTCATTCCATTTGGTATACGATATGTAAAGAGAAGGACCAATCAGGTGGACACTTAGTTGATGAGAGATCAAGCTTGCTGGCCTATGTTTTAGATGCTTTTAGAAATAATCTATTTAATTTTTATGTGATTTAAACATTGAATATTTTAGTTTTTGGCATTATAGAAAAATACTTTTCAAGGAATTTGTTTTTAGCCTTATGAGCAATTTTTTCTAATATAATTTTAGACATATTATATTTTGCTAGCATTGTATGCGATATTGTTTTATATTATCCTCTTAAATCATATCTTTCTTGAATATTATACCGTCTTTTTGTCTTAATATTATCATAAGTTAACTTAAGAAATTGGCAATATTAAGAATTATGTTTTAAGCAATGCGAGTTCTTAAAGACTAAGAACTTAAGTATAGAGAAACTTGTAGCCTTATTGATAATGAATCAAAAGCATTATATTTTCATAACTTAAAAATACTTATATGATAGGTTTGATATTCATTATTATTAAGTATTTTTAATGACAAAGGTATTCTAATTGAAATGCAAGATCCTAAATAAGATTACTTTTAACTAATAAAAGGAAATAATTATTCTAATTTTTAGCTATATTTGCTTTGAATTGATTTTAGTTTTGATATAAAAAAAAAACTTGAAGCTTAACTGACTGAGTATAAATGTTTTCAATTTAACATATTTGTTTAAATCATTTTCGAAAATACTTTGAAAAATAATAAAATACTTTAAAGTTCTTAGTTTTCTAGAAAAAAAATGTATGTTCTTAAATGTATAATAGTGTTTAAATCTTGTTTGAGATAAGTTTTTTTAAAACCAAAGAAAACATGTTTGTAGTACTTTTAAGCAATGATCAATTCCTCCAAACAGAAGGTAATTTCACTTTACATGGTAGTACAGAATTGATCCTTATAGTAAATGGTCAATTGCTTTAAAATTTAATGGTAAAAACTTTCATATTTAAAGGCAAGGATCAATCCCCTAAGGTAAAAGATCAATCCTTTTGTTGAATCTATGATCAAGGAATCACGAAAACACAAAGAAAAAAAGAAAAAAAAATCAACACAGAGATTTAAAGATATTTGACAATGTGCCTACGTCTTTGGGAGCAACGGTTATTGTTTTATTCACTACTTAATTTAGGGTTACATCAATCATATATTTATACTAACCTTACCTAGTACAATTTTACAAAATTACCCACTTACCTCTGTATATAAAATTATATGAACCATAACAACAATCTCTACCTTGGCAAATATACCCCATGCAGATAAAAAGTAAGAACTAGAACCCCTCATACTTATGATAGGTTGGGTGACTTGCTTGTTTAGAATTTGGAAACATTGATCAAGTCCAAGCAAAGCTTGAACTTGTTTGTAGTAACTGGCTTTGCAAACAGATCAGCTTCATTCTCAGATGCATGAATCTTTTCTAACAATATTTGACTAGATCTAACCAATTCCCTGATCTTATGGAACCTTACATCAATATGTTTGGTTCTAGCATGATAAACCTGATTCTTTGCCAAGCAAATAGCACTTTGACTATCACAGTGCAATTTAACTCCACCTTGCTTAATACCCAATTCTTTCACTAGCCCTGTAAGCCGTAAAGCTTCTTTGGTAGCCTCAATAATTGCCATGTACTCTATTTAAGTTGTAGACAATGCCACAATAGATTGAATAGTTAATTTCCAACAAATTGGTCCTCCTACAAGAGTAAAGACATATCTTGTTGTAGACCTTCTATCATCCAAATTATCTGCATAGTCAGAATCCACATATCCCACAACTAAAAGATCACTCTTTTTACTACCAAACATAAGGCCATACTCCATAGTGCCTCTCAGATACCTAGAAATCCATTTTACTACTTCTCAATGCTATTTACCAGGCTTGGACATGAACTTGCTAACCTGACTAATAGCATGAGCCAAATTTGGTCTTGTACAAACCATGGCATACATCAGGCAACCAATAGCATTAGAATAAGGATCTGAATCCATGCCTTCAATCTCATTATTTAACTTTAGGCATTGATCCGGTGATAGTTTGAAATGATTTACCAACAGAGTACTAGCAAGTTTAGCCTTGCTTGTACCAAATCTATTTAACACCTTGTTAACATAGTTACGCTAAGATAACCATAATTTTCTTGAGCTCCTATCCTTGTAGATCTCCATCCTAAGAATCTTCTTGGCAACACCTAAATCTTTCATATCAAATTCCTTTTCCATCAAGGTTTTCAACTCAATCACATCATGCATGTTCTTAGCAGTAATCGACATATCATCCACATACAGTAGCAAAAAAATAAAAAAAACCATCATCAAGTGTTCTAACATAAATGCAGCAATCATACTCACATCGACTGTAGCCAATTTTGATCACGTAGGCATCAAATTGTTTGCACCATTGCCATGGAGATTGCTTCAACCCATAAAGTGATTTCTTTAAGCTACAAACTAAATTCTCTTGTCTAGGTTAGATAAACCTCTGTGGCTGTTCCATGTAAATTTGCTCTTTTAAATTGCCATGAAAGAAAGCTGTTTTCACATCTGTCTCCTCTAAATGCATGTCCTAGCTAGCTACTAATGCCAACACCACCCTGATAGAAGTGTGTCTAACCATAGAAGAAAATATCTCATCATAATCAACTCCTTTCTGCCATGAGTATTCTTTTGCCACTAGACGAGCTTTAAGTTTTCCCCTCTCTTTTTCTGATATTGCTGACTTTTTCTTATATAAACACTTACCTCTGTATATGAGCCAGATACAACACCTTTGGACTTTAGGCAATTTCAAAGCAAACATTTTGACGCTTTAGTGGCTATTTTTATCCTAGTCACTTTCAAATGACCATAAATCATTCTTAAGCTATAAAAGGGACTCTCTAACACTTCCAAAAGCAGGAAACACAAAAAACAAATATCAAAGCCATATTTTTCATCTTTCTCAACTTTTAAAAAGTTTTTATTATTCTAAGCTTAATTCTTCCTATCTTGTTTGTAATCATTTGGTAAAATACCATTGTCTAGTCTGTATTTGTTATGTTAAACCTTGTAAACACTTAACCTCTTACAGGTTTTTCTTGAGAGGTTACTACTTTAGCCTTAAAAAGGTAAAAGGTTCTATCTAAGCCTTGAAAGATAGAGGGGTAAAGGTTGTTATCTACCCCTTTGTAAAAGATAACGATTGGGAAGGTTATACCTTATCCTTGAAAGGTAGCAATTCAAATAGTGAATTGGGAACTTCTTAACAAGTGAGGCTAAAAGAGAAGACTTAGGCACAAGGCTGAACATCATATATCTATAGTGCTTGATCTTCTTTCCTTATTCATTTGCTTATTTTATTTGATAATTTACTTGTAATTTTAAATTATTGTTCAAAATTTCTTAATATCATTATTTAAGCTTTAATTCCATGATTAAGTTTTGAGAAATCAATTCACCTTCTCTTCACTTATTCACCATAAGAGCTAACACTACTTGAATTACCTAACATTAATAAAGGAATTAACCTAAACTTTTCTTAGTAGAAATAGTAATAGTAAAATAAACATCAATATGAGATATTAGATATTTGCTTTATTATTACATGTATACTTTGAAAATAGTTTGGAATCATAACCAAGAAAAGTAAATGTTTTTACTTAGTTATGTTTTTTGTAAATGTTAGTAAAGTATTAAAGATCTTAAACATACTTTGTAATCCAAAGTTCATACATAAGATGTATGATTGAAGAATATTCAAGGAGTTAGTAGGATGTATTAGGATACATTACTCGTAAAGGATGAGTCTACTAAAAACATAATGTGAGACATTACAATATGATATCAATTATTCCAAGAGTTGAATTTATCAAAAGATAAGACATTGATAGTGCATATGTGAAGATTAGTTCAAGTTCTGAAGTTAGAGATAACACTAGAAACTACAATGACATTATGTTGAACTTTATATTAGATGTTAAATGAGTTTAAAATAATATAAGAATCCAATAAATGCTAATGAATTAAAGATGTAAATAAATCAGTTATTTGGAAAGGTTCCAAATTAGAGAAGACTAAAAGGTTTTGTTTTTTGTCAAAGTACAAATCTTTTGCTAAATGATAAAAAAAGTAAATTTGGATTATTAACTTAGTAAGTTAATAAAAGATCATATAGTTGTAAATGCAACAAAATGAGCTATGAGGAAAAAAATTTGAGTCTTTTTATGATCATATCTAACTAAACTTATTCTCACAAAAAAGTTTACTAAAGTCATCTCTTCAAAGATACAACATAGCCAACAACAAGGTTTGACGTTGGATATGTTAGTGATTGGGTTAGTGTCAGTAAGAGATTAGGATATGCCCAAAAATCAATCAAGTTGGTTGATCAAGTCGGTAACAATACACTTTCAATAATGCAAACAAATCACTTTGGATATATATGATAAAAGTTTTCACTCAATCAAATTGTTATAGGAAATAATGAGTTATTTTAAGCTAAATGGATGAAGTTCATGGAACATAATGGCCTGGTAAAAGAATTATAAAGGGTTGGTAGTTATTGTATTGTTAACACAAGATAATGACAATGTCCAAAGATTGGTTAATGTTAAACCTCATTACTTCAAATTTAAAGAACCATCTCATAGATTGAAGTGTGAAGATACTTGGGGATAACAAGTGGGTGATTACTAGCGAATAAGTTCACTGAACATGACTTCCTATGATGAATCCAATTGGTAGCTCTTTTAAGTGTTTATAGAAATGTTTTCATGTGATAGTTGTTTAAATAATTCTTATCCTAGAGATTCTAGGCTATCTTATATGTTAATTTTCATGCTTTAATTTCATTTCAATGGATCATAAGAAATAGTGTCTTTGGCAAGGTGGTTTTTAGTATGATATTATGCATGTAAGGTAAATAAATAGTCAAGAGAGGATTCACTATTTTGAGTTAATGAGGTTTCACCACTTCGAGTTAATGAGGATTCACCATCCTTTTTTTTTATCGTATGACTTGATTTTAATAAGCACTTAGTTTAGGAAACGTGACCCTTATTTGATCACTTACAGAAGTAGAAGTAATGCTATCCAAATAGACTTATCTTTTACCAGAACGGTAAGAAGAAGTTGTTTCATTAATTATAAGGTGATACCAGGGGGGAATGCAAGTATACAACATTGCCTTCTAGTTTAAAATATTGGTTCTAAAAAGATTTATTAGAAAACAAGAAGTGTTATAAACCCTAAAATTAAATAGAGGTTGAAGGGGAAACACATGTATTTTTCATGCATAAACTAACCAATGAGACTAATTAGAATGATTATGTTTACCATAATAGAATGATCAATTATATTAAATAAGTGGCAAAGGTGGAACTTGGTGAATCAAAGGGCACAAAGCCACCATGAAAGGACACATCATAATGGAATGAAAAAGTAAAGCCAACTATTAAGGAAAAAAAACAAATTTGCTATAGACACTTAATAAATGGTAAGGATAAAGAAAGTTTTGAGAAATATAAGCTAGCAAACAATAGAGCTAAGAAAATTGTAAGGTAGAGTGACCAAGATTCTGTAAACATGTTTCTGATAGATTGGATCAAAATTGGAGAAAAAATTATATATGAGATTGCTTAGATAAGCGAGAAAAAGACTAGAGATTTGGGAACTATTAAATGTATAAAGGATAACAACTGTGAAGTCTTAATGAAGGACACGGATATTAAAGAGATATCAAGGGAATATTTTGATAAGGTGTTGAATGGTAATTACTCTCAATATATGGATGACGGACTATACCATTAAAAAACCTAAATTGAGAATTTATTCATGGGAAAGGCCTTTTATGGTTAATAAGGCTTTTGTGCTAAATACAGAATAAAAAAATGGTAGACTTAAAATAAGTTCATATTAAGGTTAAAAGATGCCTCGATAAGGTTAGGGTTAGGAGATTGATGAATTTCTTTAATAAGATTTATGAAAGTAAAAAGATGTCTAATAAATGGAGGAAAAGTACATTAGTGTCTTTATATGCAAGCAGAAACTAAATTAAAGATTGCTTAATTATACAAAATAAAATTTATGAGTCATACTATAGAACTTTGGCAAATGATAAGTGAGCAATGTTCATACAAACATGTCAAGATTGTTGAAAATCAGCTTAGTTTCATGCTAAAGGATCAATCAGGAAGCAATTCATCACTTACGACAAGTTATTGAGAGGTTTAGAGCATAAGGATGGTATGTACATATGGTTTTAATTGATTTAGACAAAGCATAATGCCTAGAGAAATTCTTTAGTAGGATTTGACAAAAAGGCCATTCCTTTAAAATATGTTAGTATAATAAGCAATATGTATAAGGGAGTAGTTATAAACATAAGAACTTCTAACAGATTAATGAATGAGTTTTTTATTAAAATAAGGATGCACTAAGGATAAACGTGGAGTTATTTCTCTTTGCCATAATAATTGATAGGATGATAAAGGCATTCAGGATGAAATAGCTTGGTGTATGCTATCAATAGATGATATTATATTGGTTGATAAGACTAAATAAAGGGTCATATCAAATCAGAGTTATAAGATAAATATTAAAGGCAAAAAGGTTTTAAATTGAGCAAATCATAGAATAATTTATGGAGCATGCATTTAGTAAATGAAGGAATATAGATCAAGTTGTGATCACACTTGATGCTCGAGAAATGCCAATAATGGAATGATTAAGTACTTATGAGTGATGAATCCAACAAAAAAGATATTGATGGATATGTTAGCCATAGGATGAAGTTGTTTGGCTTATGAGTGTAGACACCTAATTTTGTCTGGTCATTTTTCTAGTAGTTCCAATTATCCAAGACTAGCAACATAGTTATCGCCCCGATAGAGATCGACTTCCCTCAGGTCAACTTCGCACTTTCAGGACTAACTTAGTCATCTTTAAATGGCAGTATTGGCACGTGACAAAAAAATGCCCTTTTGAGGATCAATCTAGGATAAAAAGGATAAATATTCAAGAGAAGTTTTTTTAATATTTTGCTGTCAAACTTTTATAATCATTTTTGCAAATAATTTCATCATTAAATTTCCCATTTTAGGCAATTTTTGAGATTTTTTCATAAAACTTAGAAAATTAACAGTCATATATTTTTACTGACACCTGCTAGTATTTATGCTGATATGCATTCCGAAAAATCAAGAATAGTCAATAAAAGTTATATATTAGCATTTTACGCCTTAAGGTGTCAAGTTATCAATTTTGCCAATTATTTTTGAATTTCTAACAATATTGCGAGTATTTTGCTCACGAATTTTTTTGATAAAGACTTGTTTTGGACTTCGGATTTTCATCTTTTCCATTTTATAAATTAATGTTTTGCATAATATGTTGTATTTAACTCATTTTATATAAGTTTCAACATGCTATTAAAATTTTTCCTAGTTCCAAAACACGGGCTTTCATTTATCCATAAAATTTTTGGTAGAATTTTCTCAAGTTCTGTACTTAAAAATTCTTTAAATATTCCCACTAAATTACTACAAAATCAATTTTTCAAATTTCCAATCCCTTTTATGGATTTCTCTAACAATGGAGTTTTCTACTTTGTAAAATTTTTCTGTAGGATTTTTCTAAGTTTTTAATTTTTAAAATGCTTTGAATATCCTTATAAAATTAATGCTAAATTAGTTTTTGAAAAATCAAATTTTTTTTTAATTTTAATTTTTTTTAAATGTTAATTTTTCTTTGTAAGAATTTTTCTTGTAAAACTTTATGAGTTTGGGTTTCCCATCAAGACTTGTCTCATTATTTATTTATTTTATTCATTTCCAAAAATTTGTATGTTTATTTATTTTAATTTTCAATTTTTTTATTTTAATTTATTTTTCCAAGCTATTCCTAGAAACTGGCTTGGTTCAATTTTAAGTTTGTCTCTTAACCAATTTAGTTGGGTTCCAATTATTCCATTAGATGACATTATCCAGATAATCATAAAAAATTATTATGATATGATCATTAGTATACGTCAATTTAAAGCAAATTACAATTACCCATGCAAAAAATTTGATTAAAAATTAATTAAATAAAAATAACAATTTTTTTGGGATTTTATGGCCATTCAACCAAGCCATCTTTCAACCAATTTTGGCTTATTCTCCCCCATAAAAATGATGGGAGAAAGCTTCAAGAAAGAGGATTGGCATTCCCTGAATAAACATTAAAATACCAAAGTTTTTACAAGTTTTCAAACCTTTATAAGGTAGATTACTTCCAAAAGCTTTAGTTTTTTCATTTATATAACTCATCTTTGTTCTTTTTGGTGAGCTAAACTTATGTTTTAGCTTATGAACTTTGATTCATGTTGAAACGCAAACATGACGGCTATGAACCATTTTCACTGATTTTGTTGTTTTGTTTTTTTTTTTCCTAATAACAATATGATTTTCTTCATGGATTATGTTAGTTATTGGTATGAAGTTGATTTTGGTATATAGACATCTTTATATTGATACTATTTTCCTTGTTACGTTCATGTTGATAGGTTGTTAAAATATACTTTTATGCCAATTTCTCATAATCTCCTACATGATCATGATGTTGTAAATTTGGTAGAAATAGGATATATGTTCATTGTGTTAGAAAGTTTCTATTTCATTTTTTTTTTGTGGTGGTGGGAGAATTCAAGCTTGGCTTTTGATGAATTTTATTTGTTGCTTTTTTTTTTTGTGATTTAGGTTATTTTGTGGTGTTTAAAAATTGTGAGGGATTAAAAATAATTTTACCAAAATTTTTAAGGCCTTGAAAGGGTATTTCCTAGAATGGCTGAACCATATGGAGTTTATCTATGAATCTTTGATTTATTTTTAGGTTGTTATCCAATATTATGATGTTTAGGGACTAAATTGAAAATTTAAAATTTTATAATAAGACCATTTATGTTTAGCCAAGCCTTGCTTGTGAATTTTAGATGTGATTTTTGTGTTAATTTTGATATATTTGATTTTTAATTTTATGTTTTAATCATAAGGACCATCATGGAAATTTAGAAAAGTTTAGTGTCTATTTAGTAAAGTCTTCCATTGTAGGGTTAAAATAGTCATTTCTCACATTAAATTCATCATTTATCGCAATTTGTAATTTTGGAGTATTATTATCATTCCTGTAGTCTTTCAAGAGGTGTACAAAATACTAAAATCTTTTATATCCTCTGATCCTCCAACGGGGTATGAAATGCAATTTTACAAAATTTTAAAGACTCAATCACAAGTTTTGCATTCTAGGTCTCCTTTGATATCCATATTACCCATTTAGGGTAAAAATCGTCATTTTCTACCTTTAGTAAGCCATTTAAGGCTTTTGGGATACTTTCATGAAAAGCTAGTCCTTAGGGGTATTTTAGTAATTTTTTCTAGAATCGAGTCCTAGGTAGTCACTGGGATACTATTATGCCAAAAGTGTATATTTAGGATGGGTTTACTCTTTGATAATCCTTTTCATCTCCTTCAAGGTACTAGGATACTATCAAGTCGAAGGTATACATTTTCCTAAAATCGATTCCTAGGCAGTCGTCGTGATGCTTTTATGCCAAAGTTATACATTTAGGATAAGTTCATAATTTTTACAATGATATCATGTCTTTTAGAGTATTGGGATACTTTGATGTTGAAGATATACCTTAGGGTCATTTTAGCAATTTACCATAAAATTGAGTCTTTTAGAGTCATCAAGATGCTCTCGTGGCGAAAGTGCAATTTAAGGGACATGTTGGTTACTTCTACCAAGTATGGATCCCTAAAGTCGAGTTTAGTACTTTCTATCTAAATCAAGTCTTAAGGTAATTTTTAGATACACAAACCAAAATTTTTGAAAAATTACGGCAATGTCTCCGAGTTTAAGTCATATATTGAATTTTTCCCAAAATATGAGAGAGGTGCTATGGATTATTTTAGTAACGAGATATCGAAAATGAAAATTGAGACTTTTACAAATCTCAAAAAAATAACTTTTCGTATTCCTCCAACCCTTCAATGGGTATGAAAGATATTTTGATTTTTAAAACTTTTGTGTTCATTAGTCTCCTATGGTAGGGCACTTGAAAGATTTTGACTTTCAAAAATTCTAAAAACCTAATTTTCCCAACATAAAATAATAAAATTTATTTCATAAAATATTATATTAAAAATTAAAATTAAATGCCATAAGTAGAAATCGGATAAAAAATCAAAATTAGTTAACATGTAATTAATAAGGTATTAATTTTTAACATCACAAGAGGGTTAATCCTTATTTGTGCTTGTAACTAACTCCCAAACTCTTTTATATGATTTCTGGTATGATTTTCGATCGTGAAGTTAGTATTCTAAAGTTTCGCAACCTTTGAAATATTAACTTTACTAAGTAACCAATCTTATCTCGCCCAAACAGATTGGTGGCGACTCTATATAAATAATCATTTCATTATGACTATTTAGGTTTAAGTCGAGTGAGCAATCATCTCAACCACCCAGCCCTTGGAGATGAAAAAAATATTAATAATGATATGGCCTGCAGAAATAAGAGAATATAAAATAGTGATATATTAATAAAAATAGAAACAAAGGCTTTTTTAAGTTAGGCTTGGTCAAGATTCATATTCGAGCCATGTTGCGACAGCTTGGCGATTCCGCTGGGGACTGAACCCAAAATTTTTGGTTAAAGAGTTAGGCTAAAAATTAATTACATGTTAACTAAATTTTAATTAATTTAATTTTAATTGGTATCTAATTTTAAATTCCTATTTTATAGAAAAAAAATTTCATTATACTAATATTTATTTTGCACTAATCTTTTTGTGTTTTCCTTTTGTCTTGTAGGGATTAGGATAGTGAGTCTTGTTTTTAACGTTGTTTCATAAAAAGGTATGTTTGTCCCTTCGCACTCACTATGCATATGTGCAGTAGTTTCTCCTCCATCAGATATGGAAGGGGCATAAGTACCCAATATTTTAAGAGGGGGTGAAGTAGCTTTGCCTTCTAAGGTGTTAGTCTCTATTTAGGCCAACAAAAAGCCTATCGATGTAGATTCTTATGTCTGCCTAAGGTGTTAGCCTCATTACGGGTTTGAAAGTTATGCCCCCTCAAATTAAACCTGTTTTGACATAAATCTGCAATGGATAAAGATAAAGCACCTCATCAGTCTTTTTTAGGCTTAAGGATTAGAGAACCTAATTAAAGCTCTGACCTAAACCTTATATGGTGAACCATACTAACCTTCTAGTCAAAACCATGCCAAATTTTAGATGTCACCAAAATTAGGGACACATGAAGGGATAAAGCTACCTTGTTTTCTTTCCCTTTGTTTTCATACTTTTGTTTATTTGGATAATTTTGATACTTTAATTGAATAATTTATGATTTTCATTATTTCAAAATTTTATTTGAATGTAATATCACTGAAGGATACTAACTCGTTTTTTTTCCTTGTAGGTGCAATTTTCTTTCCTCATATGCATACAGGAACACTTGCTTTAAAAAAATTAACTTGCATCAATTTTCATCTAACTTTATGACCGAACCAATACATGCAGTGATTATTTCCAAGGTATTTGAAGAGATTTGTTTTGAGATCGAATTCAATCAGAAAAAAGATAAGGACTATATACTGAAGGGTTATGCATCAAAGTTGCTGAGGATCACACATTTAGACCTCTGTTAGAATAATTTTAGATAGCATGGATAGATTGCTCTCTCGCTCAAAATACACATGGATGAATAGTTAGTCAAGGTTGTGATCGAGTTTTCAACATGACATCACTTGAACTGTGCAAGGGATTTTAACTTTTCTCAGGATTAGGCCTTTAAAGATGAGGCCCATCTACTGCAAATGGTGCAATCGACTAGCTTCCACAAAAAATTAAGTCAAACTTTAGATATGGATTTCAAAGCCCACCAATGACATGTAAAGCAAAAAGGGAACACCAGTGTCATTTCATGGCTGTTTCTACAAGAATATATTCGAGTGCGATCTAACACTGAAAAAGCTCTAGATGCATTTGCTTTTGCTATATACGAGATGGTTTTCTTCTCGAGAGTGTTAGGGCATGTGGAGGCCGTAGTAATGGATTTATTTAACGAGTTAAAAAAATATGCATTCAGCTCCAACAATTCTAGCTAAGATGATTCAAGCACTCAATGCAAGCCAAAAAGAAAGACCAGGGAGATTCTTTCAAAGTGCTATGTTATTTAAAAGTCAAACCCTGCATCTCGCATTCTATCATTCTTTAGGAATTCATAAAAAAATAATGCCCTAAGTCCAAAACCAAGAAACAATGGGTTAAAACACTTAAGAACTTGACTTCTAATGATATAACCTGGAGGGCACCTTTGTTTCCATTGTATCAGTGTGGTAATCTGCTTTATGTGCCTTTACTTGGCATATAGGGCACCATGGATATGCACCATTAATGGTTCGAAGACAATATGTGTCATAGCAGTTCCTCATGATGACTTCAAATTCAGCTAGTATAGACCTAGAATATTAGCGAGAAGATTAGAGAAAGTTACTTCAGATAACTGCTTTACATTGAAGAGAGAGTCATCAGTCAGGGGTACGTATATGCACGAATAAGAAAATTCCAAGACATGATGCTTGGGGAAAGTTTGAGGCTATAACATAATCATTCTTCGCTCAGATAGGACAATTCCTCAAGTATCTATCCATCAAAGCCTATCATGCCATCCAAGATTGATTTGATTAAAGAGGAAGTTGTCAGGGAAAGAAAGAGAATGAATGATAAGAATCATTAGCTCCAAGAGGAAGTGACCTACAAATGAAGATGAAAGCAAAAGGAAAAGAAGTTGAAAGAATGGAAGAAAAGTATAATCTAATGAAGAATGACTTAATTGAATAGAATAAAAAGATGAAGCTTGTCAGGATATTTGGGAGTTCCAGCAACACTACTAAAGGAATAAGGGAAGAAATATATAAACTTAGTGAAGAGTTAGGAATTGGAAGGCTAAATCTTTAGGGGCAAAAGCTGAGCAAGCTATTTTTGAAAAAGAAAGAAAAAAGCATATTGATACACATTTCTAGTTAAAGAGGTTTATTAAAAAGAATGAACGACTCTAATCTACCTTAGACAAAGAGCACGAAATGTTATCTCGTCTGCTTGAAGAAAGAAAAGGCCTTATGATAACTATTATGAAGATGGGACTAGAACTACAACACAAAAAAGGTGACATTCATGCCTTGGTACAAGCTTACCAAGATCTGAGTACATATTGGGCTGATAAACTAAGGTGGGCTGAAGATGATGGCAGAAGGTGGGTAGTTAATTTTTTCGTCAATAGATGTACATAGATCATCTCACAGAACAGATCCACTCAGCCGTTATCTGAGCAAGGAAAATGGTGAAAAAGATTAAAGTCTTACAAATGCAGATTAACCTCGTAAGAAAATATAGGCACATTGTACTTTAGTTTTCAGATAAGGCTCGGAACCAATATGATTAAGTTAAAACTTTCCTTGGACGTAATCCTTACATGACCAACAATGTGAAAAAGTTAAAGAAGTTTTGAGTTCAAAAATTTTGTTAAGTGTATCTGTTAATGCATTTATATACTCATATCATGCATACATATACACATATGTACATACGTACATGATTATTAATTTCATTAATTCATAAATAAAAGATTAATTAACTAAAAAAAATGGAATTTTATTAAGGTTTCAATATTGCAACCCAAAGAGATCAATTTAACAATCACCCACTCATTAGTACTATGCTAGATTCAGAATAAAAAAGAATGGGTGAAGACCACTTAGCAAGGTTGGGAAGATTAGAAGAAAGTTGTCGACAGGCCCAAGAGGCCACGATGAAAAGGTAACAAAAACTACAAGCTCAGATCATAAGGACAATGGAGTCATTGATGGCAAAGGAGCCAGTTTGCTAACACCCAGAGGTAAATATGAATACTTTTGCTAGTGGATCTAGGGGCTACCAGTTGAGGAACAGACAACTAACATTCAAAATGCATAGCCCATTAATACCTAAAATGTGCAACAAAACATCCCTACAGCTAATTTACAGCCAATCATTATTATTAATCCTGATGCCCTTTTGCAAGAAGCGAGCATAAGCACCGTAGTTGCTTAAGAAGAATCGGCAAGTTGTAGTATTGATAAAGAAGAAAAGCATTAACAAAGGGGCAAAGAATAAGCTGAAGCAGAGATTGAAAAAAAAAGTTACAGTTCCTTGAAAGAAGGCAAAAAGCCATTGAAAAGGGTAAACTATATAGTAGTGTGGACATTCAGGATCTCAAGCCAGTACAAAATTTAGTTCTCTAATAAAAATTTAAAATGCACGAGTTTAAAAGTATAAAGGCACCACCTCCTCTCAAACACACATCAAAATGTTCATTAGGAAGATGGCGGGCTATGCCTAGAACGACAAGCTTTTGATTCACTATTTTCAAAAGAACTTGTCTAGATCTGCACTAAGATGGTATAATGATCTAAACTATGCTTAAATTCAATGCTAAATGGGTGCCTGATAGATTGACTTTCCAAAACATGAAGAAGAAATCTACAGCATCTTTTAAGGAGTATACACAAAAATGGAAAGACATGGCCTCTCAAGTTCAACCTTTATTGACTGAGAAGGAGAATGATGCTATTCTAAACACCTTATGTCCCTCCTACTATGATAAGTTAGTAGGGAATACGACTAAGAATTTTGCTAATCTTGTTATTTTTTTAGAGATGATTGAGATAGCTATAAAGGTTAAAAAATGTACAATTAGGGAGTCCTCTACTAAAAAAGTCAGGATCAAGAAAGGAAAAAAAGGCTCTATCTATTAACAATACTAGTAAATTGTATTGTTAAGGACCTTAGCCCTATTATCAAAACCAAAGACAGTAATCCCAAAATACATACTTCTTTTATATACCTTAAGCTTCGACTCCAATATCACCACAAACTACTATTCCAAACCCTCCTCCATAAAACCAGCCAAAACCCAATGTCAATCTAGCAGCTCAAAAAGCTAACCAACCTAGACCCCAGTATGATCCCATTCCTTGCTCTTATAACAAAATGTTTGATAAGCTTTTTGAGGCATGATTAATGGCCCTAATGTTTTCTCAACCATATAAGGGTAATTACCCTAACTATTGTAACCTAAATCTGCATTATGAGTATTAATAGTAGGTCATTCTATTGAAAATTGTTTAGCCTTCAAGCAAAAAGTCTAAAGTCTTCTTGAGAGGGTGCCTTTCGATTCGATAATACCCCAAAACTTAATGTGGTAGCAAATCCATTGCTTAATCATCCTGAGCTCAGGATGAACACTTTGATCGCTGAAGAAAAATGATAAAAAATGTCAAAGGTCTAAGAAGTTAGAGCTTCAATAAAAAATGTGTGGGTAATCCTAGTTGAAGGAAGGATCCTAGGTCAAAATCATGGAAACATCAAAAACCAATTTGATTCTAGTACTAACTTCTACAAATTTGACATGACTTTAGGACATACTGTGCAAAGTTGTTTGGACCTTTGAGCCATGATCCAAAAAATGATTGACAATGGTGAACTTATGTTCTATGAAAAAGTTGAACTAGGGGAGAAAACATCAGTTAACATAGCCGACGAAAGATAATCACAACCACCTTATGGCATTGGTCGCCCTTTTATCATTCATTACAAGTAAATAAAGGCCACACTTTTTAAGATCGAAATTACTCTCAAACTCATTATCAAAAGACCAACACTATTTCCATATCAGAATAACAAATAGGTACCATGGAAATATAATGGAAGGGAGACAATTTCATAAGCTGGTATAAGCCAGTTGGCTATTGTCGACATTACTGAGGTAAGTTATATGACGTAAAATAGTCATATCTATTGTCTAGAAACTAGTGAAACCACTGTAAAAGCAAAATCAAAGGGATAAACATCCAAAAAAGCAACAGTTATTAAAGATATCCTAGTGGAAGTGCATGAACTGATCAAAAAAAAAAGAGGCGATCGAATTCCTTAAGTTTATTAAACACGGTGAGTGTAGCATGGTGGAATAGTTGAAACTGGCAAAGATTTCTCTATTAGCCATGTTGCTCAACTTAGAAGCATATTAGAATGCTTTATTCAAAATGCTCAACCAGGCTTATATTCCTTAAGACATCTTTATAAATAAATAAGATCACCTAAAAAATAACGTTATCATTAACAATTTCATTTCATTTATTGACGATGAAATCCAGCTAAGGGGCAGCACTTCAACAAAAGCTTTCCACATCACAAAATTACTAACAAAAGCTCTCCATATTATAACTCACTGTAAAGGGATGATATTACACAAAGCCCTTAATGACAATGGATCAGTTTTAAATGTGATGCCACTAATCATGTTGTCTTACTTGCCAGTTAATGCCAGCCAGATCAAGCATAGCCATATAATCATTAAGGCATTTGATGAAACAAAGAGAGAAACCAAGGACATAATTTTGATCACTTTAAATATTGGCCCATGCCCATTTAGGATTGAGTTTAATGTAATGGACATTGTCCTAGCATACAACTATTTACTGGAATAACCATGGATTTATTCTGTTAGGGCTATCCAATCATCATTGCATTAAAAGGTTAAATTCTTAGTTGATAAGAAGCTTGTTAGGCTATCTAAGGAAGAAGACATCATAGCTATAACTCCTATCGAAACCTTTTATGTTGAAGCAAATGTCAAAGCTGAAAAGTATTCCTTTAGATCATTTGACATTGTTAACACCACCTTTATTATAAAAGAGTCTATAATCCCAAAACCCAAACTTTCAAAGAGCACCCACAAGGGTCTTAAACTTACAATTAGGAAAAAAGCCTAAGCTAGAAAAGGGCTTGGGAAATATTTGCAAGGGATCAATCTATCTATCAATGTCATTAGCAATAAAAACAAGCATAGATTGGGCTTAAAGCTACAGTGGAGATGAAAGAACAAATTTAAGAACAAATTTTAAGGAAAGAAGCTAGCCCAGGCCATCAGTTAACAGTTAAGCCAAAAATTAGCCTTATACCCCTTACTGGATGAAATTTTCTATCATAGAGGGGTTATAAATCCATGCGTTGAAAAAGAATAAACCAAAGGTGCCATTATGGTGATTCATAAAAATTAGACGCATACTAAGAGAACCATAGTGTTTAGGCCGATTTCAAAGTAATTCAAAAAAGTGATTTTGTCATCTAAGAATATTTTCTGTAAAAACATAAAATGTCAAATTATCATTTACAGAAATGAAATGCACATGAATTTTTATCCATGCCCAATTTCTTTTATACCAATATTTTTTTCCTGTTTTGCATACACATACACAAATCATGTCATATATTTATTTACCCATTTCTTTTCTTCTTTTCACCTTGTCAAATTTCCTACTCAAAGAGAAGTGAATGATCCCAATCATGATTTAGATATTAATTTTGAATGAGTTGTTTGCTTGAGCAAGATTGACTTCGAAAAAGATGCTGATGATCATACTTTGCCACCTGATCTACTAAAAATAATTAAGTGAGAGGATGAATGAATAATACCTTATGAAGAATACATAGAGTGATAAATTTAGAGGATGATGAGGATGATAAAAAAAAGTCAAAATAAAGACTACTTTGATGCCCACCAATAGGAAAGAATTAATAAGTTTACTTTAGGAGTTTTGAGATGTTCTGGCATGGTCCTACTAAGACATGCCAGGACTGGATAAAAAAATCACGGTCTACAAATTAACTCTAAAAGCAAAATGCAAAAAGGTTCAGCAAAAGTTAAAAAGAATGAAATAAAAAATGCTTTTGAAAATAAAAGAAGAGGTAAAGAAACAATTCAAGGTCAAATGTCTCAAGGTGGTAAAATACCCGAAATAGGTTACAAATATTATCTCGATTCCCAAAAAGAATGGTAGACTTAGAATATGTAGCTACTCGGAGCTAAATCGAGTGACTACAAAAGATAATTTTTTTGTCTACATAAAACTCTGGTTAATAATAATGCGAAGAATTGTCTATTTTCATTCCTGGTGGATTTTTAAGGTATTCAGATAAACATGGCACCAGAAGACATGGAAAAGACTACATTTGTCACAACATGGGCATCTTTCTATTATAAAGTAATTCTATTTTGACTAAAAAAATTGGAGGTAACTCATCAAAGGTCAATGGTCACTCTATTCCAGGATATGATGCACAAAGAGATAAAGATATATATGGATAACATGATTTCCAAGTTACCTCTGAGGAGAGACATGTTATAGATTTATGAAAGCTATTCAAAAGACTGAGAAAGTATTATTTGAAATTTAATTCGGTAATGAACATTTGGTGCAAGGTTAGGGAAATTATTAAGCTTTATTGTGAGTGAAAAGGGGATTGAATTTGATCTGAATAAGGTTAAAGCCATCCCAGAATTGCCATCCCCACGTATGCAAAAAGAAGTGCAAAGTTTCTTAGGGAGGTTGAATTACATTGTCAGATTTATATCCTAACTCAAAGATAAATGTGATCCGATATTTCAATTTTTGTGAAGATAAAACCTTAGTGAATGGAATGACAAATGCTAGAAAGCATTTGAAAAAGTTATGTACTATCTCTATAATCCACTAGTTTTGGTACCATCTATATTGGAAGGACCTTTAATTCTGTATTTGTCAGTATTTGAAAGGTCTATGGGTTGTGTGTTGGGACAACAAGATAAAATAAGAAGGATGGAGTAGGTGATTTATTACCTTAGCAAAAAATTCCTTGATTGTGAGGTGATTTATTAGTCCCTGGAATTAAGGCGATCTTGAAATCTTTAGGAAAGAACCATTAACCTTTCACCACTTAATTAAACTTCGACTGTACAAATAATGTAGCAAAATATGAAGCATTGTCATGGGACTCTGAGTAGCTATAGAAAGAAAAGCTAATTATTAAAAGTATATAAAGACTCGACTTTAGTGATTTATCAGTTGTGCGAAAAATAGGAAACTCGAGATTCAAGGATGGAACAATATAGAAGGCCGATTCTAAAATTGCTCGAAGAGTTTGAGGAAGTGAAATTAATCCATTTGTCCTGAGACAATAATAAAATGGTGGATGTTCTAGCCACCTTAGTCTTGATGTTTAAAGTAAATAAGGGGCCAGAGGTAATGCCAACTTATATGAACATATATGAGTCCCTTGTGTACTATTACAATGTTGAAATAAAAGCAAATGGCCTTCCATGGTATCGTGACATTAAAAGATATCTCAAGGATTGAACATATTTGAGCAATGCCTCTGAAACTGACAAAAGAACTTTAAAGAGGCTGACAATGAATTTTACCCTATATAGAGAGTTTTTTACAAGAAGAGTTATGATCAAATGCTGCTAAGATATATTGACGCTCTTAAAGCACAGAAGATACAGGAAGAAGTGCATGAAGGGATTTGCAGAATCTATGCGAATGGATAAAGAATGGTGAGACAAGTTATGAGATTGGGCTACTTTCGGATGATGATAGAGGGTAATCGTATTAATTATGCCCGAAAGTGTTATAAATGCCAAGTCTATATTGACAAGATCTATTCACCATATTCGCCATTACATGTCATAGCTGTGCCATAGCCTTCTCCATATAAGGCATGGACATTATTGGACAAAGTACCTCTTCAAACTGTCACTGTTTTATCTTGGTGGCTATAAATTACTTCACCTAATGGGTCAAGGTAGCCTCCTATACAAGTGTAACAAGGTCAACAATAATAAACTTTTTAAAAACCAACATCATTTGTTGATTTGAGATCCCAAAAGAATTATAACAAATAATGCCTTTAATTTGAATAATAAATTAGTGACAAAATTATGTACCTAACTCAAAATCTCCCGTCAAAATTCAGTGACATACTGTCCGAAAATGAACAGAACCATGGAGGCAACTTATAAAAATATCAAGAATATTGTAGAGAAGATGGTAGAGACGTATAAAGATTAGCATGAGAAGCTCCACTTCGCTTTCCTTGTGTGCAAAACTTTGGTCAAAACTTCAATTGTAGTAACAGCTTATTCATTAGTCTACGGCATAGAGGCTATCTTACCGATTAAGTTGAGATCCCTATACTCTAAGTTCTAATGGAAACCAAGTTAGAGGAAGCTGAATGGGTCTAAAATAATTATAAGCAACTGTATTTCATTAAAGAAAAAAATGCTAAAAGCTATTTAACATGGGCAGATATACCAAAAAAGGATGATGAGAGCACATGATAAGAAAATTCATCCTAAAAAATTCCATGAAGAAAAATTGGTACTGAAAAAAATTCTATTCGAACAAAAAGATCCTTGAGGCAAATGGGCACCTAATTGAGAAGAGCCTTATATAGTCTAAAAGGTATTTTCAAAAGGAGTAATATTGGTATAGATGGATAGAGGCATTCTATGAAACTCCGTAAAATCGAATAATGTAAAGAAGTATTATGCATAAAAGGTAATATTATAATAAAAATGGATGAAAACCTAAAAAGGCATCCGTTCCTCAAAAACTCGGATAATAACCTAAAAAGGGCATCCATACAAAGGCAGTATAAGGGAAAGGCTTCAAGCTGAAAACTTAAAAACGACAGTTCAAGCATTTAAAAGGAATACCCAAAGCACAATTTTCCAAAAGGCAAAGTCTGCAAAAGGCATGGCATGATCAAAAACATTTTCAAGATATGGATTTATGCAAAAATAAATATTCCATTCAAGAGAAATCTTTGAACAACTGAATAAGAGATTTCATTTATTTGACTAATATCCAAATCTCTTTTATACTTTACCATTATTTTTATAGAAAAGCCAATATTGTATCTTCTTTCATTATTGCATACAAGTACAAATTTTCATTCATGCTTTGATTAGACGATCTTTTTAACCATACTAACATTTCTACTAAATGATAATTAACAATTTAAGGAAATGGAAATCGATAAAAAGTTGACAAATTGATTTTTTTTGCATTACTTTGGATGGAAATCAAAACATTATAGGGATTTTAGTTAATATTCCAAAATTTTTTGGACATTCTAGGAAGGATTAGTGTGGACAAATGACATTCTTGAGTAGAATCTCGATAACAAGGAAGTCAAGTCTCTTTAGATGATTCCTTAGAAATAAAGATTAAAGATTTGATTCTATAATTATTAGGCTACCCTTACTGTTATCAGTTTGTTTCGACTGTTGATAAGGAATTTTAAAAACTGTATATTCCCCATCATGCTCTTTTTTAGCTTGTTATCAATTTATTTTAGCTATTGATAGGAAATTTAAAAGCTATATATTCCTCATCAACCTCTTTTTCTTTAGCTTATTATTAGTTTATTTTCGATGTTAATGGGAAATTTTTAGAAACCACATATTCCTGGTCATGCTCTTCTTGTTTAACCTATTATCAGTTTATTTCGATTGTTGATAGAAATTTTAAAAACCATAAATATCCCAACATGCTCTTCTCTTTTACCCTATTCTTAGTTTGTTTTAGTTATTAGTGGAAATTTTAGAAACCATATATTCCCCATCATGTTCTTCTTTTCCAGCTTTTAGATGATATTTATGCATAACCCAGTTTGGCTTCTCAGGTTTTGATGCTCTATTAAGGTTTACGCCTCATTGAGAAAAAAGAATATTACAACATTTCCTAAAGGTACCTTTAATCCCAAAAATAAGAGCAAGAGTATCTTATCTACAATAATATCTAAAAATGTCTTCAAATTCAAGTTCAAGTATTGGCTCCCTCCTACCAAAAGGAAAAAAGGTCTTCAATGCTTTCTGAAGCTGCCTTCAATCCTTAAGTGAAAGTATGGGCTATTCCACCAAATGAAAAAGAAAATATCTGTCACATTTTCTAAAAGATACATTCAACATCAAAATAGGCTAGATCAGACATTGATAAAGAAAAATAAATTATGAAAATTCATCATACGCATTATTCATGCATTTGCATTCATATTGAATAATTTGCAGATCCAAAGTTGAAAACGATATGGAAATAGCTTTTCGGTATGCTGATTGTTTAAGAACTGAAAGGTAAGTCTCGCACTCCTTCAAATAACTCAAATGTCAAATCTATTTCACCTTAATTGACTATACCAGTTTTGCCATGATCAACCTTTTAGACCTAGGTTACATCCTGGTCATTCTTGTTTGACTATATCGATTTTGCCTTATCAACTCTCTTAACTTAAGTTTTGCCTTGGTCAACCCTTTTGATTGTACCACTTTTGCCCTAGTCAACCTTTTAGACATAGGTTACATCCTAGTCATCCTCGTTTGACTATATCGGTTTTGCCCTAGTCAACCTTCCAGGCTTAGGTTTTGCCCTAGTTACCCTAATGGACTGTACCAAGTTCGGCCTGGTCAAAGACTTAGGTTTTGCCTTGGTCACCTTAAATTGACTTTATCAATTTCACCTTGGTCAATCCTCTAGACTTAGGTTCCACTTCGATCAACCTTTTAAACCTAGGTTATATCTTAGTCATACTCATTTGACTGTACCGGTTTCACCCCAGTCAACCTTCTAGACTTACGTTTTTAACATAATCTATTTCCCTCCTCAACCTAAGTTTTGCCTTTAGCTATTTATTTTTAATGAATATATTTAGTGTAGTTTTATTTTATTTTTTAAAACACTTTACAACTCGAGCAAAATTATGTCATTTGGTCTTTGCCTTGTTCCTAATTCTCAGCAATGGCCAAAAAAGGATAGTTATAGATAACTAATTTCATTTGGGCCCTTTTCCAATAGTTCCAATTATCCAAGACCAGGAACGTAGCTATCACCGCGATAGAGGTCGACTTTCATCAGGCAAACTTCATATTTTTAGGACTAATTTAGTCATCCTTAAATGGCCATATTAGCACATGATAGAAAGTACCATTTTGAGGATCAATCCCGAATTAAAAGTGCAAATATTCAAGATAAATTTTTGTTTTAAAATATTTTCTTGTCAAATTTTGAAAATTTTTGTAGATAATGTCACAATCAAATTTCTCATTTTTAGGTATTTTTTAATATTTTTGGTAAACCTTGAAAAATTGATAGTTTTTATTTTTGCAGATAATGTCACAGTCAAATTTCTCATTTTTAGGCATTTTTTTATATTTTTTCGTAAAGCTTGAAAAATTGATAGTTATATATTTTTACAGCTGCTTGTTTAGTATTTATGCTGAATTGTATTTCAAAAAATCAAAAATATTCAAGAATAATTATATATTTGCATTTTATACAACAAGGTCTCAAGTTATCAATTTTGCCAATTATTTTCACAGTATTGCGATTATTTTGCTCTTGAGTTTTTTTGATAAAGACTTATTCTGGACTTCAAATTTTCATCTTTACCATTTTATAAATTAACATTTTGCATAATATGTTGTATTTAACCCATTTTCTATAGGTTTCAATGTATTTTTTAAAATTTTCTCGATTCCAAAATATGAGTTTTTCTTTTTCTATAAAATTTTTGATAGAATTTTCTCAAGTTTTGTACTCCAAAATTCTTTAAATATTCCCATTAAATTATCATAAAATCAGTTTTCCAAATTTCCAATCCATTTTATGGATTTCTCTCGTTTCCAAAAAAATAGAGTTTTTCTACTTCATAAATTTTTTGGTAGGATTTTTTTAAGTTTCTAATTTTTAAATTTCTTTGAATATTCTCATAAAATTCATACTAGGTCAGTTTTTTAAAATTCAATTTTTTATGAATTTTTATTTTTCTTTAAAATGTTAATTTTCCCTTGTAAGGATTTTTTTCGTAAAACTTTACAAGTTTGGATTTCCATAATCAAGTCTTCTCTCATTATTTATTTATTTATTCAATTCCAAAATTTTTTTATGATTATTTATTTCAATTTTCAATTTTGTTTTTATTTTCATTTATCTTTCCAAGCTCTTCACGGAAACTAGTTTGGTTCAATTTCAAGTTTGTCTCTTAACCAATTTAGTTGGTTTCCAATTATTCCATTAAATGATATTATCCAAATAATCATAAGAAAATATAATGATATAACCATTAGTACACATCTATTTAATGCCTATTGCAATTACCCATGCGAAAAAAATTGAAAATCAATTAAATAAAAAATAACAATGTTTTTCAGATTTTCCATGGCCATTCGGCCAAGCCACTTTTCAGCCAGTCTTGGCTAATTCTCCCACTTATAAATAAAGCAAGAAAGCTTCAAGAAAGATTATTGGCATTTTATGAAGAAAAAGCACTAAAAATACTAAAGTTTTTACAAGTTTTCAAACTTTTCTAAGGTAGATTACTTCCAAAAGTGTTAGCTTTTTTCTTTATTTCACTCATCTTTCTTCTTTTTGGTGAGCCAAAATCATGTTTTAGCTCATGAACTTTGATTCATGTTGGAAGGCCAACATGATAGCTATGAACCATTTTCATTGATTTTGTTGTTGGATTTGTTTTTTCTTAATAATAGTATGAATTTCTTCATGGATTATGTTAGTTGTTGGTATGAAGTTGATTTTGGTATGTAATACATTTGATATTGATACTATTTTCCTTATTATGTTCATGTTAATAGGTTGTTAAAACATACTTTTATGCCTATTTCTCATAATTTCTTACATGATCATGATGTTGTGAGTTTGATAGAAATAGGATATATGTTTATTATGTTAGAAAGTTTGCATTTGATTTTTTTTTTTTTTGGTGGCGGTCGAATTCAAGCTTGGCTTTGGATGAATTTTATTTGTTGTTTTTTTTTATGATTTAGCTTATTTTGTGGTGTTTAAAAATTTTAAGGGATCAAAAATAAAGGCCTTGGAAGGGTGTTTCCCAAAGTGGTCGAACCATATAGAGTTTTTTGTGAATCTTTGATTTATTTTTAGGTTATTATCTAATTTTATGATATCTAGACTAAATGAAAATTTGAAAATTTATTGCAAGACCATTTATGTTTAGCCAAGCCGTGCTTGTGAATTTTGGATGTGATTTTTGTGTTAATTTTTATATATTTGATGTTTAATTTTGTATTTAAATCATATAAAGACCATCATGGAAATTCAAAAAAATTTACTTTCATTTAGTAAGGTCTTCCATTTTAGGGTTAAACTAGTCATTTCTCATATTAAATTCATCATTTAAGGTATTTTGGTAATTTTGAAGCATTCTTACCATTCCTTATCTTCCAAGGGTGTAGAAAATACTAAAACCTTTCATATCCTCTAGTCCTCTAGTGGGGTACAAAATGCAATTTTACAAAATTTTAGGGGCTTAATCACAAGGTTTGCATTCTAATGTCATCTTTGATATCCATATTATCCATTTAGAGTAAAAATCATCATTTCCTACCTTTACCAAGCCCTTTAGGGTCGTCAAGGTGCTTTCATGACAAAGCTAGTCCTTAAGGGCATTTTGGTAATTTTTTTTAGAATCGAGTCTTAGATAGTCATTGGGATACTTTTATGCCAAAAGTATACATTTAGGATAGGTTCATTTTTTTTATAATCCTTGTCATGTCATTTAAGGTACCAGGATATTTTCACGTCAAAGGTATATCATAAAGGTATTTTAGTAATTTTCCCTAAAAATGAGTCTTAAATAGTTGATGGGATGCTTTTATGCAAAAGGTGTACATTTAAGATATGTTCATAATTTTATTACTGCTATTATGTCCTTTAGCGTACCAAGATACATTCATGTCGAAGATATACTTTAAGAGCATTTTAGTAATTTATCATAAAATCAAGTCCTTTAGAGCTATTGGGATGCTTTCATGATGAAAGTGAACTTTAAAAGACATGTTGGTCACTTCGACCAATTGCGATAAAGTCCAGTTTAGTACTTTTCCTTAAATCAAATCTTAAGGTAATTTTTATATACATAAACCAAAATATTTGAAAAATTAAGGCAATGTCTCTCAGTTAAAGTAATATGTGAAATTTCTTTCAGAATATGAAAGGGGTTCTATGGATTATTTTAGTAATGAGATATCCTTTTTAAAGTGTAAATTGAGATTTTTATAAATTTCAAAAAAAATAAAACCTTTCACATTCCTTCCGTTCTCTAGCAGGGTGCAAAAGATATTTTGATTTTGAAAACTTTCATGTTCCACTAGTCCTCTGTAGGGTACGCAATAGATTTTGACTATCAAAATTTTCAAAAACCTAATTTTCTCAGCATGGAATAATAAATTGACTTCAAAAAATATTATTTTGGGAATCACAATAAAATGCCATATGTTGAAATTGAATAAAAATCAAAATTCAAGTTAACATGTAATCAATAAGATATCGCTTTTAGATATCACAAGAGGGTTAATCTTACTTGTGATTGTAACCAACTCCAAACACTTCTATATGATATTTGGTATGATAATGGACCTCAAAGTTGGTATTCTAGGTTTCATAACCCTTAAAATATGAGCTTTGGTAGGTGACTAATCTCACCTAGCCCAAATAGATTGGCGGTGACTCCAAATAATTAGTCATTTTGTAATGACAATTTAGGTTTAAGTCGAATAAGCGATTCATCTTGACCACTAAGTCCTCAAAGATGAGAAAATATTAATAACTATAGAAGTAACAGAATATCAAATAATGATATATAAATAACTATAAAAACGATGGCCTTTTAAGTCAAGCTTGATCAAGATTCATATTCGAGGCATGTTATGACAATGGGGGAAGAGTACTACAAGTGTTTTTGCGATTGCAATATATGTTTAATTTTGAAGGGAAAGTTCTACAAAACAATTGTCAAACTTGCTTTGCTTTATGGCAAAGTGTTGGGCAAATAAAAAGCAACATAAAAAAAGAAAAATGAGTATGGTTGAGATTGATGTGTCATAAAACTAAGGCCCTTACTTGGCCTATTAAGCCCTTAACTCAAATAAGTAAAAAAAAAATGGATTAAAGCATGGAATGTGCAAGAGCGAACCCTTAGTAATATGATTTTGACCCTGATTTTTCCATTGATACTAATTCCACAAAAATAAAATAAAGAGGCAACCGCTATCAGGATAGTAGTGGAGTGAGCTAAGAATCAAAGAGTTAGAAATGAAGATATTAAACTCCAAGTTGGGATAGCTCTTATGCAGAATAAGATGAGAGAAAATTGTTTATGGTGGTTAAGCTACACAAGAACAGATTGAGGGATGCACCTATTAGAAGATTAGGCAAATTAATGTCACGTATGGTAAAAGGTTGAATAAAAGACTAGAAAGACACGGTTGGAGGTGATTAATAATGATATTAAATGATAGGATCTTGAAAAGGGACGGTAGTTTATAGAAATGATTGGATGATGGGGATTCATGCATTTGCCGATGTAAATGCTTTTTTTTTTCTTGGTTTTTACAAATATGTTGGGATTAGTGCTCGTTGGTTTGTTGGTTTGGTTTTATTATTGTTATGCATGCCTTTTTTCTTTTTAACTAACTACTTATTTATAGATTGAGGTGTCCTTGCAAGCATGGTCAAACCTAGTTAAGCTTAAAAAAATTTTCAAATTTAATATTGAACCAAAATATTAATTTATTAATATTTTATTTAATTTTATAAAATATATTTTAAAAATATTAAAATATTAAATAAAATCATTATTATATTATAATATTATTTTTGAATAATGTAGGCCTATTTAGACCTATAAGTCATGCCAAGCTTTGGATAAGCCTTCGAAGTGTCAACTGCATCTTACCTAATGTATGCCGATCAATTGGCACCTTGAGGTTTTGCATCCAATTGTTTCTTCTTGTGTCTATTTTTAAGTGGTAAAACAGACACCTCTAGATTATCTTTCCACTTTTCATTTTACTATAAAATATTTATCACAGGTTAATAAAGATTATATCTCAAATCTCTTTTCTTTTAGATTTATTCACAAATAGACTTATCCAGTAGGCGCGTTAGGCCCATCTGATTTGAATTGAATCTTACAAAAAAATTTGAGATATTATTTTATAAAAAATAATTATTTTTATTTATTTTAGTTATAAATATCATTAATATTTTAATCATAAATAAATTTAAATGTTATAGTCAAACTCGTGGAGTCGTTTTCAAGCTAAATTTTTAGAATTGTCAATCAAATCAAACCTAGTGCAACTGACTCAATTAGTAAATACAACTATTTTCCCACCATGGCTTATATCTAAGATTTTCCCTATGGATATATATATATATATATATATATATATTGTTAAGTGAATGGCTACGATATGTGGGTCGACAGGTAGGATACAACTAACGAGTAACACCATCATCAAATTGGTCAAATACGTAAACGTAAATAATCATTGGAATCAAAAGAATACGAGAATTCCACCAAATTTTTTTTTATTGCTTAGTGGTATAAAGTTTAAGAATATGATTACTAGGATCCATTTGCAATCTTTTGCATGTTAGAGTTGGGAGAATACAGCTGGATATGAGAAATATTCTAATTATATATATATATATGTGTGTGTGTGTATGTATGCACATACATATATATATATATATATATATCTCTTCAAGAGACAGCATAATTAGGTAAACCTAAATATGGAGCACCACGCACCTTAGATTTGCAATATACTATATATTTTGAGAAGTATGAATTGCTTGGGAAAATGATGGGTGGTTAATTTGGTGAATTTGTTTTAAGATAACGAAACCAACATGCAAAAGATTATACACTATTTCTTATAATGGCACTCAAATCAAATGGAATTACATAAGATCCTTTTTAGATTGAAAAAACAGAGCCAAAGGTCCCATCATTTTGAAGATAATATTGAGGAAAGAAAAAATAAAATAAATTCTAACGTTTTTGTCTTTTTCTTATCTAGATAAGCCTCATTTATTAAAAAAAAAATAGTATAAGATAAGATGATTAATCTTCACTTGAAAGAATTCGTAGAAAGAATAGGTTGACATGACCATTAAACAATTGCCCTCTAGTAAAACCTGCCAAGTATGCTCATTTTATTTTTTTCAAAAACATTAGCATATTGAGTTTAGCCGTTCTTATTTAAATAAAAAAAAGAAACTTTTATGGAGGTTTACAATAGTCGTATTGTCGCTAACGTTAAAGATCTCGTAAATTTACGTTCTTTATTTAAATTCAAAAGTTTATACTATAAAATATTTAAGATTTCAGTATTTGGCATTTAATCATTCTATTGTTAATGTTTAATTTTGTTATCAAAATGCTATTATTTTGAAATATATTATCAAAATATTATTATTTTGACCATGTAATTTTTTGCTTATACAAAGTACATGTATTTTACTTTGTAATGTAAATACATTTTTTTAATTATACAAAGTACAATGACAATACAGTATGAAATACTTGAGTGGTAAAAACAATAGCATTTTAATAATATGTTTTAAAATGATGATATTTTAATAATAAATTTAAATATTGAAAAGTATATTGGTCGTAGTGCCACAACATCCACGTAGTCCTATGGTTAGAAGAGTTGAATTTATTATTATAAGTTAAAACTTCAAATCCTAATCATTCAATTATCTCTTTAATATACATACATACATACATATTATCTCTTTAATATACATACATACATATATATATATATATATAAATGGATATATGGGTATGGAATGACGATTGCATTATGGATTATGGTTCATCAGGTGAGTGCTTGGGCTTTTAATTTTGGGCCTTGTCTATTGTAAAATCAAAAACGAGGCATAGTCTGATTTTTAGTTTTAAAAAGTTTTGGTCACAAGAGAAGTCTATTGGAGCTTTTAAATAAAATTATAATTACTTTATAAAGTGTTAATTGTGATTTGATTAAATAAAGATGAGGCTTTTATTTTATTATTTATGCAAAAGAAATTATACTTCTAACTTCCTTCTTCAATAAAAAGATGAATATTCATGCAAACAAATTATGCTTTTAGTCAAACTTAAAGTGTAGCTGAGTTTATTCATGTAGACAATTAATATTTAATAAGTTTAAATATTAATATTTATAATTTTTTTTTATTTTCAGGTTACAACCTCCTCTGTACCAGAAGAATTCTAATTACTTGATCAGAAAAAATTTTATAATAAAAAATAGATTTAGCGAAAGATAAAAGCAAAAAAAAAAAATGAATTAGTAACAAAAGAATCTTTCATGAATCAAGTCAGGTTGGATCAAGTCCGAATAGCAAAAAGAATTGCTCGTCTAAGGCTTTACTTGATTTGATATGTCAAACCCCACATTTGCTTTTCATTGTTTAAAATATAAAATACTAAAAAAATTTATATTAATATTTATATATTTTTATAATTAAATTTAAATAAAATACTTCTACGAATTACAATAGTACCTCTAGTCAAGCCGAGTTATGACCTGGATTATAAATATTCAGTAATAAATTTAATTTTATTCGAAATAAACTTTTTTAATAAATGAATATCTCATCCATTGAATAGATTTAATAAAAAATTATGCTATCAATTTTGGAACACATAGTTTCGAAAGTTTGAGAGAATGTAGCTGGTTTCGTTTTCTACATAGAGATGGAGATGTGAAGAAAGTAAAGGCCCATTGGACACCAACGAAAGCCCAACATGAAGTGCTCATGGCGTGTCCCGAGTAGGCATGGACTGACATGTAGGAGGTCGTACTTTAAAAGTCAAGTTCTGCTCAATATTTTACAGTTCTCTGTATAATCTAATATTTGTCGTAATTAATAATAATAATATTTATTAAGATCACACTTTAAATCTCTCCCGCCAATACTCTCTGCTATCCTTTAACTTCGTTTTCCCAATGAATGCTACACTGGGAGGATTAAATCAAGTGGCTCTAAGAAATGAAGAAAAGCCAAGCTTTGAGTGCATGGTCATGGAGGATTATTAATGATCCCAAGTCCTAGTGATAGTGGGAGAAGTCGCTTTATTTGCTGCCACTTCCCACTAAAACACTTGCTTTGCTGTTAACAAATTCAAGTTGCCTTACAAAATCCTTATATTTCATTACCTGAGAAAAAAACCTTGCGCATGCTTGCATGCATTTACTCCAATATTTTGACAAAAAAGAATGAACAACCACCTGACAAAATAATAACCACTTGCTTTGGTTATGCCGCCTTTACAACCCCATAATTTTGTACTTTCGCAAAGCTGCAAGCTTTTCTTTGTCTTTTCTTTCCCTCAATGCTATATAAATTCTTGCACGTATTGATGTAACCAAGTGTATATATAAATCAACAATTGCTTAGCTCTAGGATGAAGAATTCCAGCTTTGTTTGCTGCATCTCAGCTATAGTTCTATTGGAAATGGCATCATCAGGTATATTTCCTTTTGTTTTTCCATTTTTTAACCGTGCTCTGATATTAAATTTTCATTTTTTTTAATGAAAAAGCAGGAGGGGCGAGGGAATTGATGGAAAAAATGGTGGGAGTTGCCTTGAAGTGATTGATGCAAAGGTATGCAATCTCCTTTCTTGCAAACAGCAATGCCTTCAACTCAAGAATGGAAATGGAGTTTGCTTGGCCAATGTCAATGAGGGTTATCAATGTGTTTGTTATAAAAACTGCTAGCTGGATTTTGCTTCAATTCATGTAACCAAGTGTCTTACTATTATTGTTTCTTCTTCTTCCTTTGGCTCTTATTTCAAGTAGACTTGCTTTTCTTGCCTTTTTTCTATCATATTTCCTTTTCAATAGTCATACAAATAAATTTGATAATTTTGCATACAAGAAAAAATAATTAAAACATAACATGACATGCAAAAAATAATATAAACGCAACACAAATTGCCAAGTCTGCATATTGCATGTCCACCTGAGAGAATATACCTTAAAATGACATTACCAATAAAGATATGCACGTGACCACCAGGTTTTTAAACTTATTGGAGAAACAATGCCAATTAGAGGAGAGATAACTAACAAAAGATGACAATTTAAAATTTTACTTGTATTTTTTATTTGCATTTTTACAATTCAGCCAACATTCAAGTTGGAAGTTACTTTATTGATCCAAAAAAAAAAAAGTAGGAAGTTAATTTAGGACATACCATATTACCTTTACAAACAATAGACGTCATGGTGAGACCTAGAAGAACACCGATCACATCAGAAGAAATTTATAATGCACTTTTTTTTGGTACAAAATAATCCACAATCTGAAGAATAAGATAAGAGGTTGCAAATGTAGAGATTTGAACCTCAAACCTGCAAAACACCAACTAAGCTGCTCCGACAGAATTCAATTCATACGGTACTTTGCCTGGCATAAATGTAAGATTTTGTGGAACATAAATAGAGAGCCAATCCCATGGCACTAGATGCAGCAAGCAGCCAATAAAAGTAATCAAGATGTGCTCTGTTCAGATTATTTGCAAACCAGCTATCTCGGCCATCCCCACCAGTCATAGTCTCAAGGGCTGAGATGAGAAAGCTACTCAAGAAGCTTCCAACACCAAAGATGCTAAGGTATAGTGCAAGGCCGATGCTCTTTAATTCTTTTGGCACCTGATCATAAAAAAATTCTTGAAGACCAACCATTGCGAATACATCGGACAATCCAGACAGTATGTATTGAGGGACCAGCCACCACACACTCATTGGAACCATGATATTTGGCTTGTCTACCAACCCATATTCTTGAGCAGTTTTAAGCCTCTGCACTTCTACCAAAGCAGCGATTATCATTGATAAGGAAGATAGAAGCATTCCAGTTCCAATTCTTTGAAGCATTGTAATTCCGGCTGGTTTCCCAGTCAAGGCTCTTGCCAAAGGAACAAAAATGCGGTCATATATAGGAATGAAGAGAATGATTGTAAGGCTAATGAATGACAGAAGTGAAGCAGCAGGTATTTTAAACCCTGTTGTAATTGATCTGTCCATGGTAGCCCCTTGCTTCGTAAAGAAAGTCGATGATTGGGCATAGATGACTGCATAAAACAAGCTTGTAACCCATACTGGTGCAAGCCTTATAACTGTCTTTGCTTCTTCAACCTCTCTGATACTACACACCTTTCCTTGATCCTTTGAACCATCGGGGGCAAGCAATGCTTTATTGAGGAATCTACACATTAGAAAAAACATATTGCAATTTAAGAGATGTTTTTGTTATAGAAAATGTAAATAGGAACATTGTTTCATAAACCTAAAGGAAGGGAAGTACTCAAATGATTCAGCAAAGTTGAAGTTCTAAACATTGTAATCGTAGGAAGAAGAAAAGAAATGAACAAGAGCTCCCTGATCAACTAGACATCATAATCCGATGTCTGAACCAAGGCAATTACAGATTGACATAAGAAACTACATGTCCAGGGCAGGACATATATCAGCATGAGTTTATTACAGGTTTTGTAAAAACAGAGAAACGATGGTGGCACTAAATTTTACAATGTCCTAACATGCACATGTCAAAGTACATGCTTATCGCCCTGTTTAGATAATAATAGGAACTTATATCAGATGCCATTAAAGCAGAAAAGAAATCAGCATGAATCATTTTCCACAATTTTCAGTTTGTTTCCTGAAGGAAGCTGTGTATAAGACTTTTGATATTGATGTTCGCTAAAGCACTCTTTATCCCTTTTTTATGGTCCCAATTTTCCTTTATGCAAAAATATCTCACTTACTTGAATTGCTTCGAACTTTCTGTAGGAAGAGTTCCTCGGGCTTCTTCGTCTGCAGCAATCGCTGAAGATGCTGTTTTCCAATTCCTAACTGCTAAAATGAACACTCGACCAATTCTCACAAATGGGCTTTCTTCATCCCCTTTGATACTATATCTGTAAGTCGTCGTTCCAATCAAAAAAACAACCAGTCCCACAACCATTAAAATACCAGGTATCCCAAATCCAAGAATCCAACTAAGATTGTCTTGGATGTAGGTTAATGTCCAAAGGGTTACGAAGGTGCCAGCACATATACCAAAGTACCACCAATTAAAGAATGAACTCTGGGCTTTGCACTCCTTTGGGTCTTGTCTATCAAATTGATCTGCGCCAAAAGCTTGAACACATGGTTTGTGCCCACCTTGTGCAAATGCTACTAGATACAGTGAGAAGAAGAATAGCATCACTTGAAACTGACGAGAAGAACTTAATGTGACATTATCTGTATCTTGGCCACCAGAATTGCTGACAGAAGGAAGAGTAGCAGACAGTGCCAACAAGCCTAGACCCTGTAAATCATTTCAAATCAAGTCATCATGGAAAACACCTAACAAGTGCTCTAATCAATTACTAAAACAATTTAAATAATCCTGAACAGCACTTCAGACTATGGGCTTCAGTTGATATTAGTTATCCAAGCTGTTGCTACCCCCTTGCTACCGATGAGAAAAGCAAAGTCAAGCAAGAGGATGCTCATATACAAGTAGATATTAAAGCCGTTTTTCTCAGGTTTGAATTGAGCTTCAAAGTTTTGTTTGAGCATTGCAAGCAACTTCACTAATTTGAGAATGATGGAGCTCATTCATTGATGATGGTTTATAAGTTCAAGCAAGCTTGAGGCAAAGCTTCCGAACTCAAGCCTAAATTCAACTCTTTGTTTCAATGGATGATTTAACAATTTTAAATACACAAGAAGCAAGTAGACATAAGCAGCATGGAAAGGAGTTGTTTGAATTAAAGATTTTGTTTTGTAATTTGTTGTAGTTTATGAGTTTAAATGTAATCTTTACTTCAATTTATGTTTATTAAGCTATTATATTTTAATTAGCTTAACTCATTTTAAAAGTATTAGGATTTTGAGCAATGTTAGGTATTATGCATTTTACTAGGGTTTCATTTGGCTTATAAATACTTATAGGCCTCAATTATAAGATGTCAAGATTTTTGGATGATGAATCACTGAGTTTGAGATTTATCCCCTTCGTTGATTCTCCTGGTTTCTCTCCTGATTTACTTCCTGTTTCGCCCTAATTTCTTCGATTAGTCTCCAATATTCCCTCTGATTCCTATTCTCTCTTTCTATTTCCCTTTCTTGGGTAAGATCAACAAAGGCTGCAAACAGCTAACAAGAAAATACAAGCAGATGGGAGTTACTAACCAAACCTTGCTCCAAATACAATTATAAACATTAAAAGTAGAAAATGATATCTATGAACTATATTGTCAACAAGCACAATTTGGACTCAAGAAGTTAAGCAAGCACAATTTTACGATTAATACATCTTTTATCTGAGCTAAGGCAGCAAAAGTTCGCCTTTTCTTTTCCGAAGTCTAAAGTTAAGATGCTCTTTCGTCTAGCATAGTTTCTCATTTAACTATCTTTGTAAGTGAAATGACAACCAAATAAAGATGACCCCTTTTTTCTCATAAGGAGTAGAAAGCAAAAGCTAAACTTCCAATGTGTTCCCAGGCTCAAAAATCAAAGAGAATATTTCGCAAGGAGAAATCATACCAAACAAGTTTAAACCATGGAATCTTGCGCTATGAACTCCAGACAGAACCCAAATTGGCAAAAAAAAAAAATTCAGACTTATGATATATGAAGCAGGTCGCATTCTAGCGGCAGGCGACATATCATGTAACAATGATTGAACCAACACCAAATTTTTCTAATCCATCAGTTTTATTAACTGCTCTCCATGTCTTCTAACCCCACTCAAAATGAGAACTGAAGCCAAATTAATGTGGAATTCAATACCGAAATCTAAGAAAAAGACTCAAAATCATGCAAACTATCATGCGAACGGAAAGTATATCGTCCATTGCCTACGTCAACATTGAGAAAATGAATTCCAAGAGTGTCGAAAGATTTACATTTAATATGCTAAGTTATGTTCCACCAAAATTCCAGGCATTATGAACATAACCATTTTAAGATTAAAAATCAGGGCCTTTTGGTTTTTTTTTTTTTTTTAACTTAGGGGAACAAAAAAAGAAAGGAAAATTCGGTTTACCAAAATGTAAAGAAGGGAAGCAAGAATGATGGTGCGGAATCGGCCAAGAAAAGAATCAGCAATGAATGCACCCAAGAGTGGCAGAAGCGACGCCGCCCCAGACCAGGCGTTGACTTGTGCAGCGGCGGTGGCAGTGGACTCGCCGAGAGGCCCCGTCAAGTAAGTAATGAGGTTCGAAGCGATCCCATAGTAAGCAAACCTCTCAGCAATTTCGACAGCTATGATGAAAGAAGCGGATCTCCAACCTCCGGAGTTCGACCGCCGCACAGGGCGGCCTTTGTAGTCAACACAGGCATCAACTGTGTCATCTAAAAGTGGAGTTTGAGCCGCGGAGAGATTGGAGATTGCCATAGCTTTGGGCAAAAGTCTTGCAGTTTGGATGAACTTACCTCAGAATATTTTATTAGAATTATTTGATCCATGAAAAGTAAGATGAGAAAAAACCTACCTAAATTATATATTAAAATGGATATTGTACGGCCACAAATGTAGAGGAAATTATAAAAAAAATAATGAATTTAAAAAATATTTTAAAATAATCTAATAATTTAAGGGTTTTTTTTAAGAAAAATAAGGAAGTTATGCGTTGCAGTTAGAGGTGGTAAAATGAAATCGAACTCGAAAATTCGTTTGAAAAAATTAAATTTTGAACTCAAATCGAACTCGATTTGATCAAAAAGTCAATTGCCTAAACTCGAGAAAACCCAAACTTAAAATGACTCAAACCCGAAATAGTCTAAACCCGAAATGATACGAACTCAAAAGAACCTAAACCCTAAATAACCAAAACCCGAGCCTGACCCGAACCCAAACTCAAACCCAAATTTAATACTAAAAATAAATATAAAAAAATTATAATTAAATAATTTTTAATAAATAAAAAATTTTAATTATGAATTTTATTTTAATATTTTTTTAATAATTTAATTAAATATTAAAAATTTAATTTATATTTTAAATATGATTAAATTTGCTCATAGGTTGGGTTAAGTTGTAGCATAAATCTTTTTTTTTTAAATCCAAAGCTCATCCCCTTATTTAACGTGCCCAAACATGTCTATTAAAGTCAAAATTATTGTTTATCGTATTAAAAAATATTTTTATTAATATTATATATCTTTATAATTAAATTTAAATAAAATATATATTATCTTAATTTAAAATTATTGTTCCGATTGAGCCAAGATAATCTAAAACAAAAACATGAGAACCCAAGCTCAATTGGGTCAGGTGGATAGCCTCACCCTTGATTACGTTTATATATGATAAAGTAATAATTTATAAAAAGGTAAATCATATCATGAGCTTTGAAAATATTATTGATAATATATACTATTGATTTATTATTTTTTTAATTTAATTAGTTAAATTTATTAACTATTGAGAGTTTATATATATTAATTGTAAAATTTTAAATACTTCTTTGAATGTTTTTTTTCTTCTTACTATTATTATTAGTATTATTATTATTATTATTTTGTCTATTTAAAATATTTAATATAGTTATTACTCCTCCATCTCATTTTCTTTGTTCAATTTTTTAGATGTCCTTATTGTTTTTTATCATCATATAATCTTACGTTTCTTTTATATATATATATATATAGAATTCACACATTCACTGTATGGGTGGATGAGAAAAAAATTATTAAGAATATATGAGTGACAGTCAATTATTTTGGTGGTTATTGCTTTAAAAAATTATAGATAGTTCCTAAAAAAATAGTTTTTAGTTTATAAAAATAATAAAAAACACAAATATCTTTATAAATATATGATTTTAGTTTTATATTTTGATTTTTGTGTAATTTCTTTGATTAGATTGATGTCATTTTGATTTGTGACACCAAAATCATTTATGAATTTTATAACAATATAGATATATATATATATATAAATTTTTTACATCAAGGGGCATAGAACCTCAATTTTGTAAGAAAAACAAATTAAAATTAATATAAAATACAATATTGTCAATGCTTTTTTTCTTCACTAAACCCTTTAAAAATCAATGCTAGAATAATAAAAAAAATCCTTGAATTTTATCAACTACCTAAGTAAGTTCATATATATTTTATCATAAACAAAATAAATCTTTAATGTTTAATTTATATTAAAATAAATTATTAACTTTTAATTAATATTAAATAAGTATTTAATATAAATCAATCTTTCATTCAAAATAATGACTTATTTGAAACAGTCTAAGACTTTGGAAGTTGGTAGAGTACTTGGGCCTTCTTGTAGAAACAAATGTATTGTTATCAGAAATGGATTTGGAACAAGTAGGCAGATTTGTTTGTGAATAACATTGCTTATTTTGGTGGTCAATGTGTGGGTTGATGTTTTCTTTTTCCTTTTTTTAAAGCTTCAAGATTTTAAATGGATTTTAGTGGTTGGCTCGATTTTTCTTTTTTTTTTTTTTTGTTGGATTGCGCATGGATTTTAGTGTTTCATGTTTTGTTCATTATTCTCGACCTTGGTCTAAAGACAATGAATTGGTTTCTCGCAGTTTATTTGATGTACTCTGCGTTAGTCTGGGGACATTCAGACATGTGACCACAAGTTGTTCCTATTGGGCTGTGGAGTGGGGTGGGGTAGAAGCATTATTTAATTCTGTTTTCATGCTTTTTATTGTTTCTTTAGAACTTCGTTTGTTTATGTCCTATATTGTTTTTTTTTTTGAAAGTTTGCCATAGTTTCTTTTTTGGTTTCATCTCTTTTTTCACGAAGTTGTTATCTTTTATTATTTTCTGATTTGTTATGCTATGCAGTGAAACCTTGTTCTGTCTGTATTGGCTTTTTGTTAGAATTTGTAATTTTAAATATGGTTGCCTGATAAAACAATGACTGTGCAAAAAAAAATATATTTGGATATAATAAAAGTATAAAATTTACATTAACAAAGAAAACATTTTAGATTCTTTATTTGTTTGTATTTTATCCAATTTTTTTTTTAAAAAAAGTGATGTATTAAGTAAACTTTTGCATTAATGATTGACAAATTTAAGTTGTAGATATTATAAGTAAATTTTACTAGTTTACTATACTTTAAAATTTACTGAATTTGAAATAAATGTATGGTTTCACTATATTAACCAGGCTTACTAAAAAGGGAGTTATAGATACTATTATAATTTATTAAAAATACAAATAGCTTTGCTATGAAAAGACATTTAACGAGTCAAATTATTTATTCAAAAATTTTTTTCATGTTAATGTTTTTGTCCATAGCTTAGAATTTATATACTCATTACCTATAAAAAAAAACACTCAAATTTTCTTGATTTGAATTTTTTTTAGTTTGAAGATGAAGAATATACATATATATATATATATTACAACTGCAAAAAAATCTTCTTTTTTGGCTTCAAGCAAAGCTGGTAACTTTGAACATGGCACAATTATGCAATAAGAAAAAAATAAATAAAAACGATGCTAAAATCAACATGAAAAATAATACAAATACAATACGAGTAAACAACACAAGTACAACACGAGAAAATAACTAAAACACAATATAACATACAAATATACAAATGTGTCAAAGTTTGTATAATACGTATTATTAATATATCAAAATTTATGTAACATATATATATATATTTACATTAAAAGGCATAAAACATCAATTTTTTAAGGAAACAAATTAAAATTAGTATAAAATACATTAATGTCAATGCTTTTTTTCTTTAAACCCTCTAAAAATCAATGCTAGAATAACAAGAAAAAGTTTTTGAACTTTATCACTTTACTTAAGTAAGTTCATATATTCTTTTGTTGCACTCAAAATAAATGTTTAACCTTTAACTTGTATTCAAAAAAATTCTTAACTTTTAATTTATTCTCGAACTTGGTCTAAACACAATGAGTTGGTTTCTTTTCTTTTTTTTCTTTTTTTACAAGGAAGGATGTTGTAATTTGTGAATAGGAGAAAGGATACAGATATTGATTTGAACTTTATGATAAGGAAAATCTAGGCTCATGCATATTGATATAGGTATAAAAATTTAAGCAAAATTAAACATACGAGCAGAATTAAACAAAGATACACCTAGATTTTTTCAAGATTTTAGGAAAAGAAGTACATGTGATCGGATAGCAATTTAAAGCACAAATATATTAGAAACCATACCTTCTTAGAGATTCGTAACTCTAGGTATGTTGATTCTCACACAAACGCACCACGGGTTGATCATTATGATCTCTTCTTAAGGCCAATAGCAGCACAAGTGTCCTGCCTCCAACGATGATCCACATAGATATTCCTTGAAGCCTTAATAAGGTCCAATGGTTCTCCACTGCTAGCCAAAATGCTTCTCAAGCCTTAACTAAAAGATATATAACCAATAAGTTTAGATCTAAAATAATCCAGGAACAATTTGCATGCTTATTACATTAAAAAAAAGAAAAATAGCTCCGTAGAGAAGTAGCTATTTTTGGAAGATGTACGCAAACAAATCCAAACATCCTAATTTTTTATTCCGGTTTTAGGATAGAAAATTGATTTTTCATCTTTCGTTGTGATCAACAACACTTTGTGATCACATAGAATGTAAATTTGCATAATTTGCATAATCGGGCTTGAAGAAGCTGGGATTTTGGGATTAGGCCAATTTCATAACTTTTATGAAAAATTAATATCTTTGTGCTAGAAATTATTTTTTTTATTTTCATTGTGTGAAGAACAATTCAAGAACACATAGAAAATTTATGAAAACATAAAGAGAGCTTACGGAAGCATAGGTGTTGCATCAAATCCCTTAAGAAAGTCTAACGTTGATGCCTAAGGTTTTTTCTAATGCTTCTTATCAGCCAAAAATCCTTAATATTATATTTAAATACACCTTGGGCTATGTTAGGCTTGATTATTGGGCCAATTAAGCCCACTAATATATCCTGAAGGTAGCCCTATTTTGGAGTGTTTCTTAGAGCCTGGTTAAAACTATTTTAATTAGTTTGTCCAAGATTGGGCTTTAATATTAATTTATTAATATTTTAACCAAATAGTACAACAAAGATAGCTGTTCCATGCACTTGGCCCATTAGCAAGCCCAACTAGGAGTAGTTCATAAACTAAACTCTATTGATTTAATAATTAGGCTTTTGGGCCAACCCCTAAATTTACATATTAGATAATTTAATTTATAATTAAATTTTCTAAGACAAGTAAAAGAATTTTAGTTCATGTAAATACTATTAAATAATTATCAAATAATTATTTAATAATCCAAATATAATTATTTGGCTTTGTTTAATAATATCCCTAAAACTAAGTCTACAGATAGATATTATCTTGATAAAATAGTCTTATTTTTATTACCATATTAATATATATCTAATTAGATTTCATAAATCTAATTTATATTTTATATTATTATTAATTGAACGTATTCAATTAAGTTCTCCTCACTATACCTTTTACTTAATTAAACCCTTGTTTTAATATAATAGATCATCTTATTGTGTAAGACCCACTAGGCTTCTATCATAACAGCAATAAATATAATTACCCAATTAAGTGTATTTATATTTATAGACCAAGATTGGCCTCTAGCAAGGCATCATGGGCACTACGTATATAGGAAGAGTCAATATGACCTCTTAAGAAATCTTTCAATAACCAGCCTTTCAATGTACTTTGATCCTTTCACTATATATCCTAGAAAGATCATGAACAGGTGCAGTGTCTTCTCATATATCAATCCATATTAGTTCTTATAGCCTTCGGTTAACCTCATGAATTTAGAGAAATAATTTCTCCTAAATTCATCATGCATTGGCCCACAACTTTATCAAGTTAACTAAAGCCAAGAACACATGAGGTATGTCTCCAATGTCACTCAAAATGGTGAATCCTCTATGGATCAGTCATTCATCCACCATATGATTCATCTCATACCCAACGTACTCTAACTTAAATATCCATCCATTGTGGACCCACTTCAGATAAATTAAATTATAACATTCCTTATACGAGATGACCTAGTATTGTCGGCACCGTGCCTCCCCCGAAAGTAGCGCTGCGACTTAATAGTATTTCTTAACGAGGAAAAATCCTCTCAATTGGGACTCTTTCTTTTGTTTGACGTGATGGTAGTGAGAAAGTAGTGGATTCTTGGCTCTTAACCCTAAAAAAAGATGATCGAACGAATCACTTGTCCAACTAGTCTTAGGTGGCCACCATGAAATGGCCAACAATTAGAGTCACCAGGCTAGGCGTGATCGGATGCCTATTGAATCCATATTTTGAGTTACAAAACTTGAGACATTGGTTCATGGTCTACATGGTCTAAAGATTCGATGGTTGGGTTTGGGAGTTGGTTATACACAAGGAGGCATAAACATTCCCGCAACGCCTGAAATCAGTTCCTTTCTAGCCATGTCCCAACTTGGTTTTGGTTTTCTCAATTTTGACTTGTCATTATTTAATATAAACCCCTTTTTAGTGCATGAATTTTGTATAAAATAAACTCGAGTTTTAAAGAAAATTTGAATCTCATATGCGCCTCGGAGAGGTGATGAACATAGAGATTGGATTAAAAATGCTCATCAAGTTTAATAATTTTTTTTTAAATCGGATATTTGTGTCAAGCGTTGGAAAGGTACCAACACAAAATATTGCCTTTGTGATTTTTTTTTGAAAACAGTTTTGAAGATATGAATGCAAGGTGGACAACACAAGGGAAAACATTTTAGTAAGATGAAAAAGAATATAATATTGCATAAAATAAATCACACAAAAGAAGGAAGAGAGGAATGGATGATTGGGATGTATCTCGTTATTATCATCCATTATCTTGAAATATTCGAGTCGATAATTTTGAGATACGTTGGCATCCAAAGGTACAAATTTTTCTATACAAAGTTATTTTTTTAATTGGTACCATATATGCTTTATGTTATTCATTCATCAACATTTAGTATCAGTTATTTCAAAATGCCATTAAACACATTGAACATCTTTCAAAACCTAAGCTTATTGAATATTCTTTTATAATTAAAATCTTGGTACCTATAATGCTCATCTTTTGCCAAGATTGTTTTTAAGTTTTGCAAGGT
>JBBYHO010000010.1:13877486-13892728 GCA_038382025.1 Adansonia gregorii | reverse complement strand
TAATTCATCAAATGCATCTTGTAATTCATCAAATGAGTTAGTATTAACATTAGAAGATACCTTGGGCTCATCATGAGCCATTAGACATAGGTTGGCCACCTCCTCATCATCATTATCGGAAGTGTCACTTTTTTTTGCTTCTTCGGATTTGATTTTTTCCACATTGGACATTCAAATTTGATATGTCCTAGTTTCTTGCACTCATAGCAAATAATCTGTTCTTTCTCTTTCTTCTTCAAAAATGTTTGTGAAATGATTTTTGTTGACTCAAACACATCTTAAGAATTTTTCTAACTATAAATATAATTTTTGTCAAATTATAAACTTAGTATTTTTAAAGATGCTTTTCAATTTAAACACAAATACCAAGTTGAGTATTGATTTAACTTAACTTGTTTGTCATATCAAAACCGAAATCAAGGTTAACTTAGGCTTTTATGGGTTTTGAGTTTTTCGAGCTAAAATTTTTCCTATTTTAGGCTTTTTGGGCTTAAGTTTTTTTCGAATTCAAACCTTTGACTTTTTAAGTCAATTCATATAAGATTGGATTTAGTCTCGGGTTGGCTTAAGTTAGCTTTTGGGCTCGGGCTTGCTTTGTTGGCTCTAACAATAGAGTGGGCCAAAAGTGGGGATTGCCTTATGCATTTTTTGCTCTACTCTTCTGATGTCAGCTACATCCATAACTACTCTAGGATACTCCATTCCTTTTTTTTTTACTAATAATTTTTAATTAATTTTGTAAAAAATGTATAATTTACTTGTGATCATAATTTTAGCACATGTAATTCTTTAGTGAACATATAATTTATATATATATATATATATATGAAGAATGTATGTAATACATACACTACAAATAAAAAAAATAAAAAATACTTTTAGGGGTAAATAATAATTTTAAATTGAAGCTAAGTGGAATGAAACAAATATTTATTAAAATTGTCTCGCTTCACCTCGCCTTTACTTTTTAATAAAAAATCTCGTATTCAAAATGAATCGATGAAAAAATTTGTGAAATAGATCTAAGTTTTGCCATCTTCGAAATGGAGAGCATTTAAATGATATAATTGTAGTGCGGTTATTATACGAATGGGTACTAATTAATTAGTCAAAGTATGACGGTGGCTATAATGATTCGCTCCATAAACAAGAAACTAATTGGGTCCTTACGGTTGTGAGATAAAAACGTGGAATAAAAGCATTGGAGGAATGGACCCAACCGCAGAGATAGGAACCGTAGAGAAAAGTCTGCGACCGCTGATAGAGGGAACTGGGCTGACGCCCCCAAGGCCAGGGCCTTGGCCTCAACCATTGAGGCGGAGCATTCAATCAAACACTTCCCTCGTTTCCATCGACAACATCTACATATCTCTCTCTCTCCATTTCCCGGACTCTCACTTTCTATTCCTAATTTCTCTCTACCTCATTGCTTTGATTCTTGTTCACCTCAGGCTTGGTATCATTCTTTATTTCTTTCCTTAATTCTCAGCGTTACATTAGATCTAATTGCTGATGCTTAGACATTTAGCACTGAAACTATGGCTTAATTGGGTATTTGTTATTTTAGGCATTTCTTTTTGCAATGGCAATGGATGCTTCAATGACTATGTGCAAATCTGTCAATTCACCTCCTGTAAGTCTCTCTGCTCTTTCTAGTCATAATTTTCACTTTGTTCCTTCTGTTGGATGCTTCAATGGTTCTCCTAAAACATTTATAGCTTGACAGATTCTTTCTTCTATATACTTTTGGAAATTGGGTATGCTTTCCCATATAATTCTGACAAAACTACTATATCTTCTAGTTTCCTAGAATGAAGTCTGCCAAAGCTCCAATATCCATTTAATAATTATGATATTACATATGGGCAATTCCTGTTCATTCCAACGACATTTTTTCTTTATCTGATGCTAAAGAGAACCATGCTTTTTTGGGAGAGATACTATTTTACACTCGCCAATCAAAGCACAGGTACTTATCATATTTATATCCAGTAATTTTCCACAGAGTGGTCATGAAAGTATGAACTATACAAATCTTTCAAGTTTCCAATTTGGAGCTATTTACTCGATTGCAGCCTCCAACAAACACGCTTTTCACATATTGTTATAAGGAAAGTTATCCATTGCTTTATTACGATGTATAGCTAATATTATGGTTTTCCTATTGAAGGGCTTATTCTTGGGGAGAAATGGAGGTATTAGGGGTTCCCAATGTGCCTTTATGGTGGGGAGGAGGGTCAACTTTCCTGCGCAGAAAGCTCTCTCACCCCAAGTTAGATGTAAATCTAGTAAGCGTGGAGGAGCTCTTGGTGCTACATGCCGTGCTGAGAAAATTCTGGTGGCAAATAGAGGAGAAATTGCTGTTCGTGTAATCCGAACAGCTCATGAGATGGGAATACCATGTGTTGCTGTTTACTCAACAATAGATAAGGATGCACTTCATGTGAAGTTGGCTGATGAATCAGTTTGCATAGGTGAAGCACCAAGCAGTCAATCGTAAGTAGTCATATCTGGAGCATCTATGGTTTCCTTGAGCAGCTTCTATCACAATTGTCTTAGCTTTTCCATCAAAGTTTGCTACAAAATTTGTCTTGTTACTTGCTACATATGTTAGATGCTCCTCATTTTATCTTTATTTGTTTCAATGAGTTAGGGATCTATAATTTGGAGTTTAAGAAAGAAGGGGAATGACCTGGGAATGAAACAATTACAAAGATAAAAGTATCTGATTTGAAGACAAGTTTCAACTAGCTCTAGTATATGAAAAAGTACCGAAAGTCATATCAAGATTTAACTGGAAATAATTTGCATGTTGCACATCAGTGGAATTCTAGAATGTTCTCCTCATTTTGGTTATTCTCTTTTTTCACCTCTCCCCCATGTCAGGTCTATTTATGTATGCTAATAGCAATCTGTTCCCATGTAAATTCCACAGTTAAATTTTAAATTATTTCAAAATTTTGGGAGTATTATTTAATGAACAATTTCCCATTTTTTTGGACTCAAAAGAGCAAATCTAGTTAAGTTTGTAGTTCTGGTAAAGTGAAGCTTAATTTCAAATTCTTCTTTTACAATCTTTATCCTTGTTTTGGCATTCTGTTTTGGATGTATAAAAATGCCTTACTTTTGTGCACAGTCTTATTGTATTTATTCAGTTTGAGTACTGATAACAGCATAATTTGTATGTTCAATTGTCTTTGTTCAGGTATTTGTTGATTCCAAATGTCCTATCCGCTGCAATTAGCCGTAACTGTACCATGCTTCATCCTGGATATGGTTTCCTTGCTGAGAATGCTGTATTTGTAGAAATGTGCAGAGATCACAGAATCAACTTTATTGGGCCTAATGTAAGTACACAAGTATCACGTCATGTGAGAATAATTTTGTTCTCGGAAATCCAGTTAGTTTTCCTTCTTTTCTTTTCTTTTTCCTAATTAATTGGAGTAAGTAATTTACACTGGCATTTTCCTGCTCAAAAGTAATGAATTTGCATAATGGTGGATATAGTATAGATATACGGTTGCAACCTGTGCTTTCTATTGAGGATGACACACTTAGTTTCATTACTCAAATTGGATGCCTCGTGGTGCCATTACCATTGGCTAATAGAGCTACCTCAACATAAAAGTGTTTTCAGATGTTTGAAATGGATAATGACCTTGGAAAAGCTAAATTTTCTCTATGCATATATTTTAACTACTCCACATTTCAGTTAGCCATATCTGCATGCAGTTCATAGATCCACTTTTGCAAGAATACATCTCTTTTTTGTTGTTTGCCTATTTTTGTATCAGTTTTTTTACTGTGAACTTCACTTTCTGTGTTTCATCTATAACCTGAATTTTCTGCAGGATTTTGACTTAATTTTCTGCATTTATTTTTGTCTCTTGTCTAGGTTGGAATCGTTAGTTTTCAGCATTTACTCGAAATTCATCACTACAAAATAATTTATATGTTTGGCGAGCAGATTACCTGACAATTAGTGAGCTATGCATACTACTTCATGGGGTCACTAGAATTGTTATCAGCAAGACTTTTTTATTCTGGCCAAAATATTTTTCTTTTAATTCTTTTTGCTAATAAAATATGCATTCAAGATTTTCATTTGCATTTTGAATGGGTAAGTTGTGTGTTTGATGGTTTTAAACTAAACACTGAAGTTATTCTTTTGGCTCATTTGTCCAGCTGGATACTTTTTGGTTTAGCTCATCCTTAGTCCTAATTTAAAAGAATGAATTCTGGCTATGCTTTGGCAGCCTGATAGTATCCGTGTTATGGGTGACAAATCGACTGCCCGAGAAACAATGAAGAATGCAGGTGTTCCTACCGTTCCAGGAAGTGATGGATTGTTACAGGTATAACATTTGGGCAAATGTTTGTTCATGCAGCTCAAACATAGTATTTGTATTGTCAGCTTGCAGTTCCTTGGTTAACTTTCTGTTTATTATAAAGAGTACAGAGGAAGCAATCAAGCTTGCCCATGAGATTGGCTTTCCTGTGATGATCAAGGTAATTATTTTGCTCCCTAATAGCCAATGTATGTTCTATTATCAGTATAGTTTACCGGCTGAACGTGGGAATTTGGTGCACCTTTTCTAGCTATTCAACTTAGATTTTGTCTTATTTTTTTGTGTTAATTCAAAGAGGATACTGTTGTTTGTGAAACTGCGTTGAAGTTCGTCTTAGCCATTAATTTTTTTTAGTTAATTTTTTTTTTCTTTTATATATTCAAGGCCACAGCCGGTGGTGGAGGGCGTGGAATGCGTCTTGCCAAAGAGCCTGATGAGTTTGTGAAGTTACTGCAGGTATTACTTAAAATACAAGTTGCTCCAACTATTTTACAACATATCTCCCTTTTTAAGTTGTCATTTTTGTGTAATTTATTTAATTATAAGTCAGATTGTCATTTGACTCATACCTGTTTTTCATTTGTTTCCCCTCCTGGGGCAGTGGGGAACTGATTATGGAATAGATCCTTCTTCTTATTTGATTTTTAAATGGTGGACTTGGGTTTTTAAAATATTTGTTGAGAAGCAGAGAAAAAAAATGATGAAAAGCAAAAGAAAAGAAAGGACAAAAATGTAGCACTTCCATATCTCCTTCTGCCCCTTTTTGTGTTTTTGTTTTGTTTTTTTTTTGGGTTGTGATGGAGTGTGTAAATTGGGATCACTTCATTGGCCTGCAGCAGTGCAGCCCACCCATTAAAATGGGCTGAGGACCATTGTGATACCACCAAGCTAAAAGAATCCTTAAGTCTGCCTCTATTTTGAGAGTACAACCTTTTTCTGTTGGCTTAATCCCCTAGTTATGGTTAGTTGTAATCATTAGATATTATTTGCAACCTGTGAAGGAAGCAAACTTAAAAGCCAGAGTGAAGACACCAAAGTAAAGAGCAAAAAAAACTGAACTCTCTTTGTCCATTTCTATATTTTTGTGATCATTATTGTCCATTTCTGTCTGTATGATTTAATTCAATCCCGCCGTCCGATGATAATTTGACCTAAAAGTTCACAGGCTCCTTGCTTTGCAGTGTGAAGCAGTCAGCTACGGTTATGGTAACTGGAACTTGCTATTTCTTTTGCTTCAAGATACCTTTAGTAACTTTAAGTATTAATTTTTAAAGTCTACAACACTTAATTGAGTCGATCAATTGGAAGGACCTGTAACCTTGTTTATGACTTCTAATCATCCCATTTCTCCTAGATTTTGATTACTAGCATGAAGGCACTGCTGTTTTCTCAGGAGTGCTTCTTTGATTTACTAGACAATTACTTACATTTTTTTTGGCATTTCACATCATTTCTTGATCAATATTTTATACAATATGTGACAAAAATTTCTGTTTATTCTTTATATATATACTCTAAAATGATAGTTAGATCTCATGGAGAGATAAATTACTGTTCTCATGCGTAATCTAAGTGAAGTGCATCTGTACTCAGTTTTAATTTAATTTCTACATTTTACAGCAAGCCAAAAGTGAAGCTGCAGCTGCATTTGGGAATGATGGAGTTTATTTGGAGAAGTACATTCAAAATCCAAGGCACATTGAGTTCCAGGTAATTGGTCTATGCTTGTATAAGTTCCCTCCTCTTTACGGGCTTGAATCACTCTTAAGAATGTAAATCTGGAGAGCATTCTAGTTTAGTTCTCCTTTATAGTTAGAATGTTTTCTTGTAATATGTGCAAGGAGAATATGTTATATTGTCCTTACCTTTCATTGATGGCTTCATCAGTTGGAAGATTTGTTTCATGCATTGCTTACTGACCTGTGTTTCCATAGTGCCCTTTGCTTGATATATTCTTTGTTATAGACCATGTGCAAGTTTATAATTTTCTTATGCTATGTGGTATGGTTTTGCAGGTTCTTGCAGATAAATATGGTAATGTTGTTCACTTTGGTGAGCGCGACTGCAGCATCCAGGTACTATTACCACGCTTAGTCAGAACTTTGCAGCATCTTGTTGTAACAAACCAATTCATAAAGAAATCACTTTTAACCATAAATAGAAAAAAAAAAAAAAACTACTCAACATGAAGGCTGAAGTTCTATGGAAAGGCAAAACCATCTCGAGCTACTCATTTAGATTTTCATTTTTGAAGTTTCTCCATTCCGAATTCTTTGTAATGTAAGACATATTAGAAAAAGTTTGCATACTTATGTATATGGTGGACTATGGCTGGGCAAAACTAAGGATCTTAAGACTTGTGGCTATTATAGGAATATGTTTAGGGTTTAGGAATCAAATCAGGCTTGTAACAATTGAGATTTATCTCAGAAGATTGCTGAAACTGAAGGAGATTGGTTTACTTAACATTCTGTTCAGCAGAATATGAGGAATTAGGATTTAGTGGATAGTTTGAGGGGTTTGGCTGGTGGAAATTGTTGGGTACTTTGGGGCAATAATTAGGTTTGAAAGTCATAAGAACAGGGGTTTTACTTTGCTTTGAGTAAAGATGAGTGTTTCTTGGCATCCATTCCTTAATCAACTAAAAAACACTCTATTGAAACCATCTTGAAATCTAATAATTTCAATTCAAATGGTTCTAGAGGACTGAATCTACTAGATCTAGGATTCCTACCGCCAAGTTTAACTAGTGAAATGGTAAGTAGAGATATGAAATTTAAGGACTCATTTATGAATGCTAGCTGTGGATGGACGTGGAGTAGTGTCCTAAATCTATTAGAATTAGGATGCTTGAGGGAAAAATCTAACTAGGTCCTAAATCTATTAGAATTTGGATGCTTGAGGGAAAATCTAACTAGTGAAAAGCAAGGTCTTGTTTGGTTGTTACTTTTGCTCTTTGGTTTAAGCACAAAATAATAGTGCATTTGGATTTAAAGAGAAAAAAAAGAAAAATTCCTTAAAAAATTTTAACTCCCATGAATAGCAAAAAAGCTTGATTTTATTATTTTATCGAACAACTATGGTTAATTGATGTTTCACTTTAACCTTTTGCTCTATAGTCTTCTCTTTTAGTATTTGTATATATTTTATTCGAACTTCGTAGAAGATAAATATAAGTAGCCAAAGTAGCACCTAAGTGGAGCCTTAATAGCCAATTTGGACTCGGGAAACTTTACTTCTAGAAACTCCAAGGATAAGCTATACTAGACAAGCTAACGCTTGGGTGCATATCTTGGAAAAGGACAATTCTGCCTCATTAGAGTGAAATACAGTTCTAAAAGGAAAATCCTTTATTGTTAGTGCTGAAATTATAAATACAAAAACAAATAAGTTTAATTTTCCATGGGTTCATCAATAATGATTCTCAAACAGGTTTGATCACTATTTCCTGTTGGTAATTAAATCATCTTACTCATGATAATAGCCTCCAAATATTGCATCCTTCTTTTAAAAGGAGCAAACATGCTTACAAAGGCAACTAGACTATTGGCTATTTCTCAAATCTTTGCTGCTGTATGGGAATGTGTTTACTAAACTTTGGCAGCACAATGTTCTCTACTTCTGTATTTCCTTCCCCTTAATTCTTAACAGAAAGAATAACTAGCTAAGTGACATAAAATATTGTTGAATGTGACTTCTATACAGAGACGTAATCAAAAACTTCTCGAAGAGGCTCCTTCTCCAGCATTGACACCAGCATTGCGGAAGGCCATGGGTGATGCAGCGGTGGCTGCAGCAGCATCTATTGGTTACATTGGTGTAGGAACTGTTGAGTTCCTTCTGGATGAAAGAGGTTCCTTCTACTTCATGGAAATGAACACTAGAATCCAGGTTGAATAAGGATTGGAAACTGTGATTCATGAATTACCTATTAGTTGATTAATTAGGAGTGCTGCTAAACATGTATTTTCATTAATGAAACCCAGGTAGAGCATCCTGTAACTGAAATGATTTCCTCTGTTGACTTGATTGAAGAACAAATACGTGTAGCTATGGGAGAAAAACTTCGCTACAAACAGGTATTGAAATGCAGAGTTTTAGCTAAAAATTTTGGAGCGTAAAACACAATGTATTCAACTGCTCAGAAATTATGATTTACAGGAAGATATTGTGCTCAGAGGGCATTCAATTGAGTGTCGTATCAATGCAGAAGATGCATTTAAAGGATTCAGACCTGGACCAGGTATGCAATAGTGTGTGTTTTCTGTTTATGTACAAATTGTTGTTTCAATAGGCTCATTTTTGGGACTCATTACTATTAAGCATTTTAATGGGATATAGCAGTCCTTTGTACTTAATGTTCTAATATAAATATGTAGGTGACTATCATACTGGTAGATTCTATACTTTCAACCCAAATTCTCCATTAGTAACATGGTACCAGAGTTGTCAAGCTGTGCAGAACATTTACCTTCTAGAACAGTAAGAGGAAGATTTAAACCAGTAGAAGCAACATTAGAGAAAGATTTGAGTACAAGGAAGTTGTTGGAGGACTGGATTGGTAACATATTTGAAGGAGGCTCTCTAGTGCTTGATGGCATTGCTTGGTGTATCTTGCTATTTAGGACAAGATAATCGATCAGGACTTAAAGAGCGGCTTAAATTTTGTGAAGCAGAAACTATAGGCTTGGACTCAATAGGAACAAGTAGGGGAAGTAGAGGGAAAGTGATTGTAAGATCTGAAAATTGATAAGAATTGGAGTAATATGGAGTTCCTTCAAACAATGTAACATTGGAAAAAACGAAAAATTTATTCAAAAATGGATTATAACACTAATATCATTGTTGACAATGAGAATGTCCCCCAAAACTACACAAGTCGAATTTTTCCTTATCCGGTGAAAGCTGAGGAACAAATGACACACAACCAACCATTCAAGAAGATAAGGATGAAGTTTGCTATTGAGGAAAGAGTACAGAATGAGAAGATTGACCATTGAGAACTGAAGAAGGCATTCGATTATACCCCGTCTCTCTTAAAAAAAAATTTAGGAACATGTATTTGAGAAGACAAACAATGAGTAACCTTAATGAGAATGCCTATTTTTCCATTCAGAGGTCATGTTTTGTTGTGGAGTGTAATTACAAGAATGAATCATACCATACTCGTGCATGAAGCTATTGAAGGAGTTGGAAAATATTCTTGAGCATTATCATTGTGAAGTACTTGAACAGAGAGATTAAATTGAGATTAATTTCAGCATAAATGGCTCATGAAATTGAAAACAACTGGGAATAATCTTTCTTAAAACCATGTAACACAAGAAAATCATCTACAAAGGTAACAAAGTAGTGAAATCCCAATTTGGAGGTTAGGTGACTCAGACCTCAAAAACGGACTAACTTCAAGAGAGTTTGAGCTTGTTTATTGACTTGGGGGAGCAAATGAAATATGGTGGTGGTTTCCTAGCTGATGGCTAACACTCTAAAGACGACACATGACTAAGACTAGAATTCACTGCTTCAACTTCTCTAAAGAGGGGTGACCAAGATGACAATGAATCTTAAATGGTAGAAGTAACGCTGAAAAGGGAAAAGAAAGTGGCAACAAATTGAAATAGGGGAGCCCATTTAATTCACCCCCGGCTCCAATCATCTTGTCTGCAAATCGTGGATAATTGTAGAATTAGGAAGAAAGGTAACTGAACAATTTGATGTTTTGGTTTGCTTACTAATGAATGTAAGATCAAAGGAAAATTGAGGTATGTATTAAACAGAAAATAGAGAAGGTGAAGAACTAGGCTGGGCAGTGCCATATGGTCATTAGTTAGTAATGACAGAAAACTAATTGGTGGTACTTATCATATGGTCATTAGCACCATAATCAGGAAAGCAAGAATTAGGATGAGAAGAATTGGACGATAGACAGTTAAAAGGATTATTGTTTTCAGCTAAGAGATGCTGCATGAGGATAAACTTGTTGAGCTTTCGAATACTGAAGGAATTTAGAATATTCATTTGCTGATAAAGTCACTATCTTCTGGTCACCAACATTATAATTTGCAATTATAGAGTAGCTCTTCATATGGCCTAAATTCTGTGTTTCATGAAAGAACTAAACACACGTTGATGTGGATTGTCATATAGTTGACAAACTTTTGCATAATGTGATCCTCGAGAATTGGTGAGGTCTATGGCCGACTAGTGGACTTGTTTACAAAACCTTTATTTGGTTCTAGAGTAAGTTATATTTGTAATAAGTTGGGTACATATGACATACATTCTCTAGCTTGAGGGAAGTGTTGAGTATTTTGGTTAAGGGATGTACAAGTCCTTTGTACTTAATGTTCTAGTATAAATACATGGGAGATTACAGCGTTGATAGACTCTACTTTTTCTCCTATTCTCTACCTAATATTAACTGCTATCATCAGGGCCTTTGCATTGTTCCCTTTCGTGTAAATTTTCCCTTTTTCTTCTATGCTGGAATTATTCAAGCTTGCACATGCTTTTTTTTCTTTTTGTTCAACTTTAGTAGGTGTAAGCTTCATCTACTAACATTATGGAATATATAGGTTTTTTTTTTTTTTTAATTTCTTTTATCATTTTGAAATTTATGCTCTTAATCTTTCCTCAATTTCTACCTTTGGTTGTGGTTTTCAAACAACCAAAAGGATAGGAAGGAAATGGAAGGTTTGGATAATAGTTCAAAAATGTAAAAACCTCCTGTGCTTTCTGAATGACAGGGAGAATAACATCATACTTGCCATCTGGAGGCCCATTTGTTCGAATGGATAGCCATGTTTATTGTGATTACGTAGTTCCTCCCAGCTATGATTCCTTACTTGGAAAGGTTTGTAATATTTTTGTTTCACTATTCATGTTTATGACATGTACGATTATGCATGTCTGACCAGTTTGATGCGAAGTCCTTCAAGGTCAAAGAAAGCTTATTTTGGAAGATGAGAATTCTAAGAATTTTTTTTTTTTTTTAAAGAAAGAGTAATAAGAGTACCATAAATTATCTTTTGTCAAGGTGCATACAATAAACTGCATTATGTTGAAGTTTGCCAAGTTTATTCTTAACATGGTAAAACATAAAGCAAAGGTTTCATGTAGAGCTGCATATATGTTTTGCTTCGTGTTGCAAGGTGCTGCATTTATATTTGTCTGTACTTTATGATTTCTGTGCTTATGGGGCTGCTTCTCTAAAATGAGAATTTACCTTTGACATTGTTCTTCTAACTGGTTACTCTGTTTTAGCTTATCGTATGGGCTCCCACAAGGGAAAAAGCAATTGAGCGTATGAAAAGGGCTCTTGATGACACTGTAATTACAGGTACTAATTATTGGCCAAGGGTCTACTGTTTGTTGGCCAAGGGTCTACTGTTTGTTGGCTTTGTTTGCTGTGCTGTACTATTTTGTATCATTTACATTTTTTCTTAGTCAATTCTTGTTAATGCTCGCATACTTGAGGTTCCATGGGGCTTTCGGAGAAGAAACCTTTAACTAGAAAAAGGATTAAAAAAAAAACTCTCTATGTCTGTTTGAATAAATACCTACCAATATTTGACCATTTTCAGTTTGACTCCTGTTGTTTCACTTGGTGTTGCATGCATGTAATTGAATATGCTTGTGCTGAAGGATTTATGTGATTTTCTTCTATTCAATCTTTTTTTTTCAATATGAAGAACAAAACTATTCTTTAAGTATTGCACATAATTGAATACGCTTGTGCAAAAGGAGTTGCTCAATTTTCTTCTATGCAGTCTAATTTTATTATCAAGAAAAATTCATCCCTCAAGTAATCTCCTAATCCATACTCTTTGTTTCAGGGGTTCCTACTACTATTGAATACCATAAACTCATCCTTGATATTGAGGTTGGTGGTGCTATCTTGTGAAAGTGGGATGTGTATATTTAGTTGGAGAAAATTATGCTTTTAGGTTCAAAATTTTTTAATCTATCTAACATGCAACATCTAACAGGACTTCAGAAATGGAAAGGTTGACACTGCTTTCATTCCAAAACATGAAGAAGAGTTAGCAGCGGTAAGAAGTTGATTGACTTTATTAAGAATGTAGTTTGTACTTTAATTAGTAGCGGTAAGAAGTTGATTGACTTTATTAAGAATGTAGTTTGTACTTTAATAACTTTTGATGCCAAAGGGTTGGTTTGTAGGACTTAGGAGTGTGGACATATCTTAGGTGTTATTGGTCTTGATCTAAGGTTTTGCTTTTGGTAATATGGAGTGGGGGCCATTTCTAAGTTTCCATTGCATCAATCTTCACTAAATTGGGGCTCTGATAATTTTCACATTGTTGGTCAATCCGTTTGTATTCTTCAATCCTCATGAATCTTGATAGTCCTGGACCCTCCCAGTAACATTATAAATTTAAAGAAAGACATGTTTGTAACTGCTTTTTCTTTTTCTTTTTTTCCCTCTCTCTTCAACAAGAATTTCACCTTGATTTATTTTCTAATACAGCATAGGTATGGGGATAATACTTCAATGAAAGCACTAAACTAGGCTTAACTTTAGCCGCTTTTGCTAAGTGCTCTTGCTGTATCTCTTTCTGCTTCACTAAGAGTAGTTGCAATAAGCAAATTCTTAATTGGTGGAAAATCTGCAAAGAGCTAAAACTCAAGCATGGTGGTTAGTGGTTATGCATAAAACAAAACAATACTTTTCTTTGCACCACAATTGATTGGGGAGAATATTGAGATGGGTCGCTCTGTACTATTGGAAACCGTTATAGGAATTTTTTAGTTTTCAATCTTTTTCATATTTTCATGATCATTCTTGTGGAAACAAAATTCATGTTGGTTTACTTTAGTTAGGAATTTTGTAATAGATATTTTGATTGATTTTGAATTATTAATGATACAACATAACCTCTTTTGTTTTATGGGTGCAGCCTCAGAAAATGGCAATAGCAGTCACTGCCAAAGAATTGACTAGTGCAAGTGCTTAGATGGTATTATAAGCCATGTGAGCTGTCAACTTGTCATTCCTTGAAACACCTCATTTCTTAGGATGTTTGAACTTTTGTAATGTTGCATTTTGAGAAATTGTATGAAATTTTGATTTCGTTTGCTCACTGAGTGGAAATGTTTGCATAATGATTATTGAGGGATGTTCATAAATCTTGATATACGTATTGCAGCTAAACTATTAGAAATGAGTAAAGTCGGAAATGTTTTCTTCTTTGTTCCCTGTGGGAAGTCATTCATTTCATCGATGATTGATTGATCGATTCATGAACATAATAATAATTAATGAAGTGCATCGACATACACACGCATACGCACACACATGTATATATTTAGAGAGAGAGAGAGAGAGTTGAAGCTGAAGGTGGTCGGTCATGGAGCTCCTCTGTGTCGTTCGGTGCTATCAGCTAGGATTCTAAATGTCTTGTGTACTTAATGCCAACGCATCCTTCGAGTGTTTGTGTGTGACATGTCTTATCAAATTAAGATTAGTTATCCACAAGATCTTGGAGTCTTGGCCAACCCGGGTGAGCACTACCCAGATGAACCGATTAAATCGATTGAAATTGATTTTAATCGGTTCATTTGGTTCAGTCTAGTTTTAACAAAATTTGGTTAAGTAGTTTGATTTAATTAGGTTTATTTGATTTATTTATGATTTTTATTTTTCAAACTGAACTGATTTTACAATTGAATACATAATTAAAAAAAATTATATATTTGTATAACTAATATTCTCCTATTTAACTTATAATCAAAATTCAATTTTATAACCCAAAGCAAAACTCAAATGGACATAATTGAAATAATCAAAGCAATGAATTTTTGTTTGGTTATTTAATTTTTTGTATAGAGTTTTGCCGTTTCAATTGTTTTTTAAAGTTCGATTTATTTATCTGATTTGTAAAATTTTAGAATCAAATTGACCGAATAATCACCTCGGTTGATTAACTATTAAAAATTAGGTACATTAAATGTGGCTGTCTATAATATACTTTTCACTCCTAGTTAGAGTAAATATAATTAAAATAGACCTTTTGTATTGATACTTTCTTTGTTTTTTCAAATTAATAATGACATTCTTAAAGAAATTAATTGAGGTATAATTTATATCTTTTTATAAATTTATTATTTTACCTTCAATTATATTGAATGTTACTAAGTATTGATTATTGTAATTAAGTTATTTAAACATTAATATATAGTTATTATATAATTTAGCTATCTATTTAGATTAATTACTTAATGAATTCGTAATATGCGACATTTAATTAAATAAAATATATCTAAATTTTTCATGTTCTTAAGCATTAAATATTAAAGTTGGTATTTAATTCCTATAACATTCTCCATCTTTAATTACTAACAACAATATTAATGTCTATAATATAGTTAAATGTTTCTAACTTTTACACTGCATTTCCTTAATTATTCAATAATAACAATTATCCAATAATAACGTTAATAATTTAATTTATATTGACAATTTATCGTCCAAGTCTGTTCTATCTATTATGATAATTTTTTTTACAAGAATAATAATCGATCTTATTAACAATTCAGATTTATTTAAAAAATAATGTTAACATTACTAGACAAACTCTCTGCTTCTAATCCTTCCTAAGACCGAAGGTGTCCCTTTATATTTTCTTTTCTTTACTTTTTATTCATCTTTTTCATTTTTTTTTGGCTTTAATTTTATATTCATTTATTTTTTTTTTCCTTTTGTGTAGTAATAAATTCATCTTCTCTTAACAACACTTTCTTTTAGAAATTAATTATAAAATTTTAAAATATCAATTTCCACTTTTTTTTTTTAAATTTTGGTGCTAAAAATATATAATAATATAAATTTATAAATGAATAATTCAAATCCGTATATAAAACATTTTAAAAATT
>JBBYHO010000010.1:13847879-13866827 GCA_038382025.1 Adansonia gregorii | reverse complement strand
GCTTTTGGAGATAACATAGCATCTTTAAAGGTTTAAGGTTCATTTTTAACATGCTTTAAAAAATTCGAACCATAAATCGTCAATAGTTTAGTTTGTTTACTTCTTTGGGGTTCTATTTGTTCTTCTTCATCCACTTGTAGATCACTGCTCGAGTCTTCATGGGCTCTTTTTGTAATCTTATTTGCTTCTTCTTTATTATAGGAAAATACATCTTCAAAAATTGAAGTATTCCTTGATTCAATAATTGTATTGACATCAATGTCAGGAATATTTGAATTATACATAAGAAAGCAATAAGCCATGTTGTTGTTAGCATATCCAATGAATACGCAATTTACAGTTTTAGGTTTAATCTTGACCTTCTTATGAGAAGGAACTTCTACCTTAACAAGACATCCCTCACACTTTCATGTATTTGTAAGAATGTCTCTAACCTTTCTACAACTCATACATGTTTTATCCTATTTCTTGTGGGATATTTTATTTTAAATAAAATTAGCAATTCAATAGCCTCCACCACAAGTTTTGAGGTAACCCTGAGCTTATCAATAAAGCATTCATCATGTCTTTCAACTACAGTTCTAGTGTTTTGCAATATTGTTATATTGAGCCAAATAAAAAGTGGTAGTTTAATGCATTATTCATGTTCAGCATAGAATTCATCAAATAATGAATCATATTCACCACCTTTATGACTCTTTATTTCCTTAATCTTATTGCTTAGTTGAGTTTCAACCTTGATTTTAAAACCTTAAAAGCTTTAAGGACTCATCTGTGCTTCTTAGCAAATTGATGTAATAATATCTCATGCAATCATCAATAAAAGTAATAAAATACATTTTACCACCTCTAGTTTGCATAAACTTCAAATCACAGATATTTGTGTGAATTAAATCTAAATGTTTGCATTATCTTTCTGTCGAATAAAAAACAGCCTTAGCAAATTTGGATTCCACACTACTTTCATACTTGTAATTTTTATCAATCCAAATTTTTGAAAGCAAATCCAAATTACTAATCATTTGCAAGGTCTTATAATTCATGTGACCTAATCTATCATGCCATAAATTAAAAGAGTCAAACAAATAAGCCAAAGAACTCGTTTTATTTATTTCATTGTTCTTCATCATAACACTCATTACATTTAGCTTAAAAAGTCCATCTTGTAGATAACCTCTCCCAACAAACACTCGCATTCAGATAGTACAAATCTATCAGGCTCAAAAACTAACCTAAATCTATTTTTTCAATAAAGAGCTAGATACCAAGTTCTTACAGAGTTTTAGGAGTATAAACAATATTGTTTAAGGTTAGTCTTTTCCTGGATGTCAATTTGAGCACAATCTTCCTATGGCCTCATATTTTGCATACTGAAGAGTTTCCTATAAATAATTGCTTATCATGAGCAACTTTTTTATGGTCAAAGAAACTATTCTAATCAAAACACAGGTGATAAGTGGAATAGTGTTAACCCACTACGTTATCGGGTTCTCCACCATGTTCACTTTAGTAACTATAGTAGCAAGTTTAATTCGATTGTGATCTCTAAGTTGTGTTGACAACAGTCTCTAGCATGAAGTCTAGGCTTGTTGTAAGTACCCATGAACCTATTAACACCAATTTTTTTATTGCCTTGGGAAGAATTGGAAACAACTTATTTCTTTTTTTTGCAAATGTTCTATGGCATTTGCCTTGGCATCCATAGTTTGAACAACACCCTTTCTTTTTAAATCATGGTTATCCTCCTCAATTCTTAATTGAATTACTGTTTTTGAGTCCACTATCTTAAAGTCCAAAAACTAGTCAACTATAAATTTCTTTATGTTGACATCTTTGGTATTGTACTTCTTGTCTAAGGACTCTTACAGCTCTCTTGTTGTCATTATTAGACCGTGCACCAAATGTATTATCCAATCTATTGAGGATATAATTCTTGCATAGGAAATATGAATATTTCCATTCATCTACCAAGGTTAACTCAAATTATCTATCTTTCCTGTTTTGAGAAGTGAGGCCTCCACCTATAAAACCTGGATCAAATTAGAGTGGTTAAATAAATCAGAATCTTATGCTATCACAACTTTAAATTCACACTATTGAATTTTTTGGGTCTCTCACTATGTGTAGCATGTGGAGATAATTACATTATAGGCACACATGGATTACATAGTTAGTTTTGCGATCAGTTTTTTTTTTTACTTTTTTTGTTTTAATAACTAGATCGACTTAAGTCTTAAACTACAATCTTGTTATAAACAAGTTGATAGTCACACTAATATATAAAAATATATATAAATCTGAATGCAAATATATTAAGTAAAATTTAAAAGATATTTATATATATATATATATGCAAACTATATATTTAAAAATAGATTTCAATAAAATAATAAAATAAACGTAAAGAGCAACATGAAAATCCAATAAACCATCATTGCATAATTGAAACCATCAATCAATATACATATACTATGCATATTATTATAAAATGAAATATATTAAAAGAAGTATATTTCACACACAGACTAAATTAAAAAGCATTCATAAATATAATATTAGCACCCAAAATCAACAAACAACGATAAATGAAATACTTAATACTTTTAGATTTTATACAACAAAGAATATACACAGCAACCAACATAGAAAATGCAAGAGAAAATTAAACAAATCCGATACATCAATAATTCATTAAAACGAGAATTAAAAAGTCGATATATTCCAATATTAAACATATATATATAACAATATATTTAAAAAGAAAGAAGGAACAGTTTTAAGAAAAAAGATAAATATATATATATATATACACACACATATATATGTATACATATACACATCTTACAACTTTCGAGCAGCAAATTCCAATCATACATAGCATCCAAAAATCCAATAAGAAAACTTGTGCACATAAAGAATAATAAATTAAAAACAGTATAAATAAAGCCTACAATGATCGTGCTAGAGACTGGTTACAATAATGATGGTATATAAATCAATCACTGAAATCAAGCACGGATTATTAGATCAGTTTATACAAACCGATAAAACTGTCAACAATATGCAGTAAAAAAACCAAATGAACAAAATGTTGAGGAATTTGTAATTTGTCTAAATTAAAAATATGAGTGGAGGTTTATAATCTCAACTTTAAAATATTTATTGTTAGCTCAAATGTGCTCAACAGATTTTGTAATATGTTTTTCAAGTCTCTTTGATCTCGTTACCGCTTGATAATATTTTTAAGCAGTAGCATGACGAACTAAAAGAATGTACGAATTTTCTCTCTTGATGATGATGACACAACACACATTTGCAGAGTTGGATAAGAAGAATTTTTTTCCTAGATCAGCTTCTTAAAGAATTGCCTCACCCACCTTTTATGTTTTTTTCTAATATTTGACCAAAAATGAAAGCAACAGTTTCATACAATGGTACTTAATGCCATAAAACAATGTTTCAAAATTGTTTTAATAATTAAGACTAAAATTAAAATGGCAGACAAATTTTAAAACCATAATTTAAACTTAAAACTATTACATGAATGTTTATTATCAAACAATAGGTCCACATTTTCTTCCTCTTCAAGGGCCCAACTTGAGCATAATTTATCATTCACCATGGATATCAATCATATAATTCATTTTACTTTGTGTATCTATCTACAACAACCTACGTATTTATATACGAATTTCGTATTATACACCTTTAGTTTTATATTGATATTAATGTCATTTTAATCAAACAGTTTTCATTCATGTGAGGGATTGTTGGATATTTGTGATATATAAAGGGCGTGTAGTACAAAATTCATACACCAATACGTAGGTTGTCGTATATAGATACGTTGTAAAATTATATTATATGATTGGTACTACAAGTGAATGAGGAATTGCTCTCATTGTGTGCACCTAGGTGTGGGCTTAAAGGTTGAATGTGCCTTCTTGTTATGGAGCCTTACCCGTTAACTAATTCTAACCCGATGTCTGATAAAATATTCTTATAACAATTTCATGTTTAATTTAGTTTAGAAGTCAAAACCATTTCATCAGCTTTAATTCTTGTTTTAATTTCTTAAACTTTTTTTCTTCATTCTAATCTCTTAAAACGTCTTTTTTCTTTGGTTTTATAGGATAAAAAATGAAATTATTCCAATGCTAATAGGCTGAAGAAAAAATCTCTTCACCTTTTCATCTATTATGGATATTGTTTTCAAAAGAGAAACACTAACATTCTTTGGTTCATCATGTTGCCATTGAAAGTGCTATCAACTGGTAACGGGATCGAGGAGACTAGAGAGACGTATTACTAAATTAGTCAAGTAAGGGCAAATGATAAATGTCTTAAGTTGTTAAGGATTTCTTAATCTAGCTAAATTAAAATACGAGTTAAGATTTGTAATCTCTGACCTTTAGAAGTTTACTACCTACCAAATGTACTTGACGGATTTTGCAATACATCTCTCAAGCCTCCTTGATCTCATTACCGATCAATAGCACTTTCAAGCGGTAACATAGTGAACCAAAGGAATGATATGAGTTTTCTGTCTAGATGATGACATAGCACATAAAGGTGCAAAGTTGGATGAAAAGAATTTTTTTCCCCATATCAGCTTCTAAAAGAATTGCTTCACTTATCCTTTTATGTTCTTTTTTTAGATTTGACCAAAAATGAAATCAACAGTTTCGAACAATGGTATTTAATGCCATAAAACAATATTTCAAAACTATTTTAATATTTAAGGCTAGAATTAAAATGATAAACATATTTTAAAACCAAAATTTAACCTGGAAACTATTACAGCAATATTTATTATCAGACAATGGGTTCGCCTTTTTTTTCAAGCTGGTAACTTAAGAACAATTTATCATTCACTATGGACATCAATTGTGTAATTCATTTTTACACCGTATATCTATGTATGATGACCTATATATTTGTATACAAATTTTATATTATACAGCTTTAATTTTACATTGATATCTAACATAGAATTTTAAGACTATTAAAAATAATAAATAAACAGCATTGAAATTAAGATATAGAATAAGTATCAACTCGACAAGACAAATAAATTTTAAAAAATTATACTAGAATATACCAATATCATTTTAAGATTGTTAAATGCTATATACTGGGTACATAAACAAATGGTTACATGATGTGTATCAGAAATAAAAAAAAAAACTAAAATAATCAGGCAAGTAATAAAATACAAAAAAAAAAATTAGCCTTACCAAATCCAAAGAATTGATCTAGTCAATGTTTGAAACCTTTAACCTTAAGAAAAAATTTGCCTGCCTTTCAAGTTTTTGACGATATTCACAACTCGTCTCCCAAGCTTCTTCAAGCATGTTATTCGATGGTAGTACTTATCGAGTGATAACATCATGAATCTAGGTGCTTTGTTAATCTCTTTTACAGAAAATGAAAACGATGAACGTTTGGACCAACTCAGAGGAGAGCATGAAAAACAAATAATTTTTTCTTGTCCAAAAAACTACTTCACCATTACTTCTCCAGTTTCAAGTTTTTAGTATAGTAAAAAAACTCAAACGGTTACAACCATTCCTTAAATTGGGATGACCTTTTAAATTTTGGATAATGTTTTTAAAATTTAAAATTGAATAGAAATATCTTATCGAAATTGAAATTTGGTTGGGCTTTAAAGACTGATGAGCCGAGCTCCAAAAGGATAGGTAGACCTATTTAGGGGTCAAGTTACTTGCCCAAGCCCAAAGGTCCGTTCGATATTTGGGAGGGTTTAGATAAAAATATTAGGCCCGGAAAGTAGGCTTGGGCAAAAAATTAGGCACAATTAAAAAATGGGCTTGGCATTGGTTTTAACTTTAAAAGCTCAAGCCGGGTCTTACCCAACCTATTTTACTATTACATAAATATATATTACTTTTATATTCTATAGATTATGTAACTTTCACACATATCAAAATTATATATATAATATTATAGTGTAAACATTAAAACTCAGTTAAATTATTTATATTTTGAAGCTTAAGAAAAGAAAAATATTAAATTAATAAAGATTAAATTTTAAAAAATATATTTTTAAAAAATAAATTATAAAAAATATAATATGAGTGGACCAAAACTGGCTTGGATTGTCCATTTACAAATATGAGCAAGCATGGACAAAATTCGAGACATATATTTTGAGTAGGGTCAAGCTTGGGCAAGCATGTTTGATGTTAATACTATGCTTAGACCTTGCCTAAACTTTGTTTTGACCTAGCCCATGAACACCTCTAAAAATAAGGCCTACTTGACCTTTATTATAAACCCAAGCCTGGCTTAGCTGCAATGGCACATGCTTATGTGTAGTCTAACCTTAAGTAGATCTCAACCCTCAAGCAAAAGCTTGTTTACCCCCTAAAGCCCAAATGCATGTTAGAACTTGGCTAATATGTTCCACAAAGTTAAACCATAAGTTATCAATGCGGGATTGCTCACCACCCAATGCTAACAACGAAATTTTTTTCTTCTTTAAGTATACATTATCAGAACAATTTCTTATTCACCATTGATAACAATCGTGTAATGTATTTATGTACCTTGTATTGATATATGTATTTCATATTTATACATGCTTATTGACCCATTGATATTCAATAAAAAATGTCGAAGGACCTTGTTACAAGAGGTAATTTTGAGTTACCTCTTGTATATACAAATTATAAGAACTTGGGACAAAAATAGAGCTAAACTGAAAGCTGAACATGAACTCTTTTTGCCACTTCATGTAGTGGAATGGTGTAGCAAATAATGTTGAAAGATTCATTTGGTCCACATGTCTAAAATTTAAGTAAACTCAACCTTTCACTTTCTTATTCTTTCTATCAGGTAGGAAATAATCTTTCATCCATAGTTTTGCCTAACAAATTGTGTTGTAAACAAGCTGACTAATTAATGTTTGCTTAAGACTAATCTGATTCAAATGCATCATTTTAACTAAAATTTTTTTAATGATTAAACTTAAGAATATTGAAACAATGATAACAAATAAAAGAATATTAAATTGAAACAAAAAAGCTTAAAAAATGTAAAATTTGAGAGCCGAACCAAAAAAAAAGAAGAAAGGGAAAAATTACCTAAAAGTTTTGTTAAAGGCTATGACTATAGTGGAAGTAGCAACAAATGCAGCTTAGGTTATCCTTGGGAGGGTTTGGTTCAAATAATACTTTATTTATTAGTGTAGGCCCTGCAAGCCAATCGTAGTGGCTTGTAAAGCATTACTATGTAGTGATTTCATATATACAAGTAGCATATTTTATTAATATTAAAGAGATATTTCTTTATCTGTAAGAATCTATTTAATAATTGTTACAAATATCTTATGTAGATAAAACCCGTGAAACACATTGGCCTTACAAGAGAATTGTAAAATGTTCCAATTGTAAGATCCTTATGCATTAAAGCCATGTTTCTAAACATATTCTTGGTCATCGTATAGTCAAGATAAGGCATTGACAATGCACAAAAAACTGGTATATGCTAAGCCTCTGTGTATATGATGCATGCAACTGATCTCATAAGTTAAAGTATAGAGGTACTTAGAGATAACATATGAGTGCTTGTTATAGTAACAGGTTCATTGAACATGACCTGTCATGAGAGTTCCATTTGGTATTTCACTTAAGTATCTATGAAAATACTCTTATGTGTCAATGGTATAAGTGATCCTTAGACTTGTAGCACCAGGTCATCTCATATGAAAAAGTCATACATTAATTTTGTCACGAACGAGTCCACAACAAATGGATGCTTATGGCAAGATGGTTTTACGTGTGGCATTAATCACATGGGAGATGAAATAGTGGTCCAAAAGGATTTATCACTCCAAGTGTTTAAGGGAACATATCTTACATGTACCAAGCCTATATTAACTCAAAGTCCTTAGCCAAGACAATACTGATTATAAAGGTAACACATAGAGGTTGTATACTGATATAAAATGGGTTTAGAGTAGACATTAAACCATCCTTGCAAGTTCAAGGATATATGATGAAAGGATTGAATTATATTGAGATACTGAACGTTGAAGGGCCTGTTAAAACCATATTAACACTCTCTGCATGTTAAGTGGCCATGATACATTTAAATGCCAATCTTAGTATATAAACATAAATATTCTTAATTACACATTTTATGTTTATTACTAACTTGATGGTGCCCACACACATAAGAGTGATTAGTAGAAATTAAAATAAGATGAGCTAATATATCTAATACAAGTAATGGTTACTTAGGCTTAATTTGAATAAGTACAAATGGCTAAGGGCAAAATTGTAAATTCTTAAAAATTAAAAATTTAAACCGTGGATATATTTAACCATGTTTTTCATCCTATATAGATCAATAAGTCTTGAAAATGTTGGCCAAGAGGACTTGAAAACCTTGAATTGCATTTTGCCTAGAAACCCTAAAGGGTATTTATGCAATCCTTGTGTTCTCGGAGAATTTTTTTTCTTCATCTCGCTTTCATCATTGAATCAAGGTCTTTTAAGTGCAAGGAAAGGTTTATTGAAATCTAAGCTGCTAGAATAGTTCTTGACAATAAAATCTCTTCCTCATTGAAGGTTTTTCTATATCACTTATGTGGATAACTATTAGAAGCTAGGCACTTAGATAGCTTTGGTTTATGGCAACTAAGCTCATTGTGAGAGTTCTTAAAGTTATGGAATCACTTCAAGATATCTTTTAGTTGAGGTATGATAGATCTTGATCTATTCTGTATGTTCTTGTTTTTAAAAATTAATCAAAATCATGCAAGATGATATAGTTAAGGGAGTCTCAGCTTAATTTGTTTGATTTGTTTTCGCTGTGATCTATATGAATATAATTGTAAATTTTTATATTTTGGTTATTTACCATCCTGAGACTTCCTACATTATTACCTTTGGTCATAAGATTCCCTTTACAAGATGACAAAGATACATTCCCAATAATATGTCATACATGTGTTTGGCTTAGCAAGGTTTAATATAAGATTTTTATGTTTGGTTAATAAGCATATAAGTTTCCTAGTTTACATCTTTTACTAAATTACTCTTTAAGAAAAAATGGTAAATCTTTTCCAGTTACACTTAGTAACTTATTAAACCAATATAATATTTTTTTTTACAAAATTTAATTCTAACTAAAAAAACTATAATATATTAAGGATCAAACATTTTTCAAGGACTAACAAAAAAAAGTTCTATTTAAGTAATGCTACAATTAAAGTATCAAGTATACATACACTGCTTTAAATTTACAAAAAAATTGAAATCATTTGCTAATACATAAAATAAGCAAAGTTGCGCAAACTCTAAAAAAAAATCTTATAATCAATCCTTTATTATAATAAGAAAAATAAGATGCATAATTACTACTACTTATATCATTTGAACCTTTTTGACATGTTTTTTTGTGCTTTGTCACTTTTAAGTTCCAAAACTCCAAAAATGTGCTTTGCATATTTTTTATTCTTCTACATCTTGTGATGGGTACTCCGATCACTCAGGATTGTGCTTTAGCTTTATCTTAAGTATCATAAATACCTTGCCTACACATGTCAAAAATAATATAAATACTTTCCAACCATTTTAATAAAAAAGATCTAAAAACATAAATTAATTATCAATATAATTAACAAACACAACATAAGCCCCTAAAGTCAACCCATTATTGAAAGAACAATTAGAATTAACTACAATATTACATATTGATGAAATCAAATCAATCAATTTAGCTTGAACAGTATTCAAGGGTTTATAAGTTTTTAAAGTCTAAGAGTGTAAGCCCTAATGATCTCATCTTATCAATTTTGATTCACCTAACTTTAATGACATTATAATTGTTATTTTACTGCATAAATTTATGTTTAATAGCAATATGAAAAATAAACAACACAGTCATCTACCTATTTTTATTGAGAACAGGATGTGAACATTGCTATAAGTAAAAAGGTAATCTCAGTATAATGGTTGTAGTGGATAAAAAGGAAACTTACTTAGTAACAAGCTAATACTCATTAACTTACTTTATTTCAAAGAAGCTTCCTTATCAAGCTAATGCTCATCATCATAATATTATTGTAACTTCTCTAATAGGTTAATACTCATAAAACATTCAAATACACTCTATGCTCTTGAGGTAATTTTTTTCTATTAGTTAAAATGCCCTTAAACAAGATTCATATGTGTTAACTGTTTACTAATTCAATCTAATCTAGCAACAATATGATCAAATCTACAAAATTTATGAACTTAATGCTAATCTATGAACTTTGGTAACAAAATCTAGGTCATTACTCATTGCAAGAAGCAAAGCAAACAAATACTAGATGATGAAATTTCATTTCCCTATTCCATGTTTTTGTGAATCAAAATAATTAAATGCTCTTAATTTAGCCTAATTAACAAGCAAATGATTTGACATATCCAATGGAACAAGTCATTTAACTAAAAAGAAGTTGAAAATTAGTAAGAAATAAGTTATCAAAAGAAAATATTTCAAGATTTTAGAATTACTTAGATTTGAAAAAAAAACCAAAAAAATCTCCAAAACAATGAAATATCAATGAAAAAACTAATCAGAATGAGTTAAACAAAAGGGAAATTTTCAAAATTAAAAAAGAAATTACCTTGAATAGCTGTAAATAGATCTCTTGTGAAATCATATTCGATAAAGATGCATGATTGTGAATTTGTATATTTATATTTATATATTTAATCAATCTTAAAGATAAGAGTAATTGTAATTAAAATGTAAGAATTATAACTTTTTTAACTAGTAATCCATTCCTTCCTTCTAAAATGATAACTTGTTGGGTTCCATTTGATTAGCATTTCTATAGCACTTTTTACTGGAACAATCTTAAAGCTCTAATAATGTTGTTGAACTAAGGAAAAAACAATTAAAGCTTTAGCAAACATAATGAAACTATAATGGAAATTTTGAAAAATTTTCTTTAACATCACATTCCGTGCAACTCCAACTAGACCAAAAAAGAAGAAAAAACTTACAGCTAGCATATGAAAAGCCTTGGATAAAGAAGCTAAAATCTGGCTTTTTATAGCTAGCATTCAGCCTTTGAGCAAGCAAGCAAGCTGAAATTTGGTGGACAACATTATAATATATCAAGATATAAATCCTAACATATCAAAGCAGATAACACTATAATCATTGTAGGGCCTTAGCCATCATAACATATTGCTCGTCCAAGCTTCTCCTATCAAAATAGAACATGGTTAGGTTAAGGAATTATGATTGATCTTTTTGGGCTAGGTATGATCAAATATCTATTAAAACCATTCACTTAAGAATTATGAAACTTTAAAGAAATGATTTTATGACATGCTCACCTCGAAATCTTTAGAATTAGGTTTAAAATTTGGTTACACCACAAGTAAGGACTTGATCACTCTAGTAATACCTAAAACTTGGTACCAATTAATCACACATATCTGTAGTGCATTTGTAAACACTTAATTTTGTTTGGCCCCTTTCAAAGAAATCATGCCCCAATCATAGAAATTTAGATGAAATGCACTTATTTCTCTTCCTAAGATAATTTGCAATACCTTGAGGCTTAATTAGAAAGTAATAAAATAAAATTATAAAAATAAAAAAAGGGAACGACTAATGGGTGCTATATTTTTTTTTTGAAAAGGTTTGAAATGCCTAGGGACAATATTGAGAAAATGTGATCAAGGTCATTCGAGTGAGCTTAGATTAGTTCCCCAGCATTTTAGGCTAATGTAAGGTGTTTGAAGAGTCATAGGTATGGAAAACTCACAGTTTTGCATGAAGATATTGATATATGACCTTTATGTATCGATACACCCAAAACCTCATTTGTGGTATCAATACAAAGGATCTTATATCGACACATTGGTAGGTGTATCGATATCAAGGGAGTTTGTATCAATATAGGTTTACATCATAGCTAAAATCATGATTTTTGGCCAAAATGTATCAATAAACAAATAAGAGTATCGATATAGGCTATGTGATACAAATATATCTGGGCAAATTTGCTTTATGTATCAATATAGAATTTTTTATATTGATACAGGGGGTAAACTTTACACTATATATCAATGCGAAGTTCTTTGTACCAATATATGCACACTTTTGCCTAGTTTATGCCATTTTTTAGCCTTTACACCAATGATTTAAAAATCCAACTTAGAAATGTTTTTAGCATGGAAAATCATCAAAGTTTATACCAGGCCTTAGCATTAGACTTATGATTGGATGAAATGAATTCTTGAGGCCTAAAATGACTAGAAAATAGGACATTTTCATGAAAAATATGGTTTTTTTAGGGGCATATTTGGTTTTTCTCCACTAACAAACTACATGAAACTATTAGCTCCACTACCTTGGCTACCAAAACCAATGAAAATCAAGAGAGCTAGGCACAATGCCCAAGATTATTAAATGGTACATAAGGAAAGACCTTACAATTACCCTTTTTTTGGGGTTTTAAGCTTTGATTGAGCATTTGATTATAAAAAAACCAATTATGGCTCAGCAAAAATACTTAAGACATACTCATAGCTCATATTTTTAAAAACAACTTTCCATTTTTGTAGCTCTTCCAGCAACCCTCCAAAACCCTCATTTCTTACCTCTTTTCACCACCAAACTCCTTTCTATCCATAGTATCTATTATTTCTTGCTCATCAATAGTAAGTAAAGAAAAAAAAGTGAGCTAAAAACTAGAAACACAAAAAAACCATAAGAACATAAAAATTATAGCTTTAAGTGGACAAGGAAAAAAAAGTTTTGTAAGCTTTTTTGTGTATTTTCTACACTTTTCCCTTTATTTTTTTTTGTATATGCACACATCCCATGCCATTATAGCTAACCAAACCTCATTAAGCCATGACTTTTATAGGAAAGTATGTATCTTTGAGCTTGTTTTGATGATATTTTGAGTTTATGATTCCTTGATGCTGCTTAAATGTTCAAAAATCATATTTTTCTTAGTTCATCTTCGAATGCCACTATTTCATTAATTTTTGGTATTTTCCACCATCATTCATGCATAATATTTAATGAAACATTATCATTTCAATATGCTTTGATGTTCTATTGGGCTTGATATTTTTTTATGTTTGCTTGATGGCATAAAAATCATGTCTTTGATGCTATAAAAATTTTTCTCCATTTGCTTCACACCCTGGAAGCTTTTTCTCACATGGTCATGTCATCTTTTATGTTGACATAAGCATCTTTTTAATTGTTCATGCAGTTATTTGCATTTCTTCCATTTTTAGTATGTTTTACATGATAAAAATATTGTCTTGTTATAGACCCAGCACATGTTTGCCATAGATGCCATGTTTACACGCTTTACATGATTAAAAATACCTTATTGATGCCTTTCTTTGTTGTTTGTTTGTTGAAAAATCTGTTTTCAAAATAAAACCCCAAAGTTAAGTCTACACTAACTTCAGTGAATGAAAACTAGTATGGATTTAGTGTTTTCACTAATTGGTCCACTGATCTTGGGAAAAATCAAGCTTTTCATGTTTAGATTCATGATTAAATAAGGTTAACCATTTTGATTTTCAAAATAAAATAGCCTTTTGACTTATTTTAAAAATGTTTGTACCTTGATTTTGAAGTCTAATACCTCTTGCTAGTGAGTTGGTTAATGGTTTGTTCTATCATCCCAAATAACTCTGAGATTAAGTGAATAAGTTTGTATGGCTATTGTCATTGACCCTCTTTGTCAAGGACATCTGGATGTCAATAACTCAAGCCTAGTTTTAAGAAACCCAAAAAATGAAATATTCCCCTATTTGCTTTGGCAATATTGTGTCTCGCGACTTGAAAATCATTTTCAAGCCCTAAAATATTTTTTTTGGAATTTCCTAATTTTTTTCTTGAAAGGCATTGAATTACCTTTCCAACAATATCTTGTTTACTATTAGATCATTTTTCTAGAATTTCATGATATTTTTCACTTAAAAAGCATTAAATTACATTCCTAACAATATCTTATTTTCCATTGAACCATTTCGGATAAGGGAATTATGATTTTCTAAACCTTTGCTACCTATTACCCATAGAATTAGCGATTCACATAAACCTGGTAATGTTTGACACGATTGTATGAATATGACATGTATAAAGTTAAAAAAATGAGACTATATGAATAGATTTTTAAATTAATTATAAACGTATTAAAATTGATATAAATATAAAAACTTTAAACATGATTATGATATGAGAAAATATACGAATATGACATAAATACATGAATTGCTAGGTTTAAATTTACATTTTTTTAGGCCATTTTGGCCCACTAAATGATTTTTTTATTTTTAAAATATTTTTCTAAAAAAGTTAATGAAATTCCTTTTCTAGAAAGGTGTTGTTTACAATTTAATGATTTAGAATGAGTCTGGGATGATTTTTCGAAGTTCATTACACCTTTTCCCTTGCACATGCAACCCATGCTAAAACAAACTCAAATTCAAAAATTAATTCCACCTAGAAAGTGATTTTTCAAGATTTTTGGGATATTTTTATGTTAATCTTGATCAAGTTAACTTTCCAACGGCACCTTACTTACCCCCTAAAGCCATCACAGGAGCTTGGAATAAATTCAAGAATAACGATAGCGCGATGTTGTCCTCTATTTTTGGATTTAAGAAAAGCTAAATGAATTTTTCATGAACCACTTTTTTGAGGTGTTCAAATGCTGAAATGCACATGATTAATTCCCATGGAATCAAAACTATAACATGAGTCCCACTAGGCTTAGATCAATGCCTTAAAAAATTTTAAATTTTGTCATTTCTTTCAAATTAGCAATTTCAAGTTAAAATCTATATTTTTACCAAAAACACTCCATTTTCCAATAATTACTAAAGTTTTCATCTTTAAAGATACTTTAACCCCATTTTCTAAAAGGATGCTCTAACATTGCTTTTCAAACTTCACTTAAAATTTGAATTTTCTATTCCAAACATCCAGGATATTTTAATCAAAATCTCTTTTTTCTATACCTTAAGCGACCATGGAGTCCAAACGTGTCTTAAAATTGTTATTTCGATTATTTCATAATAATCAAAGATAATTATGAGATACATACTAACCGTCCCTTTTTTTTCCATGCTTTTTTTGTGTTTATTTTTTACTGCAATGTTTACTATATACTTTTTCGCCTTACTAACACATTTTCCTTTGTTGTCTCCATTTTGCATTCATATTTTTTAATCATTCTTGAAAATTAGAAAGCGATGTCGAAATATTTAGTTTTCAAAACAAAATCAAGAGATCATTTTTGTCAAGAAAATTCTTATGTTCCCTGCATCTTCGGGATGCATACGAGAATTAAATTTTTCTTTCTTTGAAACCTAATTATTATATTATACAAAATTCATGCATAAAAAGGGATTATAACAGAATAATGACAAGTCAAAACTAAAAATCCAAAACTGATGTACGACATAGCTAGAAGATATCTTTTAGGTGTAGTGAGAATGCTAATTCTTCCCCACATGTAACCAACTCTTGAACCCGACCAACAAATCTCTGGACCATGTAGACCTTGGAGTATGTGTTTCAAGTTTAGTAACTTAAAACATTGATTTCAATAGACATCCAATCACGCTTAGTCCAAATGATCGGTGGTAAATCCAAGCGTTGGCCACTTTGTGGTGGCCATCCAAGACCAGTTGGATGAACAATTTGTCCAATAGTCCCCTTCTTGTGTGACAAAGAAAGAATTTTACCTAATCCCCTCACACCATAACATTTTAAGTCATACACGCTTCCCATTCCACGAAGACTTTAACTGTAATCTCACTTTTTATTCATGGAAAACAATCATATATTAAAGAAAAAGAAAAACATGTATCTTGACATTCATGTCGGGTACCCATGATAGTATTGAGTATTAGCCTAGACTAACTCAAATATACAACTTAATTCAGAGCAAAAAGCAAAAAGTTGTTCTAAAAAAGAAAACTTCAAAAAAGTTTATGACTCCAAAAACATTTATAAATTTAGTATCAAATCAAATTTATGTATAAAACTAGGCTCCATTTAAAAGAAATTATAAAATAGGGCACAAGGACTAAGTTGAAGAAAATTTAACTTTAAAAACAAAGCTAAAACTCACATTTTATTTAATTTTTATTAACTTGAGAGTTTTAATGTGAGCTACTAGGAAATTGTTATTAAACATTCCTAGACCTATTGACCCTCAAAGTAACATTTTTGAAATCAATTCCAGGACATCCAAATGCCTTAAAATAATGGATACCTAAACTTGGAAAAACCTGAACTCATTTGATAGTTTTGATGTTTTAAGATCTCCAAATTTATTCCAAACTATTCTGAACACATAAAATCACAAAAAAATATTCATGTGAAAGCTAACTCAATATACTTAACCTAAAAATGCTCAAAAATCCCCAAAGAACATTTTAGGCATCGAATGAATTTTTTAATTGGACATTACTACATTGCACAGCATGTCCAAATAGCATACCTTTTAAATTTTCTTCCTGATTCATCCAGAATACCCACTGGATAAGCCAAACATGGTTGGAAATCTTATTAATCCTATTTTAATCAAAAAATAGGAGAACAATCTATAAAAAAATACTTATTCTCATAAAAAACTGCTTACTTTATAGCTAAGGTGCTTAAAAAAAAGTCATTCAAATAGCTCATGTTGCGAAATTTCTTTAAAGCACACTCGATCATGAAATTGCAAAAGCCTATTACGCCATTAATTCATTGAGGATTACTGTAAAATTACTACAAAAAATTGATGCCACCATCATCATAAACAACAATATTTCTTTTTAAAAGACCACTATGTTGAAAAACTGCAATAACTTTATTACAATATGTGATCACAAACACTTATTGTGAAGTTTTCTAACCAATTTTTAGATGTTTGAATATCCATTAGCAAGGCTAAAGATATTCTACATATGTCAAAGAGAAAGAAACAACAAAAATCTCTAAATGACTCAAGTTAGAACTCTAAACACCATATTGACGAAAAGTTTCAGAGTTATGCCAATGACTCAGTTTTGTTGCATTTACTTATATTCAATTATTCTAAACAACTGAGAGGCACACCAATGCCACTCACTTGAGTGGCACAAGTGAGAGGCCAACCAAATAATTATCCATAAACCTAATCTACTAAAATTAGCTTCTCCAAACCTATCAAGGTCAAGGCATGCTCATCTATCATTCAATTTCATCACATTTCTCATAAATTAACCATCAACACAAAGAAAGTAAGCTTGATTATAATTCAATAGTATGTTTATGATCTCAATTCAAGATTTCAACCATTTAAGTTTATATTTAAGCATGTAAACTCATAATTTCATCAAATTAAGTCTAAATCTCAGTTTGTCTAAGCTCAATCTAACTTGATTTATCGAAATTTTATCATGCTATCATTATCTAAGCTAGGTCAAACCTACGATTTAAAGAACCTAAAGTGGCCAAATAGGATTCTAGATTTTTAAGCCTATTTTGAATTTGATTTCAACTTTGGAGCTAAGGATTTCAAATTAAACCTTCATGATTTCAGTTTAATATTATTAGATCTTTAAATCAGTTAAGCTCAATACACCAAGATCTTACAAAAATGGAGTAGCCTAACCTAGATTTAGAGAAATCTCCTTATTCGAACACTTGGTTTAGTTGATCAATCACAATTTCAAGTTTACTTCTTTAATTAATAGTTAAATCATGCATAAATATCTTCAAATCTAACTAAAAAGCTAATTCAAATCAAGAAGGCATCATCAAATCATGAAGATCAATCATGGCTAAAAGTAGTAGATCATGAAAGCAAGCTTATCTGAATCCCATATAAGCTCATTCAAGCATTAAGCAAAGAAGAAATCATGTTATAAGCTGAAAAATAAAGAGATCAAGTAAAAAAGTTACCTAACAAGCTTCATTCCCATTAATAAAATGAGAAAATGTTTTAGAGATTATTTTTATTAATATAAAGCTTTTAAAGATTGTGAAAGTGAATAGCCGCACACCCGTATCTATAAGCCAACTGTTAGTGAACTAATCCTAAATCACCTTAGGTTAAGATTAGGCTAATAATTAACCTCCCCAACAATATTAAAGTGAAATGACTCTTATACCCCTATTTAATAGATGAGCATAATTTCCATATTTAAGACATGTGAATTTTAACCAAGACATTATTCTAGATTAGTCTTCGTATAAATTTTTTTAACATCTAATTAATCATAAATGTTCACATAAAAGTGCAATTGGATGTTCCTTCCTATAACAAAAATATCCCTTAATGACCTTCCCACAATAAATTTGTAATTTTCTATCCCAGACCTCTCGGATTAAGCCGTCGAGAATTCCTGGCACCTTATTTCCAAAGGCTTTTTCGTCACCTAATCTCAAGTACATTTTTTTGACCTAAAGTCCATTTTCAATTTCATTTTGGTTTATCTAATTTTGAAATTTGAGCTCTATAACTCTTTCAATTTAAAAATCTAACTCCAAACAATAAGGTTACTTTTACGTTCAATTTTTCACTTTTTGTTGACATTTGGTTTTGACCTCTAAAATAAGTCTTTTTCCATTTCAATGACCTCAAAAACCACTCTAATCACTTTAAGAGACACATGTCAATCAATTTTTGACACACTCAAATTTTTGAGATCTCGAGTCTTGGTTTTTCAAACTCGACACTTACCCTATTGTTAGCTTTAATGGAGAGATTGAACCAAGAGGGGGGTGAACTGGTTCTATAAAGAATTTGTAAAATTTAAAAATTTAAATAAGGTAATGAAAAGAGAAAAATTAACAGAGGATATATAGAGGTTCGGTCCTTTAACTCGGCACCGACGTCCTCTCTTCTTGGTACTTCCTTACCAAGGTGATTACCACAATTCACTAATGGAATTTCTCACCTTT